>JAJGRX010000838.1:1200000-1800000 GCA_025461125.1 Carex kokanica | reverse complement strand
TTTCTTTGCTAAATTATGAAAAGTTTTAAAATAAATAGATAAAGAGTGAGGCTATGGTACTTCGGCTAGTGTACTACGGCTCAATATGGTACTTTTTAAAATTCTAAAGGTCGATTCGACCGTTCAATGTGATATCTATATGAATATGTACTTGCAAACTAAATTTTATATTTTTCGAATTTTTTTACTATTTTTTTAGATAGATAGAATTTTGATGGTCCAAAATTTGTATAAAACACTGAAAATTCTACCTATCTAAAAAAATAGTAAAAAAATTCGAAAAAGTATAGAATTTAGTTTGCAAGTACATATTCATATGGATATCACATTGAACGGTCAGATCGACCGTTAGGATTTTAAAAAGTGTCATATTGAGCCGTAGTACACTAGCCGAAGTACCATAGCCTCACTCATAGATAAATATCTTAAAATTTAAAATATTTGAAAGACTTCATTTATTTTTCTAAAAATTATATATTTTAATAGAGAAAACATAAAAAAAAAAAAAAAACTTGTATGGATCGGTAGAAATTCTACCTATCCAAACTTATTCAAACTTTGAATCGATAGAAGTCATACCGATCTTTCTACTCGTGAAAATTTACAAGTACTCGTGTTGT
Source organism: Carex kokanica (assembly GCA_025461125.1). Taxonomy (NCBI): domain Eukaryota; kingdom Viridiplantae; phylum Streptophyta; class Magnoliopsida; order Poales; family Cyperaceae; genus Carex; species Carex kokanica. Next base: position 1,799,380 of record JAJGRX010000838.1, on the reverse strand, counting down.
TTCTCTTTCTTCTTTTTTAATATTTTCTATAGACAAAAAAAATTTCTCTAATAAGGCAACACATTTTTTGAGACGTGTCTGACAAGATCGACTGCGGAGCTGACACTAAAATTGGTATTTTAAATATAATGTTTACATATATAAATTTGATAATAATTTTAATTTCGTAGAAAGTAATTGTACAATGAAATTTTAAAATTGAAATACAATTGTTCATAATTTTATTATATTCTATTTTTTCTCTTATTTTAGCGAGTTTTTAAAGAGTAAACGAATAAATGATTTCAATTACTAATGTATTTGTTTGTTGATATATAAATGAAAGAAAATTAAATCACATGTCATCAAAGGAAAATAAAAATAGTATGTTTTCTGACATTTCTACATTTTATTTTTAAAGTTATAAAAATCATTTTTTTATGAAACGTGTCCACGTAAAGATAGAATTGTAGGTTGGAACTTTCATGTTTTGGATGATATGTTGTGGACATCGAGGTTGAGATCACAGCACACAACACTTTGGACTACTTCAGCTATTATTTTTAGTTATCAAAACCAATGTTATAAAATGCGGTTTTCATGCAGTATGCGGAAGGCCACCGCATATCACATATACGGTATACGGCTGCATATGCGGTTTTCATGCGGTACTTATATATGCGGATTTTAAAATAAGAATTTATATATATATAAACAAGTATGCGGTAGTATGTGAAAATATGGGGTAATATTCGGTATCATACAATTAAATATGCGACCGCATACGCATATGCAAAACCGCATATTGGACAGCATATTAATTTTCCATGCAGTTGCCAACCGCATTTTCCTACAGTGATCAAAACTATGGGTTTCACATAAAAAAATATATTTTAGTTATCAAATCAATGAAAGTGCTTTTTTTTGGTGGTATGAGGAAGTCCACGCGGAATAGATTCTTGTGGGCCCTAGAGTGGGAAAAATGGCACGACGGATCCGCCGGCTCCATCACGGAACAGCACGGAACGGTACGGTACGCGTGTCAGTTACGTGTCATGACTCGCGTGTCTCATGTCATGACTATTCGCGTGCCGTGTCCATCTTTTGAAATTTTGGCACGGCACAGCACGTAGTCACGCGAGTTACGTGTAACTAGGACCATTAGATATTGATTTAATGGTGAATCTTGAATAAATTAATCTAAATTATGATTAAATGGTCACGTGAGTCTGCGAGTCACGTATGGCCACGGCACGTTAGGCACGACGTGATTCACGTGGCGTAACCATTAGCGTGTCGTGACCACCCCGTACATGGTCACGGCACGGCACGGCACGACACATCACATAAAAAATAACTTGAACACAGCACAGCATGACACGAGACCAAAATCACGGCACGACACGACACGGCACGGCACGTTTTTTCTACTCTACTTGTGGCTTTCTTCTTTTATGCTCTACTTGTCAGAATATTTTATTGTAGAAATTCATTAAATATGAACAATCCTTCTCAGCCCGGAAAAATTTCACGTCTTGGGCCCAAATTTTTATTTTCTAGATTAGGCCATACATGTTGTTGTTATGAGCCTGTGACTTGGAAGTTGAAAGGCTTTCTACCATTCTATATAATCACTACTTTCTAGCATTCAACACAGGTCCCCAGTATGCAAGGAGGCATGGCCACATTGCATAGCCTGTTCATGTTACATTGCAAAACAATTATATAAAAATAGAAAAAAGTAAAAGAAAAAAATTAATATCTTTAAACAACCATTATTTTTTTTAACTTAAAAAATCCGATATGAATAAATACTGGATAGGTACTGGAGTGGACTAATATGACAACGGTATGCATTGATGAAATAGTGCACAAATGGCTGTATGAATGCGACGGTACATTGGATCTGTCTGGTTAGTCTCCAGCTACTGTCGTCTTCTAGCTGTGAACAGGGGTGTCAATGACACCTTTTTATCTATTTATTCGATCCGTATCGTATCTGAAAAGATAGATAAGGGTAATAATTTTTTTCGTTAGCTTATTGGGTACAAGAATAATAATTTTTTTTCGTTATCTTACCCGTTATCTAACAAGATAATTTTTAAAAATAAAATTATCTATATAGATATATATTTGTATGAAGATAATACATGATACAATAAAATTTTGTATTTTACTAAATTTTCATATTACAAATTAGTTGTATACATTATTATTATTTATTTTTTTGAAATTTTTTTTATGAAAGCATAAATCGAGATGTCAATGGTACTTTTTTATCCGTTTATCCGACCCGTACCATACTCAAAAAAACGGGTAAGCGTAAAGATTTTTTTTCGTTATCATAATGGGTATGGGTATGAAAATGCCACCACCTGACCTATATCATACCCGTTGACACCCTTAGCCATGAACCATATCATAGTTGTAACACGCTCGATCGACATATTTATCTTAATCTTTTTTTTAAATAAATAAATAAAAACTTCAAACAATCTTTAAAAAAAAATTATCTTGTCGACCAAATCTTATGAACCAAATTTGGAAGGGAATATTTCAGGTATATTTTTCAATAATCTCGAAATTACGTATTTCTTCTTCTAAAATTCATAATATTATATTCATTCTTTTAAATTTTAGAAACTTGTAAATTTATTGTCTTTTATTAAGACTCATTTTAAATTTATTAACTTTTCAGTTACTTTGTTAAACAAATAAAAATATATAGCAGATTTAACCAAAAATACTTATGCTACGTAAGAGAAAAGTTTAGTTTTAAATTGATCAATTTGTAAAAATAAATTGTTTATTTTCCTGCTTACAATACACGGAACAGACTCTGCTACTTTTCTTAGAGAAAAACAGAGTCCTGTTTTTCCAATTCCAACCATTTAAATTTGTTAAGATTTGTGCATAAAAAGTTTCTTTATCAAGATACGTGAATGAAATTTTTTAAATGGTTGGAATCGGAAAAGCAGAATCTTGTAGCTGAGTTGGATCCACAATACACACAGTAAGCTATGGATGACAATCTATCAACATATTTATCTTAGTTTTCTTTCGGAAAAAAAAAAAAAACTTTAAAAAAAATCCCCCTTCTTAAAAAATAAAATAAGATATTTATCTTAAAGGATCAAATTTTGTGAAGGATCTTTAACAATAAGTTGCCGTCACTATCTACTATCTTTTGTTCTGCACTGTAATTCTGTTTCTTTTCTTCTTCTTTTCTTTTTTTAAGGGAAAGCCCGTCGACATGTTGGTTTCTCCATCATTGGTGTAAAATTTTCAAACTTTGGCTCATAATTTCAGGCATGTTTCAACAGCTGTCAACGCTGTGGGGTTGGGCATCTCTCGAGATGCGCGATGGTTACTAATGAATATGATGATTAAGTAATTTTCTACCTATTTAAAAAATAGTAAAAAAAATTTAAAAAAAATGAAAATTTTGGTTTGCAAGTACATATTCATATGGAGATCATGTTGAACGGTTCGGATCAACCGTTAGGATTTTGAAAACTCAAATATTGAGCCGCAGCACGGAAGCCCTCTATGCTACGCGTAGCATATTAGCCAGATTCATTGCAAGAGATTAGAAACATTATGTAATTAGAAATTGAAATTGGATGACTGGATGAATAAATTTTATGTAATTTTATTTTATAAAGGAAGTTAAGTAATAATTTTTGTAAAAAGTAAACTTCAAAGGATAAAAAAAATAAGAAAATTAATTCATAGAGACTTTAGACGCTTAGTCCTCTTTTCTGAATACTTACTTTCACTCCTCAATAGAAATCAGGAGTTTAATTAAAGAATATAAGTGTGGTGAGAAAATAATTTCACAATTTATTCATATGAAAATATGGTTTGAGTTTTAAGGTTTTTAAGATATATCAAGTCATCAAGTAGTTTTAATTATTGAATCAAATAGTTATAGATTATTTAATTTTTTATTCATAAATGTTCATCAGTGTGTATACCTAATTCATAATAAGAAATTAATTAATTTATTATTTAATGATTTATTGAAATTTTTATTTATTATTTTTTATGATGCATTTTATTTGATAGTATTTGTCTCAATTTAAATCAAATTATTTCTCCAATACATAAATACATACTTCTATTGAAAAGTTACCCGCCCACATAATCGGATCCGTATCCTCCCAGGTATCTGACTCGAGCAAATTGAAACGGATGGCCCAGATTAAACTTATCTGGACCAAATTCAATCCAATGCCTATGGAGACTGTAGGAGGTCTATTTTGATATTCGTGTCATGTTAAAAGAACCGTCCGATCGTAATTGTCTTCAGTCAAGTAACCTGAGGTGATGTGAATTCCACATAATCAATGACTAAACATGACATATGTTTTGTCACTTCTTTTATTGGCTTTATGGTATTAAGAACATCTTAGTCTATCACATCACACCCCCCCCCCCCCCCCCCCCCCCAAATGCAGGAAATAAATCTGTTGATATTCCAAAAGAATAACAGGATTATGTTAGTCCGATCTCATCTGTTGACCTTTATTTATCAAGATTTGGGTATGAAAAACTTTTTTTCTTAATATTCGTGCATGAAAATTTTTGAACAGTTGTAATAGGAATAACATGATCTTGTGATCCCTTTGGAATAACAGCAGATTTATATCACAAAATGCAAGTTCAAATAACGAGAATTCGACATGTTATATGATCTTGTTGTTAAATATGTAATGTGATCATATTTAAAGATCAAATGATCACATACGTCAAGCCAATTTAAAAATTGATCCTTCCGTTTTTTTTTTATCAACAACCGAATATTTGTTAAATTGTGTCAATTTAATTCTCAACTTATATTATTGATAAAAGAGTGAGGTTAGGGTAATATGCATTTTACAAATTGATCTGTGTTATGGATCTATATTTTTATTTTTTAAAATTCAAACATTAGATCCAAACTATTAACCATAATCTTCATATGAAAATGTTTTTAGAAACCAAATTTTACATTTTTTTTTTTAATTTTGTTACTATTTTTTTTAGATAAGATGACAACTACTATTCTTGAATGGTCTAGAATTTTTAGATCAAATGATTTTCAACCTATCTAGAAGATAGTATTTTTTTTTTTAAAGTACAATTTGGTTTCAAATTATATTTCTATATGGAGATCATATTTAATGGTTCAGATTGGTTTTTTAAACTTTAAAGAGAGATATAAATCCATATCCGTAATATGAATATTACCATAGCCTCACTCAAAAACAAACATATAATTATATTTTTTTTTCGTCCAACCTTTTATCAATTTTATAAAATGGCAATTGTCAAAAATATTTTTTTTCTCAGTTATATCCGATTTCAACCAATATTCCATCTGAATTCTGAAATGATTCGTTTAGATATGTCTACCAATCCAAAATTTGAGGCGGCTTTGTTTGGGTCCGGATCCCCTAAAGTAACCCAAAAATTGGGTTTTGGATTGGGACCGTCCGAATCGAATCCATCGCTCGAGATCATTTCGGAATTCGAACATGTCTCTCGGGATATGTGCACTCCACTTTAGTTGGATGGTCACGGATTTAAATCGGATGGTCCCTATCATAGTGACAAATGAATTATTCGGGTTCGGTTCGGCAAGGTCAAAAATTCGTGATTCGGAAATAATTCGGATATAATTCGGGAATGATTCGGAATAATCTGGATCAGAGATCTCAGTCCTATAAGGAAGCAAAAAAAAACCAAAAAAAAATGTTCTGCGAAAAATTCAGGAAAAGTTCATGAAATTCGCGAATTATTCGAGAATAATTCGGTCAAAGTTCGGTCAACCGAATAATTCGGCGTTTGATTCGGCATCACAAAAAAACGAATTATTCGGATGTAATTCGAATATAATTTGCGAATCTTGTCACTATATTCCTGATTCAAAACTATTTTTGAGGAGATAGGAGTAGGTCCGATGGGCATCGGACCTACATTTAGGTTCAATTAGCTCTAGGACCGTACGATTAGCATCAAGATCTATGCACACGGAAATTGATAGAATTGCACCGATTTTGATGCATAGCACACGAATCTTGATGCAGATCGAATGGTCATCACACCCATCGAACCAAGGTAGGTCCGATGGGCATCGGACCTACTCTGATTCCATTTTTGAGTTACTTGACTGGATCTGAATTCGCTTTGTAGAGGAGCCCAAACAAGTGGTACTGTGGACCGGGGTGTGGTCCCCTACCCCTGCGTCGCAATTAAATTTTTGCGCGTGTTTCTTTCAATTATATATTTTTTTTATTGGGGGGTTAGTTTAAGCGCTTTAATGAGGTTCCTTCCAAATTAAATGTTCAATCACTCTCGGCACTTAGTGCTAGCAGAGCACATGATTGAGAAATAATTAATTCGTGCAAATCTATGGTTTCAATTAAATTTGACCAGATGACTGATAGTGATCATCGTAGCTTTCTTGATTTAATGATTTATTTATGATATTTTTAGATGGAGATAGGAGTAGGTCCGATGGACAACGGACCTACATTTAGGTTCAATTAGCTCTAAGACCATACGAGTAGTATCAAGATCTATGCGCACGGAAATTGATACAAACTTGCACGGATTTTGATACAGAACACACGAATCTTGATGCAGATCGAATGGTCATCACACCCATCGAACCAAGGTAGGTCCGATGGGCATTGGACCTACTCTGATTCCTTTTAGATGAAAGTGGTATGAGATTAGGGCGCTAATTCAGCTATTCAAAATAGCCGTTGAGTGAGGCTATGGTAGTATGGTAATATCTATGGGCCGACCTCTTCTATGAATTTATCTCTCTATTTTTAAAATTCAAATAATCAATCTTAATCATTAAACATAATCTACATATAAAAAGGAATTGGGTTTTATCCAAACGGTTTTGAACAAAATCTCATCCAAAGTCAAGCTTAAACATCTGATTTGTATTGAGATTCGTGCAAACATATTTAAATCTTAATAAATTTAAATGTCTCCTTGAATCTAAAAGTATGTGCGAATTTTAATGCAGATCGGACGGTTTAGGTCTGACTTTGAATGAGATTTTGTTCAAAACCGTTTAGACAAAAACCCCACCCATATGAAAAAGTATCTGAAGGCCGAATTTACATTCTTTTAAGGGTTCTTTCACAAATTTTTTGAGATACAAAATCAGTAGATTTAAAAATTCTGAACTATTAAAAAATAATAGTTTTTTACCTATCTAAAATAGTAAAAAGAATCTAAAAAATATAAAATTTGGTATGAAAATTCATTTCAAAATGGAGATCGTATTTAACGATTCAGATTGTACTTTTTGAATTTTTAAAATAGAAAATGAATTCATAGTACATATTGATCCATAATATGCATATTACTACAGCCTCACACATAGTCGTTAATTTAATTTTTTGATTGAAATAGTAAATAGTAGGGTTAGCAGCTATTTTGAAACAGCTACTCCCTCATTCAAATGCGGAATATAGATTAAAATAATTTGCTAACCTAAATTAGTGATATTCATTCAAAGGTTGATTTGATCTGGCCGATGTAATTTTCATGCTCAACTATTTTAAGGAGTCAATTTTTATATTTTAAAATTATTATTATTATCATTAAACAAAATAGAGATTTCGACTCATAACATCATTTAATTAATACTAATACATAGAGGCGTAACCCTCACCAACAATTTATTTGTGACATAATTTTCAGAAGATATAAAAATTGAATCATGCAGGGATTAATTCTTAAATATCTATATTTATTCCGAAAAAAATTGATTCTTCAAATTATCAATCTCGAATATCTTTTTCAGTTCATTAATTTGATGACTATTCATCATTAATTCCAAGAAAAACATCAAATCAATACTTTAATATCAGGCATGTAGCTAGGGCTGCACAAAAAATTCGTAGTTCGTACTTCGATTCGAGTTTGATTCAAAAAAGTTCGTAAAAAATTCGATTCGAAATTGAGTTCGTTCGAAATTAATTCAAACCAAACTTAGTTCGAAATTAATTCAAACCAAACTCAAACTGGACCTAGTTCGTTCGAAATAGGTTCGCAAACCAAACTTAGTTCGAAATTAACTCAAACATGAACCGTTGATTTCCGCTGATAGCTTATGTTCGCTGATGAAAATATATGACCGCCCAGTTCATAATTGCTCTCAGTTCTAACTTAAATTGTATTTTGAATACTTTGGATATTTGAAAACTTTGGTGATGTTGCTCCTGTTAGCTATTTGAAAAACTTTGGATGCTGTGATTGTACTGAACGTTTATTGATTGTTCTAAACTTTGGTGTTTGATATAAATTTTGGTATTTGTAATGAACTTTGATATGAACTTTGGTGTACTATGTGATTAGAATTCAGAATGCCTGAGTTTTTATTGAAGTGCTGTAATTTCGAACTATGGCCCAGCCATAAGTCATAACTCGTAAGTCATAACAAAGTTCGTAAAATTTGAAATTGAGTTCGTAAAAAAATTCGATTCGAAATTGAGTTCGTTCGAAATTAATTCAAACCAAACTCAAACTGGAGGTAAGTTCGATTCGGTTCGGTTCGTTTGCAGCTCTACATGTAGCTATTATAACCTGAAATATTAATTGCATCTAACATGAATATTTTTCCCTATTTTAACTATTGTTGGCAAGAAACATCAATTGATCGGAACTCATATCTGATTAGTTCGCTAACAACTCGTCTGTTAGTGAAATGAGTTGTTAACGAGCCAGCTCGCCACTAGCTCGGTCCAAAATTAACAAATTTAAGCTAGAACCTTGCTCGCTCGCGAGCTGGCAAGCCAGTTCGATCCAAGTATGAATTTGTGTATTTGTGTGAATTTGGTATGAATGAATTTATTTTGTGAACTATGTTTGTATGAATTCAAAGATTTGATATTTTGGTATGTATGAATTTAGTTGTAAACTTAATTTATGGTAGTTGGATTTATAATACATTTTAGCTTTTGGTCCACGAGCTTTTACGAGTTGGCCCGGCTCGCTTGTTATCAAAACGAGTGAGCCACGAGTCACTTTTTCAGCTCAGACCTTAATGCCGGCTCGTTCATAACTCGCTTGTTGTCAAAACGAACGAGCCATGAACTTGGTTTAGCTCGGACCGAGCCAGCTCGTTACCAGTCGTACGTTTAACAAACCTTATTTTCTTAATAGCTAAAAATGAGATTAACTCTTTTTCAAAATTATCTGGTTTGTTCTTAAAAATAAGGAACTTTTTTATTCCGAATTTTTTTTTTCCACGGAAACGAGGTTGTATTTAATTATTTACTAAAGTAGTAAAGTGCCAATTTAATGCTATGGCTTCGCTTTGCCCATTATTCAATACCAAAATGTAGACGCAAAACATAAAACATAGAGGAGGGTTCCAATGCCTCATCTCCTCGTACCTCATTCATACTTCATGTTATATATCTCCATTTTCAAAGTCTAAACTATCGATCTGAACCGTTCAACATGATATTCATATTAAAATATGCTTGGGGATGAAATTTTATAATATTTGCAATTTTTTTACTATTTTTTACTATTTTATAATATTTCACTGTATCTGGACCATTCAAAAATAGTGATTTTGTACCTATCTTAAAAAATAGTAAAAAAATTGCAAAAATTATAAAATTTCATCCCCAAGCATATTTTAGTATGAATATCATGTTGAATGGTTCGGATCGATAGTTTAGACTTTGAAAATGGAGATATATAACATGAGGTATGAATGAGGTATGAAGAGATGAGGCATTGGAACCCTACTCCAAAAGATAATGGGTTATTTTATCCACCGGATTCGGTGAAAGTGAAAGCTAAACTGTTTCTTCCGAAATTATTTGTTTGTTTTTTTAAGTAAGAGATGCCCACCAATTTCAATTAAGCAATCAAAAGATTATCTATTTGATACCAATCAAACTGGTATCTTACAAACAAAAGAGCTTTTGAGAAAATAATAATGTAGATTTCCATCAGCTGATATTGACTAGCTAAATCACACATGCATATGAAGTTCCGAAATTATATGTTAATTTCAGAATTAATTTTAATTTACAATAAAGGTTCAGTGATAAAAAAAAAAAAACATGAAGATACAATTAAGTAGTCAATTTATTTTTAGAGTAAAGTTCTGTCAAGCGACCAAACTGGATTAATTAATATTAGAGGTGAAAACATAGCGGATAATATTTGATCTGTAATTGATGCCGGTAAACATCACAAGGCAAAAATTTATGCTCGATGTAACAAGTTGAGTGATCTGGTTCATGACATTCTCATTTTAGGTAAAATTGAGTCCCATTTTACTACTTAATTGAAGAATTGGTCTTTGGTGTAGTGGAAGATCGTATGTTCGAGATTCGAGCTAATTTCTTGTGGATATCTTTTTTTGAAATCATAGGTTGGAGTTCAAGTCATCCAACACACTTTCAAACCTCTGTATATATTACAGAGGATTTTCTCATATTGTGGGTTTCGAATTCATGACCTCACCTGGAAGCCGTGTGCTTTTTTGCCACTAGATTAAATGCAGGTTCTTTAATCCCTTGTGGATATCAAATAGGAGTGAAAACAGGTCGGGTACAATAAATTTTTGCCTTGTGATCGATGTTTACCGGCGTGACTGGACGCCGTATACGATATGTTTTCACCTAGGACCAAACTTCGAAGTCATGAACCAGATCGCTCAACTTGTTACATCGAGCATAAATTTTTGCCTTGTGATGTTTACCTGCATGACTGGATGGCAACCATCAAATTTGCAAACACATCAATTATTTGTGGGGAGTGGGGCGCAACCATCAATATTAATACAATTTAATAGACAATATATGCTTATTTTTTATTTTATTAAAAATGTTAATTTTTTAATGAAAAATTGCAAGAAAAGATTTTTACTAAAAAAACATCAATTTGTGAGGTTCCTAATTAACTTGAAAGCTATGTTGCATAGATACGGGTACGGGTATTGTATCGGATACGGCGATACGGCAATTTTCAAAAATCAAAAATACGATACGTCCATTATATTATATTATTAGTTTAACACTTGCATTATATAAATTAAATATCAATTCAAAACAAAACAAAAAATTCTGGATATACATTAAATATCAAGGTTCTAAATAGCGTTTATAGCGTCGTAGCGGGAAGGCTAAAAAAAAAGCTATAGCGAATAGCGTCGCTATAGCGGAAGCTATTCCAAATAGCGTTTTTTTTTTTACATTTCGTATATTCAATATTTGTACTAAATATCAACATTATCTAAGGTATCATAGAACAATAAATAACTCCAAAGTAATTAAGAAATTATAATATTCATATTGAACCCGTACAAAGTCCAAATTGCGGTTCAAAATATCCATAGTAATATCATAAACTATCGATTTGTTCTATTAAAAATATCTTAAGTATCATGATTCATGACATAATCTATTTTTTTTTCTATTCAAATTTTAATTCCGGTTTGGACTTTTTTTCTATTCAAATTTCAATTTCTATTCCCAATTTCAAATTGATTTATTTGTAGCAAGTAGCAACAAATTCAATTTCGGTTTGAGATTTTTTTTTATCTTAATTTAAAACCCATATAAATTGCTTAAAAAAAAAAAAAAAAAAACTCATATTGTATAGCGCAAATAGCGCTGTAGCGGACCGCTATAGCGTTGTAGCGGCCGCTATAGCGGCCGTAGCGCAAATAGCGCATTTTGATGTCGTAGCGTAGCGTTTGGGGTCCAAAAACGCTATAGCGGCGCTATAGCGCCGCTATTTAGAACACTGTTAAATATAAATGCTACTAGATTTTAACATCAAATTTGAAGTGGTGTAGTGGTGAAGGCCTTTGGAGCCCATAGCAAAGGTCCTAGATTCGATTCCCGCTTGGAGCGCTAGAAAAGTTATTTTTGGCGCGGTCTATGGCGCAGTGCGCGGTATCCAGGCTGTATCCAGATGAGTCAGAGCGTATCGGAGACCGTATCAAAGGATTAAGGATACGTATCGGGGCCGTATCGGGCGCGTATCCGTGTCCGATACGTGTCAGATACGGATACGGAACTTATATTGGAGTATCCGAGTAACATAGCTTGAAAGTATATTAGTTGTTGTCCGTTGAACTAGTTTAATTAACAGATTTGAGTATTTCATTAATGAGTTGATAAATTCTAACCTACGGTATTTCTTTAATTTTGCAGACTTTATCTAAAACAAATAATATAATCACTTAATGATTAACTAAACGTGTTATAATAATGTGAAACCTCGGCAATAATTATTTCTTGTTTCATGCATGCATGGTTGAATATGAGATGTCTAAATCTTATGAATACTAAATACCAAGGTTCTAAATAGCGTTTATAGCGTCGTAGCGGGAAGGCTAAAAAAAAAGCTATAGCGAATAGCGTCGCTATAGCGGAAGCTATTCCAAATAGCATTTTTTTTTTTACATTTCGTATATTCAATATTTGTACTAAATATCAACATTATCTAAGGTCTCATAGAACAATAAATAACACCAAAGTAATTAAGAAATTATAATATTCATATTGAACCCGTACAAAGTCCAAATTGCGGTTCAAAATACCCATAGCAATATCATAAACTATCGATTTTTTCTATTAAAAATATCTTAAGTATCATGAATTCATGACATGATCTATTTTTTTTTCTATTCAAATTTTAATTCCGGTTTGGACTTTTTTTCTATTCAAATTTCAATTTCTATTCCCAATTTCAAATTGATTTAATTGTAGCAAGTAGCAACAAATTCAATTTCGGTTTGAGATTTTTTTTATCTTTATTTAAAACCCATATAAATTGCTTAAAAATAAAAAAAAATAAAAAAACCCATATTGTATAGCGCAAATAGCGCTGTAGCGGACCGCTATAGCGTTGTAGCGGCCGCTATAGCGTTGTAGCGGCCGCTATAGCGGCCGTAGCGCAAATAGCGCATTTTGATGTCGTAGCGTAGCGTTTGGGGTCCAAAAACGCTATAGCGGCGCTATAGCGCCGCTATAGCGCGCTATTTAGAACACTGCTAAATACATAGTTGAGTGACTTGATTCTAATATTTTCTACAAAAAATTATGACAAATTGGCAAAATAAAAGAGATAAAATCCACCATATATATGCACAGTTTTTTCTAAATAATATTATTTACATTGTTGTCTTTTTTATATATACGTGATTTAGTGACAAAGACAATGATCTCTGTGTGGGAGGTCGCAAGTTTGAAATCGGACAAGAATAATCATTTGTAGATATTAAATTGTTGGTTGACTTGACCTCTAACATTTATTTTTAAAAAAATAGACGCTTAGATGTATTATTATCATCTCAATTACATACAAACAAATGGAATTTAAATCGTGAGAATTAACAAAAATTTGTATGATAATTTGTATGGTGCCTTTATTTGTTTTCAAGCAAATAAAATTTATGAAGAGGGATCCGATACTAATCATTAGTTCCAGAAACAGTGTCAAATTTTTTATTGGTATTTGAATTAATAAATTTGAACTGATAGATTTATTTTATTTTATATCATATAAAAAATGTACGCCTTCAACAAAGGGAATTAAATCTTGATGACTAAAAATAAAAATGCTTTTTTGTATGAGAATTTGTATAGTACCTTCGTCTGTTTGCAAAATAAATCAACTTCGCTTATACATATAACAAATGAATAATTCGGGTTCGGTTTGGCAGGGTCAAAAATTCATGATTCGAAAATAATTCGGGTATAGTTCGGGAATAATTCGGAATTACAATACGAGATCTCAGTGCATATTTAATTCATTACCAATGATTTACTATACGAGATACTGCTTGTATTTGCCATAAAAGATCAGCTGTGGTAATATAGTCAAAAAGTAGACTAGAATGGGAAACTGTGCCTTTTGTTTAGGTTTTATGTGGGTGACTGAGTGCAGAAAGGACACTGTGTGTGAGGAAGGCAAATTTTTTTTCCAAACAAAACGTGATAAAAATGCGGATTAATCGTAAAATTCACGTTTTATTCGCGTTTTATTTGATCAAAGGTTCGGTTAACGAATAATACGCCATTCTGTTTGGAAACACTTCAAAAATAAATTATTCTCGAATTAAACGCGAATATTGTTACTATGCGCTTATATAAGTTTCATGATGAAGATGATCCACCACACGCTTGACCGTTTGAACTTGTCACAAATTTTGGCCTCGTTAAAACGGTTTAATTTTTTAAAAAAGTTGCGCGAAATGGGGGAATCAGTATTATATGAGGTTGCCCCGTAACCGCCAGGTGTGAGAAACTTGAGAGTAGTGAAGTGTGAAGTATATATATATATCTCTCCCCACTCCCCCTATAACCTTCGCCACACTCCTCTGATCTCTCTCTCTCTCTAGCTATACTCTCCCATCTCCCCACTCCCCCTATAACCTTCGCCACTCCTCTGATCTCTTTCTCTCTCTAGCTAGCCATATATAGGTCAAGCGCAATAACAGACAAAAGCAACAGAGAGAAAGAGAAAGAGAGAGAGAGAGAGATGAGTACTGGAGGTTTTCAAAAGACACTAGAGATGGAGAAAGTGGAGGGAGGAGAGAGCAAAGCCGCACCAGAATCTGTCAAATACAATGGATGGAAATCCATGCCTTATGTTATAGGTATGAAATATGAACTCATCATCTAATTCAATAAATGTATAATTAATGCTAAGAACTACTATGTAATCTAGTGATTACAGAATGCAGTACATCCTTTATGTAAAAAGTCATGGGTTTAAAATTTAGATGAGAATTTTTTTTAAATATTAGAATTTGAAATGTTCCTTTTTTGGAATTTTCTTGTGTACTTAACTCTCCCTTGTATGTATTTTAATTGTTTTAACACATATATGACATTGTTTGTACTTCACTTAAAAAAAATAAGAAATCATATATTTAGTTGATATGATTAGTTACTGATCAATTATAGGGAACGAGACTTTCGAGAAGCTTGGGGCGATTGGTACGATGGCGAACCTGCTGGTGTACCTGACATCGGTATTCCACATCAAGAGCATCACTGCGGTGACGATGATGAACATCTTCAATGGCACCACAAACATGGCACCGGTTCTCGGTGCTTTTATCAGCGACACCTACTTAGGTCGTTACGCCACCATTGGCTTTGCTTCTTTGGCATCTCTTCTGGTATCTCATTTTTTTTTCCTTTTCTTTTTCTGTTTCAAAAGGCACTTAATTTCCATGAATTTCTGAGCGTAACTGACTGGATAACTTTTTTACCCAAAAAAAAATAAAAAACTGACTGGACACTTTTGTTGTGTCTAGTAATAATCTTTGCATTTTTAATTTGTTCCTTATTTAAAAAAGTTATGGTACCTGTATTTTTCAAATGCAATCTTTCAAAGATAGAAGCTCAAGAACGAGCTTAATCTGAATAAATGATCATATTAATTATCTAATATTCACGAGAAATCTCCATCCGATCGAATATCGAATTTGTAATTAAACATCCACGCGAATAATATTATTTTTTGTCACTAGATAATCAAAGATTGATTCTCATGCACGGTCATTAGTAGCTTCGTGTCTGTTTGAATTTTGATGCTCGTCTTCTTTTTGTGTTCTAATACATGACATTGACACTAGCTTGTGTTCCGATTAGTCGATTAAAAATTACGCGTCCCTGCTACATATAATCCTTTTTTAATAAATATTAGAGATAAAACTACTACTATGTTTCATATTGAACTGAATAATTATGTTTATGTTTACATGCTCAACCTCAACTAGGGCTGTAACGAACTGGCTCGAGCCGAGCTGGGTCCTAGTTCAGCTTGTTAATTATGGACCAAACTCTTACCGAGCGAGCTGGACTTAGGACATCCGAGCTAAAACCTCAGCTTGAAATCGTGACGAGCTAGTTCGCTGGGTCTGGCTGGATCTTGTTTTAACCAAGCTGAACCGAACTGGACCGAACTAGACAGTATAAAATGCATACAAATTCACAAATTAATGTCTAGCTGAGCAAGCTAACGAGCTGGCGAGCAAGCTAGACCTCAGCTTAAACTCGTTAATTTTGGAACAAGCTAGTGGCGAGTTGGCTTGTTAACAGTCAGTCCAGTAACGAACGAGCTGTTAGTGAACGAGTCAAGTGCGAGTCACGATCGATCCACGAGCTAAGAGCTTTTTTGCCACCCCTAACCCCAACCCTAAAACAACAACAATAGTAAAGCAACTTGGCTTTTTCTCTGTCATAATATTATTATTACTAAATGATGTGGTACCCGAAAATAAATGGTACGCATCAAATTCAGACATGACCTGTAACATGTCAAATATTTAAGTATATTCAAGAGATGTTATATTTGACACTGTGGACCACCTTTGAGGTATGGATCACGGAATTAAATGTACTTAAGCAATGATATATTAACTAGTAGAGTAGTGGTTGGTTCATTAATTATAATCGGTAGCTATAGAGTACATTTTTGTTTCTATTCATGAAGACCAGAATCTATGAATAGCATGGAAAATATTAAATAAGAGACTATATTTTTGGAATTTATCTCTTTTTTTAACTGATTAAAAAATTGTAACCTGCTGTGGAATATAGAGAGTGTATGCCATCTACTGGTAGGGGTGTCAATGGATACGGTACGGATCGGGTGGAGACATTTTCATACCCATATCCATTAAAATTGATCTTATTCATACTCTACCATTACCCATTAAGAATTAATCTTACCCTACCATACCCTTACCCATTAATATTATCGGGTAATGAAACGGTAGTGAATGAATAATGGATAATATTAATATAATAATTAGTTTTGTTATATTTTATGTAATGAGATAATCATTTAAATTGCTTTTTCACTCATTATAATTTTTTATTTCAAAATTTGAAATTTGAAAACAAAATTGAGTCACAGCCACTGTGAAAATTAAAGTGGAAATATGAATAGGTGAGTCAGATTCTTACAAAATTTATATTTCATTCTTACGATTGAGTAAAAGGGCAAGAAAACGAAGAGGAAAGGAAAAATATATCAAAAGACAAACTTAGTGCGCTAGAATAGAAATACGCAGTTTAGGGCACTGAAAATTGAATTGAATATATAATTTTAGATTTATAATTACCTTATAGGATAACGGGTATAAAATAGTCATTACCCATATCCTTACCCATTTAATTAACGAAAACAAAAATTTACCCATATCCGTATCCAATAAGCTAATGAAAAAAAAAAACCTTACCTATATCCGTTTTATTGAATACGATACTGGCCGTGTAAACGATTAAAAAGGTACCATTGACACCCCTATCTCCTGGCCTCCTGGTACGTAGTATAAACTATATCGATTTTTCCAAAGATAGTTGGTTGAGGAGATGCAAAATGGATATTTGTTTCTACCATTATTGCCTTCTCAGAAAGTGGCGTGGGGGTTGGGGGTTTGTGGGGGAGGGTGGTGGGGTTGTGTAGTAAAGATTATTGGAACCTTTGCATTTTTATGGCCCCAGCTTGTTCAGGGATTTTTTTTTAAAACCATAATTAAAAAAATTAAAATTAGGGAACCAACATGATTGCCTGACTATTTCGAAAAATCATAAGAACCGAACAGCCTATTCGGTCCCCAAAATTTTTTTTCCCTGGGACCGAATTGGCATTTCGGTCCCCCCCATTTCACAGTTTTTTCGAAAAAAAAAACTGTGCGGCCTTCCGTGTAGCACCCTGGAACCGAGATCCCAATTCGGTCCAGGGTATTTTCAGTGGGGACCGAATTGGCATTTCGGTCCCCAATTTTTTTTTTTTTTTTTTTTTAGAGACAAAAAATCGAATTTTTTTTTTTAGAGACAAAATGATAAAATATAACACTAAAAAAATCGAATTTTTTTTCCTTTGTCAAATTACTTTTTTTATATCATATTTATATGAAAATACGCTAAATTACTTGAAATTATGTTAATTTATGCTGATTTACACTAAATTACTTGAAATTATGTTAATTTTTTTTTAAGAGACAAATAGGTAAAATGCTGAAATATACTAAAAAATCGAATTTTTTTTTTAATATTTGTTAGATTACTTTTTTTATTACAATTAGCATAGTTATACTAAAATAATTATGTAGAATTACACTAAATTATAATAATTATAATGAATTACACTAAATTACTTGAAATTACAATAATTATGTAGAATTATGCTAAAATACGGAAAATTACGCTAAATTACGTACGAATAGGGATGATATCTTCACTGAGAAGGGGAAAAACGACGACAAAGTTCAAACGGCCATAAAACGGCGCTCGAGTGTCCGATTTCAGCAAATGACCACTTTTCGGAAAGCTTGCGAAAATGCGCATCGTCCGTGCCCGTGATGTTGGATTGCCAAATTCAGAATTGCCAAAAAACAAAGAGAAGGGCCTCAAAACTTCAGTTGAAGTTTTCGATTGAGATTTTCACTTTTATTATTCAATCTACGTAGCTCAGTAAATTAGTTATATAATGAACTTGTAGAATATCAATTTTTATTATTTTTTGGAATTTTTTTACTATTTTTAATGATTTATGAAAGATGACACAAAATCGGCCCTATTCATACGTAATTTAACGTAATTTACCGTATTTTATCATAATTCTACATAATTATTGTAATTTCAAATAATTTAGTGTAAATCAACATAAATTAACATAATTTGAAGTAATTTAGCGTATTTTAGTACAAATATGCTATCAAAAAAATAATTTGACAAAGGAAAAAAAAATTCGATTTTTTAGTATTATATTTAATTATTTTAGCTATTTGTCTCTTAAAAAAAAAAAAAAAAAATGGGGACCGAAATCCCAATTCGGTTCCCCATCCCATTTCGATTTTCTGTGGCGGCTCTGCCAAAAAAATGTGAAATTGGGGGGGACCGAAATCCCTATTTGGTCCCAGGGAAAAAAAATTTTGGGGACCGAATAGGCTGTTCGGTTCTTATGGTTTTTCGAAATATCCAGGCAATCATGTTGGTTCCCTAATTTTAATTTTTTTAATTATGGTTTTTAAAAAAAATCCCTTGTTCAGCATGAAACTGATAAGAAAGGAAAATAATTCAAAATGTCAGAGATCCAACTACCGGATAGAGATATTCTTCCAACATCTATAAGTATCTAAGCCTTAATTAAGATATCCTGAATCGACCTATAAAAAATTAACATGATATTATGTTATGTACACTTCATTGTCAGTTTAATAATATCAATTTTTACCAGTGTACCAACTGCATAATCAAACACATGATCAATTTCATATTTTCAATGCATGATATTTTTTTCTCTGCGTTCATTTCTGTTTTTTTTTTTGTTTTACCTTGTGACTAAGATTGAATTTCATTTCTAGCCTACTCTACTTGTTTGGAACTAAAGACTTAGTTGTTGTTGTTGTTGTTCATTTCTGTATTTTTTTTTATTGATGATATGATAAATTTCCCCATAAAAATCTCATTATAATTAATTTCCTTATTTAAAAAGGGGATGGTGCTTCTGACCTTGACCGCTGCTATCCCGGCACTTCACCCGCCCTCCTGCAAAGGAAACCAACAAGAATGCAAGGGTCCCACACTTTCCCAGCTCTCCGTTCTCTTCTCAGCATTCTTTCTATTCACCATCGGAGCAGGCGGCATCCGCCCTTGCAACCTGGCCTTTGGTGCTGATCAATTCAATCCAAAGACGGAATCGGGCCGAAAAGACATCACCAGCTTCTTCAACTGGTACTACTGCACCTTCACAGTTGCCGTTATGATTTCCTCGACACTCATAATCTATGTCCAGAGTAATATAAGCTGGACCCTCGGCCTCGCCATCCCGGCCGTGTTGATGCTCTTCTCGTGCATCGCTTTCTTCATCGGCACAAGATTATATGTGAGAGTGAAGCCTGAGGGAAGCCCATTCACCAGTTTTG
This sequence comes from Carex kokanica, assembly GCA_025461125.1. NCBI lineage: Eukaryota > Viridiplantae > Streptophyta > Magnoliopsida > Poales > Cyperaceae > Carex > Carex kokanica. Next base: position 1,779,468 of record JAJGRX010000838.1, on the reverse strand, counting down.
CGCAAGTGGTCGTGGCGGCTTTCAAGAAAAGACGGGTGAACTTGCCGGAGTTGCCAGAGAAAGAACTGTTTGATCCTCCCCTCCACAGCAGCCTTGTAACCAAACTTCCACAGACTGATCAATTCAAGTTAGTTTTTAGTTTACTTGGTAACTATTAAATCCAGAATTTCCTTTTTCTTTGATTGGTTTTTTATCTTTTCAATTGCCTGAACAAAAAGATTATTAGTTGAATAAAAAATTTTGGGGACTGGATCCGATAAGAGCTCATCTGACATATTTTCTAACTGTCCATTTATTAGTATGTAGGTGGCTTTTCAGACTATGCTTTGAAAAGTACACACTATCATTTTTCAATATGTTTTGGACTTAGGCCCAATAAGATACAACACCTGGCCTGTCTTAAGCCCAGTTATATATCGCACCAAACAAACTAGAATTTAGACTGAGATATGTGGCCTGGTCTCTTGTTTTCTCATCCTTGGAGTCAACCTAATTGATTAATTTCTACATAAATAGACAACTAAACCAAAATAGTACAATTGTTTAAGCAAAAGAATCTATGATATATAATAAATTGATCAAATTTGAGCTGCATTATAACTTTGGGGAACTTAAAATAAACAAAACTAGTGATTTGCAATATTAGATACTATATGAATACTCACTGGATAATTTCTGACCTCTTCAAACACTTTGATGTTTAATAGTTTTCATTTATATTGTAACAGGATCCTTGACAAGGCAGCAGCCATTACTTCTAAAGATGAAATAAAATCGAACGGTGAAGGGGCAGATCCATGGAGGCTGTGCACCTTGCAACAAGTCGAAGAAGTGAAATGCTTTGTTCGCATTATCCCGGTTTGGACATGTGGCGTAATGTTCTCTATTACACTCTCACAACAAAACTATCTTGTTTACCAAGCACTCCAAATGGACCGCCGGCTTGGCAAAAGCGATTTCAAAATCCCGGCTGGATCATTTGTGGTATTCAACATGCTTGCCCTGACACTTTGGATCCCACTCTATGACCGTCTGATTGTACCACAGTTGAGAAAAATCACAAAGCGCCGAGGCGGGATAACCATGCTACAAAGGATTGGTATCGGGATTGTAATTTCGATCTTGGGAACAGTTGTGTCAGCAATTGTTGAGAAGCACAGAAGAGATATTGCTTTACATAAGCCGACAGTAGGAAAAACATCGACCGGTGAGGCTGTCTCTTCTATGTCTAGCCTCTGGTTGCTCCCTCAGCTAATCCTGTTCGGCCTTTCCGAAGCTTTCACAATCATTGGTCAAAATGAGTTTTACTACCAGCAATTCCCAGAGAATATGAGGAGCATTGCCGGTGCGATGCTTTTCTTGGGAATGTCTATTTCGAGTTTTGCAAGCAGTGTTTTGGTGACGATCGTTCATAAAGTGACCGGACGAAACGGGAGCAAAAACTGGTTGGCAGAGGATCTAAATGAAGCAAGGCTGGATTTGTTTTATATGATGATTGCTGGAGCTGCAGTGCTTAATTTTTTATATTTCATTGTCTGTGCAAAGTGGTACCGGGTTAAGGGCACAGAGAATGGTGCCGAACCCATGGTTGTTTTAGAGAGAAAGGAGGAGAAGTCCCTGTCTGTCTGAATAAGTAAATCATAAGTTTATAGTTTGAAATAAAATCCAAATTAGATGTTGGGCTTTAGGTTTCTGTAGTTTAAAAAATATAAAAAGATGAATAGTTTATGACTCAGAGTGGGTATATTTGTAGAAATGAGGAGACTAAGTTTATCATATATTATTAGTGTAGTTTAGGTAATCGCCTTTGATTTTCAGTTCCATTTTAAAAATATTTGAGAAATTAGTTTGAATTCATTTGCATACTGACAGAAATCTGCTTGTGGTATAAATGGTGCTGGTGCAGGGGAAAGCAGAGATCTGAGACTAAAGAATGATTCAATTAAGGAAACTAAAATGAGTGACAAAACAGGTTTGAATTGAGAATTAGAGACCGGTACTAATTATATGGACCAGTGTTTTAAAATGCGTTTGCGTTTGAATTCCGCATAAAAATTCGTTATGCGGTTCTGCTGATCCAAACCCATTATCTGAGTCCAGATCCGAAAATTTTCAAACCCAATATCTGAGTCCGGATCCAAAATAACCTCCAAACCCATTATCTGAATCCGGGTGTCCAGGCAATTGATCTAGCGTCTCCCCCTTTTCTTTTATAGGAGTTTCAGCACTCTGAATTGTTTGTTTTATAATTGGGGACTATGTTTGCTCCGCTCCAGATAATGTAAACTTTGCTCCGGTTAACAGGTGGAATTCTCCGCAGCCCATTTATGTAAACTTTGTTCTTATGAAATGTAATTTTCCTATGGGCTATTGGCCCAAAATAAAAAGTCCTAACGAACATCAATTTGATTTGCTTGGCTCAATTATTTTGTTTTCTGTGGAGCAGTCTAATATTTAATATTTGATATAAATAACCCAATATAGTGTTAATAGGTGAGAAATATCACTTGTCTGTTAATAAGCATTCGAATATATTTGATATATTTGATATAGATGGTCTAAATATTTAATATATTTGATATAGATGGCCCAAATATTTAATATTTAATGAAAAAATCTGTATATATAAGTCTGCATAAAAATCCACATAAAACCGTATTTAAAAACATTGATATGGACACTCCCAAAAAAAATCAGAAAGAAAATGAAAAAAGAGAAGATCAATAAAAACAAATCAAAACCGCAGTGGTCAGTTATCACAAAAAGTAAATATTGAAGCAAAGGATCCTAAGAGGGAGGTATATATAGCCGTATAAAGATATTAAATCTGAAGAAGTGACACAAAAAAGAAGTACATACATTTCCATGTTGCCTTTTGTATAACATTGACAAATAAAGGAAAGGGGTCTCGCCATAGTGACAAATGAATTATTCGGGTTCGGTTCGGCGAGGTCAAAAATTCGTGATTCGGAAATAATTCGGGTATAATTCGGGAATGATTCGGTACAACAAGAAAGCAAAAAAAAAAAAATTCAAAATTCAAGATTTGATTTATATAGAATGCTATATTAGCATGGTCACAAAAATTCTGTCTCAAATTCATCACAGCCCACGTGGCTTGGTTGAAATCCAAAAAATTTCAAAAGTTTGCCTCAGCCACGTGGCTTTGCCTCGTTGCCTCAAAAATTTTCAAAATTTTCCACTGCAGCAGCGAATTTTCGAATAAAACGCGAATAATTCGTAAAAAACGTTTTATTCGCGTTTTATTCGCGAATAAATCGGTAAAAATTCGGTCAACCGTTTTATTCGCTGTTCGGTTCGGAAACCTCCAAAAAACATTTTATTCGCGAATAAAACGCGAATCATGTTACTATGGGTCTGGCCAGATGAAGAGAGGGAAACTTTTAGAGCATGCTCCAGAGCGTAATATATAAAAGAAAGGAAAGGAAAGGAAGGACAGCGTAAAATTTTCACCTTCTCTACATTATTTGGATAAGAAAAATTATTGAATTTATACAACGATTTCATATTCATTCTCTTTTTTTTCCGTCCGCTATCTTTTTTATTTTATCGTTCTGGAGCAAATAATTGAGTGCGATCAGAGTCAAAATCAGAGTTCATATTCTCTGAGGTAACATATTATTTTTGTTTAAATCCGAACCATCCAATCAGAATCCGAATCAATCCAGTCCGAATTTGAATGTACGGAGCTCCTTTAATATTCATGTAGATTTTGTCTGCATGGGATGGGAAACAAATATATTTTGGGGGAAGATTCCATCCATTATCCATCCTGTAGTAGCCAATTCAGGACTAGTATGAAAGAAACACGCAAATTAGTGCACTTAAAAACATTTATATATGTAAAAATATTGACGTGACAATTACAATTTTAATAACAATTATGTATAGGATTATCAATTTAGCAACTAAATTAATAATATTACTGAAAGTGTCACATATATTACAACTAATTTGTAATTGACAATTATAAATATATAAGAGTTGAAATTGTACAATTACTAATATAATTGAAATTAAAATTATTTGAAGAGATAAAGATAATATAAAATTTATTGAGGAATAATTACTAAAATGACTAATGTGATAAAAAAAACCATCTTAATTAAAAAAACATCTTATTTGCAAAAATATTTTTTATATATATGCTTGTGACCATACGAGGGTACCAGATGCATTTGGTCAGAATTTTGGGTATAATGTTGGAATTTTTTTTTTTTTTTTGGGGGATAATTAATTGTCGGTATTTTTTTTCTTAGAAAGTCATAATGATATAATGATATAATGGTAACATAGTTATCCAAATTTTAATGCCTACCTACAATGTATTCTACTCATTAAAGTGAGCGGAGTAGGTCTCATGTTCATCGGATTCAATTTGGATTTGATGGGTAGCTCTTCCGTTCGATCCGCTTTAAGATGTGTTTGCATCGCTTCAATATCCATGCGTAACTGCTTTAATATTCGTACGTATCAAGCGCGTATGTATTTTGAAGCGAATCAGATGGAAATGTTGCCCATCAAATTTAGATACTGTTGGATTAATCTTATTAGCAGTGCGCTAAACTAATTAATATATCTTTTTTGACACGGAGAAAAATGTTTAAATTGCAAAGAAGTTTGAAATTGTACAATGTTTTGGTCGGAAGTATTCCAGAGGAAGTCTCCTTTACTAATTAGTAACTGCCATAGGTGAAAAACCAATTATACCCTCATACTTGTATTGTATTCTTGCAAACACACACACAAATTAACACGTACATATCCTCCTCCCGCCTTTGTCCCTTTCCCTTTCCTCCGTCAACACTCTTTAAAAAGCACTAACAGGGAGAGAAAATTAGAGAAAATATTCATAAGAAAGTGATCATGGAGCAATTGGAGGGAGGAGAGAACAACACCACGCCCGAATCCATCAAGTACCCGGGATGGAAGGCCATGCCATATGTTATAGGTATGAAACTCATCCTCCATAATACAACTTCATATAATTTTGTTGATCTGTTTTTCTTCGTCATTTTACATGTTTTTTTATTTCATGGAGCGACAATTTGCGACAATTGCACGAGATGTTACCTGATCAATCTAAATTTTTATATATGCTTTGAATTACTGTGTATTCAGAATCTCATGTTTTTCTTCTATAGCTTTTATACTTTATTTTTCAGAATTAAGACAATCATTATTGAGTGAGGCTATGGTGCTATGCATAGCACGGATGGCTAGTGTACTACGGCTCAATATGGTACTTTTTAAAATCCTAACGGTCGATCCGACCGTTCAATGTGATAACCATATGAATATGTACTTGCAAACTAAATTTTATATTTTTTCAAATTTTTTTACTATTTTTTCAGATAGGTAGAATTTTGATGGTCCAGAATTTTCAAAAAACACTGATTTTTCTACCTATCTGAAAAAATAGTAAAAAAATTCGAAAAAATATAAAATTTAGTTTGCAAGTACATATTCATATGGATATCACATTGAACGGTCGGATCGACCGTTAGGATTTTAAAAAGTACCATATTGAGCCGTAGTACACTAGCCATTGGTGCTATGCATAGCACCATAGCCTCACTCATCATTATTTTTTTGGTATTTACTTCACACAATCACACACATACACACAAAGTTGATATGATTGGCTATTACCAGTGGCAGAGCTAGAATCATGAATCAGTGGTGTCAACTGTCAAATGTATACTAAATTAGAGATGCTCAGCAATTTCTATTAAAAAATACACAAATCAAAACAGAATTTTATAATTTGAGTGGCGTCAATTGATCCCGCGCACTCACCTCCATCTCCGGTCACTGATAAATTCTTATCAATTAAAGGGAATGAGACATTTGAGAAGCTCGGGACGATGGGTACGATGACAAACCAGCTCGTATACCTAACTAGCGTCTTCCACATGAAGAGTGTCACTGCAGCAACAATGATGAACATCTTCAGTGGTACGTCAAGCTTGGCACCGCTTCTCGGCGCTTTTATCAGCGATAATTTCATCGGCCGCTACACCACCCTCGGGTTCGCTTCCGTGGCTTCTTTACTGGTAAAATCTCACTCTTTTTCCCTTTTACCAATTTATTTATAAATTATACTGTTTTGAAATGCCTGCATTATTTTATTGTGCCTTTTTTTTTAAAAAAAAAAGGCCATAAAATGCCCCTTTTCATTGCTGACAAGTTTAGTACAAATTTATTGTGTCATCATCAAAATCTTTCTTTTCCTCTTTTAAAGAGAGTTTTGCAGTGATGGTTTAATATTTTGTTTGGTTAAATGTTACATACCTGATACCTACACCTAACTTAAACTTCTATACTAAAATGCCTTGAACAACTTTTTTGAGCCAATTGACCTAAAATAGATACATCTACTAAAGTGCTGTGCACATAAATTCACTAACATGCCAATTAACCTAAACTATACTATATATAGTGCAAGTACAAATTTCTACTCTCTTGATCTCCTTTATATATTTAGCATATGTTTTAGAAAATGTGTAATTTTAAAAATAAGATACTTTTTTAAAGAATTTTAAATCTGTAATTTTTAGGACCCCATAAGTTACAAAAAGCTATATGACAAGTTATATAGAGACATACCAAATAGTAGTTATATCATTTTTATTTATTTTTTGTCACATGTTAAACACATCAAATACATATTGTAGTATAAAATAAGGGAAGAGAAAGCAAAAACACAGGAGCCATTTGAGCAAGATGAATAAGGAGTTCAACAGATCAGACGCTTAGAGGTGATATGATTAGGAATTTGTAAACTCTAAAAGTATTTATCATTTATAATATAATTAATACATAAAATAGAATAGAATACATAAGGGATTGGTACCTACATTTAATTTGAACTATATGATTGATGCATACACTGAATAGGTTTAGGATATATATACAAGTATATACATTCAATTTGAACTATATGCAAATGATTATCTATAAACAGCCAAACAAGAGGCTAAGTTTTGGATTAATATTCTTTCCTGATTGATCAAATATTTAGACCTTTTGGATAAGATGGAAAACCTATGTCATTTTCTGTGGAGATAGACTCAAATTAAATACCAAATGCATGAATCCATGTTTGTGCTCATTATTCCTGTTAAAAGGAGAAAGAAAATTATACTAATTAATTGCACGTTCACAAATTATAAAGACTTATCCTTTTCATTAATTGATAGTATGATTATTATCACAACTAAGTATAAATTATAATATAACAGTTTAATTAATAAAAGAATCAATATAACAGTACTGTCATGCGCACAACTTACTGTCAGGTCCTTTAATTCTGATCTCTGCTGCAATTTCTCTTCCATTATAATATCATAACTCATAAGTTTCTCATATAAAACAACTCATTTGAATTTTGCATATTTCATGCACACTAATTGTAATTGACACATTTGTGCATATTCTGACTGAAGGGGATGATTCTTCTGACCTTGACCGCCGCAATCCCGAAGCTGCACCCACACCCCTGCAAAGAAAAATATCAACAATGCCATGGTCCCACACTTCCGCAGCTCTCTGTTCTCATCTCGGCATTCTTTCTACTCACCATTGGAGCCGGCGGCATCCGTCCTTGCAACCTGGCATTCGGCGCCGACCAATTCGACCCGAGGACAGAGTCAGGACGCAGGGGCATCGACAGCTTCTTCAACTGGTATTACTGCACCTTCACGTGCGCTGTGATGGTTTCCTCGACAGTTATCGTCTACGTGCAGACTGACATAAGCTGGGCACTTGGGCTTGCCATCCCTGCAGTGCTGATGCTCCTGTCGTGCATCACCTTCTTCATCGGCACAAAATTGTACGTGAAAGTGAAGCCTGAGGGAAGCCCGTTCACCAGCTTTGCACAAGTGCTTGTGGCAGCATTCAAGAAGCGGCGAGTCGAGATACCGGAGTTTCCGCACAAGGAATTGTTTGAGCCCCCCCATCAGAGCAGCCTTGTGACTAAGAATCACCACACCAACCAATTCAAGTAAAATCCTTTTGTCATTTTCTTTCAAAGTAAATAACACAAGACTCCCAAAAACTCCCTCCCTCCCTTAGTTTTATTTCATCAAAATTCGGATTACAACAATGGTTTTGTTTTCTCTGTTTTTCTTCTAGAGACGATACAAGATTTTTCCTATATTTATCTTTTTACATTGGTCTAAAATTAGAAGCTGTACAAAGATCATTTTCTAAATCCTAATACAGATATACAATATTCTCTAAATATACACTATCCTTTTCTTCATATCTCTTTCTCTGTTTGCTCTTCCTATTTTTCGCCCGTGCCAGCACATGTGCCAACTGGACATTTCAACACCCTCCCTCACGTTGGCACATATATGTCTTTCATGCCTAGCTTGTTAACTGTTTCAATGAAGATTTTACTCACCACCGGTTTAGTTAGTATATCCGCGAGTTGTTCGGTTGATCTTACAAACGGCATAGATATAATTTTAGTCTCAAGCTTTTCTTTAATAAAATGCCTATCAATTTCAATATGCTTCGTTCGCTCATGCTGTACCGGGTTATGGGCCATATCTATAGAAGCCTTGTTGTCACAAAATAATTGCATTTCAGTTTTTTGCTCAAAGCCTAATTCTGTTAACAATTTTTTCAGCCACAGCAGCTCACAAATTGCTTTGGCCATGCCTCGAAATTCTGATTCTGCACTTGACAGAGATACGACATTTTGCTTCTTTGATTTCCATGTAACTAAGTTACCTCCCACAAATGTAAAAAAGCCTGCTGTTGACCGTCTGTTTATGGGACATCCCGCCCAATCTGCATCACTATATGCACACACATTTAGATGTGAATTCTTTCTAAATACTATACCTTTTCCGGGTGTACCCTTCAAGTATCTGAGAATTCTCATTACGGCTTCTAGATGTTCTTCTTTGGGAGATTGCATGAATTGACTTACTACACTTACAGCATATGCAATATCCGGTCTAGTATGAGCCAAGTAAATAAGTTTCCCTACAAGTCTCTGATATCTGTCTATATTAGTGGGTGTGTGATCCACATAGGCTTCCAACTTCAAATTCGGAATCATCGGTGTATCAACCGGCTTGCAATCTAGCATTCCTGTTTCACTCAACAAATCAAGTATATATTTTCTTTGTGACAAATATATTCCTTCTCTATTTCGGGTTACCTCTATCCCTAGAAAATATTTTAGCCCACCCAAACTTTTCATTTCAAATTCCTTGAATAATTTTTCCTCTAACTCCTTAATTCCCTCTCTATCATTTCCAGTTATGATCATATCATCAACATAAATTATGAGGATAGAGATTTTATCAAACCTTTTCTTATAGAACATTGTATGATCCGAGTCGCTTTGACTATACCCATACTTTTTCATTGCTTGACTAAACCGTCCAAACCATGCTCGCGGTGACTGTTTCAGTCCATACAATGCTTTCTTTAGCCTACATACCTTTCCAACTATATTCGGTGTTTGATAGCCTGGAGGCACCTCCATGTAGATCTCCTCCTCTAATTCTCCATGTAGAAATGCGTTCTTCACATCGAATTGGTGCAATGGCCACTCTAAGTTTGCTGCAATAGACAGAAGAACTCTCACAGAGCTCAATTTAGCAACCGGAGAAAAAGTTTCCTGAAAATCAATTCCGTATGTTTGTGTATAACCCTTCGCGACTAGTCTCGCTTTGTGCCTTTCTATTTTCCCTTGTGCATTATATTTTATTGTGTATACCCATTTACATCCCACAACTTTCTTTCCCTCGGGGAGAGCAGTAATTTCCCATGTGTTATTTTTGTATAGTGCATTCATTTCGATATTCATTGCATTCCTCCATTCAGGTTTTGATAAGGCCTTTTCTACTTTCGTTGGAATATTTATTAGTGATATTTGATTTACAAATCCTTTTAGTGGTTCTTTTAAGTGTTTAGTTGATGTGTAGTTTGCAATCGGGTATTTTTCTATACTTGAACCATCCTCAGGTACATACCGCTTCGGTGGTTTTCCTCTATTTGTTCTTGGTGGTAATATAAATCTTTGTTGAAAAGAATTTACCTCATGGGAAGTGTCAGGCTGTGCTACTGGGTCATCAGTGAATTGTATTATCTCATTACTTGGAGCCGTTGCTGCATCTTCATTGGCATTTTCATTTGTCTGATTGCTTGGGGCATCTTCATTTATTTCACTGTCTTGCGTAGGGTGAGGCTGTATTGGTTGATCATGTACAGGGTGCGCAAATTGTACAGGCTGGTTTCCAAAGGATGTTTGTACAGATTGGTTTCCAAAAAATGACGAGTCCAAAAAATCAAAATTCAATTCGCTACTTAATTCATCAATATCCTTCCCTCCCTGAATTGGATTTTGTGAGAAAAATGATTCATGTTCAACGAAAATGACATCCATGGTTGTGTAAAATTTTCTTGTAGTTGGACTATAACATTTATACCCTTTTTGGTGCTGACCTATTCCTAAGAAAACACATTTTTCGGCTCTGGGGTCAAGTTTAGATCTATACTGTTTTTGGAGATGAACATAAACTGTACAACCGAAAATTTTTGGAGGTAAATTTAAAATTGAGTTGACCTTTAAGTGAGCTGAAAAATGTTTTAATGGCGTTTCAAAATTATTTACTTGTGTTGGAGTTCTATTCATTAAATATACTGCAAACGTGATGGCATTATCCCAAAATATATTTGGAACATTATTTTCAATTAAAAGGGCTCGTGTAATTTCAAGAATATGCCTGTTTTTTCGTTCCGCAACGCCATTTTGTTGAGGCGTACCTACACACGATGTCTCATGTACTATGCCATTAGTATGTAATATTTCCCGTATATTATAATTTACATACTCAGTTCCGTTGTCGCTTCTGATAACTTTAATATTCCTTTCAAATTGTGTTTTAACCATAGTTATAAATATTTTGAAAACTTCTTTTACTTCTTCCTTAGTTTTTAGTAAATATAGCCATGTCATACGTGAAAAATCGTCAACAAATATTATATACCACCTATATCCAGCTTTAGAATATATTGGGGATGGTCCCCATACGTCAGTATGGATTAAATCAAACGGGGCAAGAGCTTTATTACTACTAGGCAAGTATGATGACCTATGGCATTTTGCCTTAATACAGGTTTCACAAATGAGTTTATCTAACTTATAATTATTGAATAATTGAGGACAAAGTTTTTTCATATACCCAAGAGAAGGATGTCCTAATCTCTTGTGCCACACTAAAATTTCGGTTTCTCTTCCATCTACTCCTTTATTGAACAGTGCTTCTCCTATCTTCGAGTCGTCGAGATAATACAATTCGCCTCGCCTAGTACCACGGCCCAAAATTTTCTTGGTTTGAATATCCTGAAATATACAATAATTAGGAAATATGTGTACCATACAATTTAATTCTTTTGTGAGTTGTCCGACAGAGACTAACTTGGAGGTCAGAGATGGCACAAGTAGTGTATTTTGAAGTGTTAAATTTGGGCAAATTTTGACGTCACCAGCCATATTAACAGGGTAACAAATACCGTTTGCATTAATTATGCCATTTTTCTTAGGAGGTTTAAAATTTATAAGGTCATTTTTGTCAAAGGTCATATGATCCGTTGCCCCGGTGTCTAGTATCCAATCGGTACCATTACCTGACCCATTACCTGAACCATTTGAGTATGTTATGTGTGCGTTTCCTGTGTTGTTGTGTCCAGGGTCATGTTGCATAGTAACTCCAGTAGAGGTGCTACCACCAGCGTGGCGACTTGCTGCTTGGTCTTGGTACCACGTACCAGGGAGATGCGCACCAGATGGATGTGCACCAGAGGGATCGCTACCTCCAGGGAAGAACACATCAGACTTGCCAGCAGCCACACCAGCATCTTGCTTCACTGTTATTTGTGCAGGTGGAAGTGCAGGTTTAATGTTTTCTGTCTGGGCTATGACAGCATGACTCCTTCCTGAGCCGGTATTCCTCTCTTTGCGCCGTTCTTTGAACCAGTCGGGATAGCCCACCAACTTAAAGCACTGGTCTTTGGTATGCTTTGTCATACCGCAGTGAGTGCATTTCAAGTGGGATTTGTCAACCCCCTTGTAACCTTTCGAGTGCATAGCAGCTGACACCATTTGTGGTATTTCACCTTCTCCATTCATTACCCCCTGCCGCGTAGCCTCTTTTCTGACCCTAGCAAATGCTTGCTCAAGGGTTGGAAACGGGATCATTTGCAACACATTAGCACGCTCATTATCAAATTTATCATCTAAACCATCTAAGAATGAGTACACTCTCGATTCTTGTAAAAATTTATCAAACCGTTCTATGTCAGCGGTACACTCCATTGGGTTTGGGCGTCGAAAGTCAATCTCGAGCCACAAGTCCTGGAGCTCATTATAATACAGTTCTACCGGCCTTCCAGCCTGTTTAATCTGGTTTACCCTTTTGTTTAGATCATATACCTGGGCAGAATCACTTCCATCATAAAATGTCGTAGCAATCGCGTCCCACACCTCCTTGGCAGTCGGATATTTGAGGAACTTGCCGTACAGGGCCTTGTCTAACGAGTTGCATATCCAACCTTTAACAACTGTGTCTTCTATATCCCATCGGTTGAATGCTGGATCAGTTTCGGGTGGAGCCCCTTTTAGGATGTGACTCAGTTTTTCACGAGCTTTCAAGCACATACGAACCGATTGAGACCACAGAGGATAATTCTTTCCATCAAGTTTTATTGGAATCAGGTTTGTATGCATCGCCGGTTCATGCGATACAATCGTGGTTTGAGGTTGACTCATCGCCATTAATTGATTTTGCTGTAGGCTAATCAACTCTGTTAGTTTTTCGATCAAGGTGTTAGTTTCAGCCATGGTGCTGCAGAGATTCCTCTTAGCAGCGAGTTAGTCTAGAGAGAAAGGGTATTTGGATCTCACACACGCTCTTTTGGATCTCACACACGCTCTGATACCATCTTTCAAAGTAAATAACACAAGACTCCCAAAAACTCCCTCCCTCCCTTAGTTTTATTTCATCAAAATTCGGATTACAACAATGGTTTTGTTTTCTCTGTTTTTCTTCTAGAGACGATACAAGATTTTTCCTATATTTATCTTTTTACATTGGTCTAAAATTAGAAGCTGTACAAAGATCATTTTCTAAATCCTAATACAGATATACAATATTCTCTAAATATACACTATCCTTTTCTTCATATCTCTTTCTCTGTTTGCTCTTCCTATTTTTCGCCCGTGCCAGCACATGTGCCAACTGGACATTTCAACACATTTTGTTTTTTTTTGTTTTTTTTGTTTGATAATATACATGATAATATGATATATCAGGTTACAATTTAACAGGACTCCGAGGCCATATGTTGAACAACAAAGTTCAAATTTTTGGTGCTTTTTTCATCAAAAATTTTTTTGGTGCTTTAAATGGGCCAATTTGTTAGTAGTCAAACAAATGAGCCCGTTTGATTATAAGGTGTTGGGTTAAATTAGGCTTAAATTAAGAGGGTTCCATTAGAACAAAATTCTTTTTAATTTGTTGGGCTGGTACCAACACTCAATTTTAGTCAGTTATAATTTGTTACACACTTACACTTTCTATTATTGGCGCTTCGCCTTTTTAAAAGGTGATCGGTTGTCACATCAGCAAAATTTGACACTAGCTTCAATTTGAAGCATATTATTCACCCAAAATTTCCAGAATATCTCCGATATTTCTCCAAGTTTATGTGAGAAATTAATTAAAGTAACTAAATGTATGGTATCAAGCCGATCACATCAGCACTACTAGTAAAAGTGTAAAACCATGTAGCATAATATTAAGAATTATAACTAATCTAAGTTTCTCATCCCTTGGAGGCACCCCTCATTGTGTAATTCCAAACAAAAAAAATTAATATCTTAAACTCATTGCCACTTTTGATAGTTCAAAATATCTATGTTGCTTATAGAGATGGTATTTAGCTTCTTTTTTCTTTTGGAGAATATGATTTGGTGCCAACACCTACTTTTAAGAGTTGATGATTAGTGTGCTTCTAACAACTTAATCCACTAGAGATTGTTGGGTAGAAGCAAACCCCCTTTTGCTTTGCTTCTGTTTGGAGCCATTGTTTGTATAGTAATTTAGAATAACCAACCAGAAATTGTATGATAGAGACTTTTATATCAAGTCAATACCAAACACATATGCATGGTATTATTCAGTATAGTAGCTGTTTGTTGTTAATAAGCTTTTTCTTTTGGTTGGAGCTTACTGTTTGGAGTCAAATTCATCAATTTATTCAAGTATAAAAAAAGTAATGAGCCAATCATTTTTTTTTTTTGAAATAATGCATAATGATTCAATTTGATCTGCTGCATCCCAAACTTTGAATTAACACAATGTACACACTTTTGGAGAATATTAATTATTGTTACAACATACATAACATGTCAATGTTTTAGACATTAACCCTACACAAAAGGAATTACATGCACTGAAATTTTATGTGGCTCTAAAATTTTCTAGCTTAAAATTGTTTCATTCATTTTGTGTGACAGGTTTCTTGACAAGGCTGCAGTTGTTACTTCAAAAGATGAAATCAAATCGAATGGCCAAGCGGCAGATCCATGGAGGCTGTGCACCGTGCAGCAAGTCGAGGTGGTGAAATGTGTCATTCGCATGATCCCGATTTGGTCAACTTGTGTCCTGTTCTATATTCCACTCATACAACACAGCACCTTTACTGTCTACCAAGCGCTCCAAATGGACCGCAAACTCGGCAAAAGAGACTTTGAAATCCCCGCTGGATCATTTGTAGTGTTCAACATGCTTACACTGACAATCTGGATCCCAATTTATGATCGTGTGATTGTACCACAGTTGAGAAAAATCACAAATCACAAAGGCGGTATAACCATGCTACAGAGAATGGGTATCGGGATTGGTATTTCAATCTTAGGCATGGTAGTCTCGGCACTGGTTGAGCGACGTAGAAGAGAGATAGCATTGCATAAGCATACACTAGGAATCGCATCGGGTGGCGGGGCAATCTCTTCTATGTCTAGCCTCTGGTTGGTCCCGCAGCTAGTGCTATTCGGCCTTTGCGAAGCCTTTAACATGATCGGTCAGACCGAGTTTTTCTACCACCAGTTCCCGGAGAATATGAGGAGTGTTGGTATGGCAGTGTTTACTTTGGCCCAAGCTGTTGCGAATTACGCCAGTGGTGCATTGGTGTCGATTGTTCATAAAGTGACGGGTCAAAACGGGAGCAAGAACTGGCTAGCCCAAGATCTCAACGAGGCAAGGTTGGATTTGTTTTATGCGATGACTGCGGGAATTGCAGCAATTAATTTAATATATTTCATTGTCTGTGCCAAGTGGTACCAGTTGAACAGCACGCTGAATGGTACAGAACCAGAGGTTGTTTCAGAGGGAGAAGAAGAGAAGGCCCTCTATCAGTAAATTTATGAATGCATATGTGAAAAATTTAAATGCTGTATTCTAAATCAGCTGTTGGGTTCATAAAATTTAGGTGTTGGTAATTTGCTATGTTTACATGACAAGGGTAAAGAGATATATGGTAATCAAGCAGCATAATAGTGTGACTTTGTAGAATACAGTAGAAATTTAACATGTATGTCCTGTTAAGGGGTGATTAATGAGCGAGCATGAGCGAGTTGGGGTATGCTCATGCTCGGCTCATTAGCTTAATGAGCGAGTTGTTAATGAGCATGTTGATAATGAGCGAGTTGCCAAGTTGTTTAAAATACATTATTCAAAAACTAATTTTTATTTATAGAATTTAACAAATTGTCATAATCCAACCTAATTAAACAGTACATAATTTGACAAAAAATTGTCCATAAGTAAATTTAACAAAATCAAACAACTATATTATTGTCGTTCTCACGGCCCTACATGTCACATACTCAAAGGTCAAAGCTATCTCCTTGTCACATACCTACAAATTTGCATTATCAAAACAATAATAAAAATGTAGAATTTAAAAATATACAAATTCAGAACTGTACAAATCCAGAACGGTGTATTAATGATCAATTTTTTTGTGATCAAATTTTGGGTTATATTAATGATCAAATTTTTTGTGATCAAATTTCTTAATGAGCGAGTTATGAGCGAGTTGGGGTATGCTCATGCTCGGCTCATTAAGTTAATGAGCGAGTTATAGCAAGTTGATAATGAGCGAGTTGTTAATGAGCATTTAGCGAACGAGTTATGAACGAGTTATGAGCAATTTACTCACCCCTAGCTGTTATCATGATATCAACTGGAAAATCTATTATAATTTTCAATGCCAGCTCTGATTTAAGTTCCATTTAAAAAAAAAAAAATTCCTCAATTCCACCTGTAGTGGGCCATGTTGGGCCTGAACATTCTCAAGGACTCACACTAATTTAATTTTTATTTTGGGTCGGACAAAGAAAACAGATCCTCCAATTGAAATTGAAAGGAATAACTTTAATTAAAGTGAACATCTTTAAAATTCGTGCTAATTTGTGATGAACGGTTCAGATTTAAACTCGAACTTTTAGTTACCTTAAAAAATTCCCACCACTACAACCATCATCACCCCCATCATCATTATCATTTATTATGATCATTGTGATTATTATTATTGTTAACCTGGAAAGCTGAATAGCAAATTATTGCTCTGATCTACACTGCATTTACTTAAGTTATAATCTAATCCCATTATTCCTGGATTTTATGACTTCTTCCAGGATTTTATGGAATTGAGATTTCTTATCAAAGGGTAGAGCTAGTTCAAAAACGGACAGAAACATCTAACTACAAAATAATATATAAATTCAAGTAATGACAATCCTGACCACGTTCTACTCCTTGAAACACGTCAATTCAAGTAGGTAATCCGAGTACAGATCTTATGTGGCAATCAAACATCTAAAAAAAAATTTGTTTCACATCAATTGTCATTTAGACCAGAGGTGTTATCGGGTCGGGTAGGGTCCGGATACTATTATATTTTGACCCATACCCAAAACGTGTTTGGGTCCGAATTTCGATCCATATAATTATTTGTTTCAAATCGGGTCGGATCCGGATCCGAATACCTATCTACTCATAGATATTTCGGTTCTGGGTAGATATACACCCATAACTTGTTTATGAATTATCGGGTCCGGTTTGGATCCAGGACGGGTCCGGTTTGGATCCAGGACGGGTCCGGTTTGGATCCAGGACGGGTCCGGATCCAAAGCAGATACATGTCGCAACTCGCAAGCATTTGAGAAACACTTTACATTTAAATATAATTATAATTTCTTAAACATCTCACATAATATATCATTATAATATAATTAAAATCTGCTCTAAAATATTGAAGGTGAGATAATTTTAGAAAGTAAAATATTATAGATGGTGATTTTATTATATGGTTCCAAAATTCAGGAATAGAATATTAATATCAATTTGTTTCAATCAGCAAAGAGAGCAATAAATTTCAATAATCCGTGCAGAAAGGTAGATACATGGTAGATAAAAAGATCAAGAAATGAATTAATTAGTTTCGAAAATTTATAGGCAAAAGGTGAACATGACATTTGATTTCAATAATATGTGCGAAAAGAACAATAAATTTCAATAGTTATTAATATATGTGTTTATATTAAATAATTATAAAAAAATGGTATTATCATTTTATCGGGTATTTATACGGATATCGGGTCGGGTTCGGTTATGGGTCGGATAACTAAATCAAACCCATATCCTATCCATTACAGTATCGGTTCCGGTTCGGATCCAGGTCGGATATTAAATTATGAATTTTGTAACCGTACTCATAATTTAACCGGTTATATTTTTTAAACCATATCCTATCCAAATTAATCGGATCCGAGTCGGTTCCGGATCGGATCCGGGTAATCGGGTAAAAGTAGCACCTCTAATTTAGACATGCAATTTGATCTCCAGACTTTTAACCTAACTCTCTCCCTGTTTTCATACCAAATAACTCAAAAATATACCTTCAAAAAAAAAAATCAGAGAACATATATCTAAATTTCTTTTTATCTACGGTCACAAAAATTGTCTGACCACACAGAAAGGCCACATATGGTTTGTCTAAGAAATCAGTGTATAGTTTCATCATATTTTTGTTTAAATAAAACTACGAGAGATTTTTTTTTTTAGAAATGACATAGAAGGGACCTAGGGGTGCTCAAATGAATCGGTTTATTCGGTTTTAAACCGAACCGGCAAATTTTGGTTTAATTAGATTGGTTGTTCGGTTTAAATGGTTCGGTTTGGTTTAGTTTTTGAAAAAGTTTGGTTTAAATAGTTCGGTTCGGTTTTAGGATCTCCAAATCGGTTTGAACCGAACCAACCGGTTTGGTAAAAAAATAGATCAGTTTATAATAGATTGGTTTATTTTGTGTAGTTTATAATGGATCGGTTTATCAAAAACCAGCTTGTGTGGTTATCAGAAATGTTATCCAAATCGGTTTGAACCGAACCAACCGGTTTTGAAATGTTTGTATTCGGTTTAACCGAACAAACCGAAGTTTAAATCGGTTCGGTTTTAGATCTGTTTGGAATTTTAATTCGATCGGTTCAGTTGGGTTTTCAAAATTCGGTTAAAATCGCAATTCTACAAAAAAAGTTCAGTTTGACCCGAACCGACCGGTTGAACACCCCTAGAAGAGACATAATATGAAGTCCCATCATGATTAGTTTAATTTCCACATTGACAATGATTCAAACAGTTGTCATATGTAGTGTACATATTCTTGTTATTTTTAATAATATCTCTTTTTCACATGTCAATTTCCTTTCTTTTCTTTACAATGTGGACCTTACCTACCATTTTGACAGGAACAAAAGATGGGACCTGTGACGTATGCATGCAAACATACAATTGTCAACCTACTTAAAATTAAACATTAAAAAAATGAAATAAACAGTGTGAATTCCCATGTTCTAAGTTTGTTCAATAGTCCCACAACATTTGTCATGGCATTATCCTTGCAAAACCAAAAGCTTGCATTCAGATAGATTCCTGACTCAGAGAAACTAATATTATGCTCCCACTGAGCACCGACAGATAGCTGGGACCGAAATTTTTATAAATATCCAAAATTAATAAATAATTTCAAAATCTACACCTCATGCAGAGGAATTTCAAAATCTGCCCAAACCGGAGATTAAATTTCAGGTTTTTGGCCGTAAAATTGGAAATTTATTTTCCAATTTTCAAATTCCAGAACTGAGAAATAAATTTCCGGTTTTGGTTTTGTTTTTGGAATTTCAAAACCGGAAATTATATTCCCGGTTCTATGTTTTTTTATAAAAAAACAGAAAATGTTATAATTTATTTATTTTTGTATTAAAATATTAGAAATATTTTATATATTTCTTTGAAAATAGATGGAATACTATATAATTTAATTTATTAGAAAGACTGTGACAAATAACTCGGATTAACATTTTTCAGGTCGGATTTTTCGCGGCTATAAGAAAAATTAAAATATTTCTTTGTGTGTTATTGAAAAAAATAAAAATGTTTTGAATCTGATTCCGGTTCAAAAGTCACTTCTAGATAAATACAGAAAATATTGTGATCCTTCTATTTTTGAAAAAAAAAAAAACTAAAACCAGATATTTTAGTAATTTGGACTCTTCTGATTTCATGTGTTGACCGCTCTGTATTTCTAAGAAGTTGAGATTCATGTGTTGACCGCTCTGTATAGACTGGTTAGTATATCTGCCGAAATAAAAAAAAAAAAAAAAAAAAATTAGAACCGGAGATTTAATCTCCGGCTATTATGTTTAATTAAAAAAAAAAACTTAGAACCGGAGGTTTAATTTCTTAGAATTGGGAATTTAATCTCCGGTTTTTGGACTGCCTAGAACTGAGAATTTTTTTTGCGGAAAGTTTGTATGAAATCGGAAATTTAATCTCTGGTTATGACAGATTTCGAAATCTAGCGCACCAAGTGTAGATTTGTAAATTATTTATTAATTTTGGATATTAATAAAAATTTCGGTAGCTGGGGTATCTTATGAAATATGAAATGAATTGATGTGTGGATAGTTCAAGCACTAGTGCACCACAATATCATTTCACAATGAATTGTAATTTTTAATTGTAAAGGGGCTGAAATTTGAATCTTTAATTAACTTGTAGTTAGATTATTTATCATGTTGACAGAATTTAATGTTATCTGAAAATGGATTATCTATTGATGGAGCAATATTTCAATATAAAAATTCAGTTTTATTGGTATTTGATTGGTGTTTCAGAATGAGATAGAAGTTCAATAATGAAGAGCACATCGGTAATTTCGTTAATAATATTTTTATATTTTTCATAATTATAAATAAAATTGTAAATATATACATTTTTTAGAAAAAAAATGGTTAAATTGATTGATGAAAACCCATAATAAGAGTACCTTTAATTTTTAGACAGACCTCGTACATACATAATTAAAACTGCATAACAAGACACATTGAGAAGTATACTAGGATTAGGGGTGGCAAAAAAACTTGTGGCTCGTGGCTCGATCGTGACTCGCACCTGACTCGTTCGTTACTGGATCGAGCTGTTAACGAGCCAACTCACCACTAGCTCGGTCCAGAATTAACAAGTTCAAGCTGGGGCCTAGCTTGCTCGCCAGTTCACAAGCTAGCTTTGTTAGGCATCAATTTATGAATTTGTATGAATTTGTGTACATTTTATACTGTCCAACTCGGTCCAACTCGGTTCAGCTCGGTTAAAACAAGATCCAGCCAAACCCAACGAGCCAACTCGTCAGCTCGCGACCTAACTCGGGCTAGCTCGTCACGATTTCAAGCTGAGATTTTAGCTCAGATGCCCTAGATCCAGCTCGCTCGGTAAGAGCTCGGTCCAGAATTAACGAGCTGAGCTAGGGCCCAGCTCGTTTACACCCTAGTCTAGGATAACTGAGTCATTAGAATTTTGACATTTGTGGTAACAAGTAAAAAGATTTCTGACAATTGTAGGGATTTTTTTTTTTTTTGCAAGAAGGAATAGTTTTGAGTCTTGACAAAGAAAAAGGGTACTATACAGTTGTTTTGGTACGTAGAATGGCCAACTCTCACAAGTGTACTTATAACTGTTCCTTAAACAATTAAATTAATATATTAGCTAAATGTCAATCACTTCACACTCAGGTAGTTATCAATTAATCTCTCTTTTTTCTATATTATTGTTGTCATTATATGGGTAACATACGTGATATATCAAACAGGGACCGAAACCCTACAAAAATAGAAAGGAGGGATATTTTTTTAGTAAACAATTAAATATATTATTTGATCATTAAAAATTTTAATCAATATACTAAATAATTTCTACTATTATCGCTAGTAAAAAAAAATGAGATAAAAATTTACCTTGGCATCAATAAACATGGTGATATTATTTTCTTCGAAAGCCGGTTAATTAATAAACTCGTTTTAAGTGGTTCAATAACGATATTTTAAACGAATTAATTAATTGCTGCTGACATAACATGATCAGTTTAGTTAACATGTATGTGCAGGTGAGGAAGAGCTGGAACGACCTTGCACTTTACTAGCAATAATTGTCAACTTCTCTGTAAATTAGAATTGCCATGCTACCAAACCATCAGTTGCCAATGAACATAGCATCTGAACTAAGCAACAAAGAGGATCATTTCTTGGATGCTCCATTTTCAATCAACTAATGTGCACAATGCTTCAAAATTAACATGTTTTGAATTTTATTATTTCATTGTTTAGGTAAATGAGAACATGTTTTTAATTTAAATAAGAGGATTGATATTTTCTACTAGTACATTTTTTTTTTAAGTACATGCTTATAATAGCATTAAAGTGCTAACCAAACATGCGTAAAATATGTCGACCGTGCTCTAGATAGTATTTGCATATTTTTTATGAATGTATTACAATTTGTGAACTGTTATATATAATACTAAAATTTTCTATATACCAATTGTGTAAGATAATAAGAATTTGAATAATAATTGTTACTAAAAATTGGGAACAAGTTTGGTAAGTCAAAATTATCAACAAGGCAAAAATGATCAGAAATTCCTTCTAACAAGCTAATTGTATGGGCGGTGCATTAGTACATCATGGACCGTGTCTAGGACAACTGAAAAGTTCATTCAAAATTTTATATGTAGGTGCTAGTCTTATTTTGTTATTTTCTCCCCCATAATTCAAATGAATCAATCGCTTTCTCATATGGTTAGAAAAAAGGGTCCTGCCTACTAAAGCAAATGAAATATTTTAATCACATTTTATTTTCACCATAAAGTTGTAAGGTATCATGTCCTTTCGAACTACAGGTCTAACGGATTTAGTTATTTCATTATATATATTTATTTATTTTATGGAAATCAAATTGAAAAATGTGATAAGAAAAGGACAATATAAAATTAATCTATTAAATAATATTTAAGCAAAATATGTTGTATAATCCTCAATTTATCGTCATGATTAATTACATGAGAGCATCTACAATGGTGATTTATTTTAAATTGTTATTTTAATGTG
The DNA here is from genome assembly GCA_025461125.1 of Carex kokanica. Classification (NCBI taxonomy): domain Eukaryota; kingdom Viridiplantae; phylum Streptophyta; class Magnoliopsida; order Poales; family Cyperaceae; genus Carex; species Carex kokanica. The sequence goes on along the minus strand of JAJGRX010000838.1, from coordinate 1,756,915 downwards.
TTAAGTGCTAATATAATTGCTGGGTTGTAAGTCGATTTCTAAAAAAGTAAATTTGCTTATAAAGCAAATGATTTTTTTTTGACATGCTGGTACTCTCTCTCTTTCTTATTGGTTCTGACTCCTTCATTTTCTTTTCTATTGACTCTGATCCAATTTCTAAGATGGAGGGGCTAAGAAATTAAAAGAAACTTAATTTTTAAACAGTGTTTTACCGCTGTTTTTTATTTTTTACGGATTGCTGGATTGGAGATGCTCTGAGATGATCTAAACAACTATAAAATATATTGGAAAAATATATCCAACACAGAGACATTAAGAATTTTAGAAAATTTTAGTAGAGATATAACATAGTATTTATAAAGAATTCAAATGTAGAATAAGAAAATATGACATCTTTTTATACCCAATTTTTTTTTTCTAAAAAATCTTTAGATAAAAACATTATAATCAATCAATTTATGGACATGACTGATGATGCGTACATTTTAGATAGGTAATTAATAAAATTGCATAAATTCAAATTTATACATGATTCTATACCACAGGTGTAATATTTACTTTAGTCGTCCATTTTTCTTTTTCTTTTACATTTGAACGAAATTAAAAAAAAAATATGGGAAACAATCTTGAGAGATTATGTGTTTAGGTTGCTGCTTACAATTACCGAAAAGCATTAATTAATGTAGTATATGAAATTACACATTTAAATATGAGGAGGGATCGCATGACACTCTTTATTGGTAACATCGGATGACACCGTGTATTTTCAAAGTTTTCAAAGTCCAAATAGTCGATCCAAACCGTTCAATATGATAGATATATTAAAATGTGCTTGCAGATCATATTTTATATTTTTTTTTGAATTTTTTTACTATTTATTAAGTATTTTACAAAATTGTTGTTTTCAGACCATTGAATTTTTGTACCCATTTTAATAAATAGTAAAAAAAATTCAAAAAATGAAAAATTTGATCTGCAAGCACATTTTAATATATCCATCATGTTGAACGGTTTAGATCGACTATTTGAACTTTGAAAATGTAGGATGTCATCCGATATCACCAAAAAAGAGTGTCATCAGATCCCTCCTCTTTAAATATACACATTTCAAATTACACTTAATTAATAGTGTACATTAACATTTCAAATTGCACTTATTTATTTTAGTATGAAATAATTATTGATAGTTGTTATGTACTTTAACCAAGTCAAACTGGATCCAATGGATCATAAATCCACGATTCACCGGTTTCATGTACAATTAATAGCATTTCTTATATAGTAATTTACACAGGAGTTGGCTACGGTGCTACGCGTAGCACAGAGAGTCTTTGTGCTAGGGCTCAATATTTAAGTTTTCAAAATCCTAACGGTCGATCCTAACCGTTCAACATGATCTCCATAAGAAGATGTACTTGCAAACCAAATTTTACATTTTTGTTAGAATTTGTTTACTATTTTTTTATATAGGTAGAAAATCACTTGATCTGAATGATACAGAATTTTCACTTGATCTAAATGATACAGAATTTTCAGATCAAGTGATTTTCTACCCATCTAAAAAAATATTAAAAAATTATAAAAAATGTAAAATTTTGTTTTGCAAGCACATTTGGTGACATCGGATGACACCCTACATTTTCAAAGTCCAAACAGATCAACATGATGGATATATTAAAATGTACTTGCAGATCAAATTTTACATTTTTTTTGAATTTTTTACTATTTATTAAGATGGGTAGAAAAATTCAATGGACTGAAAACAATAATTTTGTAAAATACTTAATAAATAGTAAAAAAATTCAAAAAAATATAAAATTCGATCTGCAAGCACATTTTAATATATCCATCATATTGAACTGTTTGGATCAACTGTTTGGACTTTGAAAACTTTGAAAATGCACGGTGTCATCAAAAAAGGGTGTCATCCGATCCCTCCTCTTATTCAAATACACATTTAACATATGTAAGTACATGAAAAGGATCAACATAAATCAAAGACAAAATTAGGTGCGTGAAGTGATTTTTAAATGACTGGCATAGAATGAATGAATTTTTCTTATAAAATAATTATATGCAACAAATTACAAATTTATGGTGAATCGTGGATTGAAAGATTTTGTGCACTTTCCTTATTAGCTTTGATTAATTTGCTTTTAAGTTGCTGAAATAAGTAAATGGAAAATGCTAATATGCTACGCATAGCATACAGGGCCTCCGTGCTACGGCTCAATATTTAAGTTTTCAAAATCCTAATAGTCGATCCAAACCGTTCAACATGATCTCCATAAAAAAAATACTTTTAATTTATTGAGTAAGGAACAACAATATTTTTATTATGTGATTTTTAATTTAAATTCATAAAAAAATACATAAGTTATGAATTTATGTATTATTTTACTTTTTATGTGTCAATATAGCTGATATGTTTTTTAATTTAAAAAATAAACGCTTCAACTAATTAACTTAACGATCCGACCAATATACCGGTGATCAAACGTCAACCATGTTTAGTTTTGATCTGAACCGTCTGATTAAAAATTCGGACCAATCCGGCAGGGCCCGTTAATATTAGTGTTAGAACAGATCGGACGGTCTGGATCAAAACTAAAAAATTGTGTCCGAATTCATTTATCCGGTCCGCTTATGGAATTCATATCCGATCTGTTTTAAGATTCGTGCGAACTAAATCTGCACTAATATTAAAGAGCTCCCTAGATTATAGACACGAGCCGGATTGACTCCGTTTAAAATCAGACGGTTGAAATTTATTAACTCAAAAGATTCCCTTTTGAGTTAATGCAGAGGATACGGATCCTCCGGTTATGATAAACATCGTTAACAGCATAACAGATAAATGGTTGCATCCAGTTTTATTTGAGCTGGAGAAGAGAGGGAGGCGGCGCTTTGTGCAGCTGTGCCTGAAATTACGCTTTTTTCCTGGATAAATACAATAAGCAATTGAGCATGCTTCATTGCCTCCATTATTAAATCCTTCTCTGACACTAAGAGGAGACCATCATTATATAAGATCAGCGCCAGCACCGAGGCAAAAGGAATCAATCCCATTCAAATTCTAGGTTCAGTATCAGCACAGCAACGGGATCAGGGATCAGGGATCAGAGGTGTTACTATTATATATAAATAAAGAGAGAGAAAGAGAGAGAGAGATGGGAGAAGAGGTGAAGGGGAAGGAGGAGCCAGAAGAGAAGATGGAGAAACTGGAGAAAATGGAGAACGGCGGCGCTCCTCCCTCTCCAGCCATCAAGTACTATGGCTGGAAGGCTATGCCTTACATTATTGGTACTCTCCATTCCATTGCTCCTCTCTCCTTTTTTCTTTTTCTTTTTTCTTGTATGCTGTCGTTTTCTCTGGGTTTATTACCCATTTTTTTTCTGGATTTATTGCTAAATTATTGGGTCTTTATGTTATATGAATCTAGCTGTCTTTGGTCTCTATTCAGGTTTTCATATCATTGACATAAAATTCAACCGATTTTTGAAGCTTTTCTCAATCCAAAAACAGGGGAAGTTACTTAATGTAGTTTATGATAGTTCCATGTTTAATTTAATGTTTCACAAATAATTCATAACTTGAAATATTGATGTTTCATGTAGAAAACTAATTCAGAAAGAAGTTGCGTCGGTTTCTATTTTTATTCAAAAAAAAAAAAGGGCTTCTCTGTTATCTTTCAGAATAATAAAATGGATTGTGTTCTTATTTGTTTAATTCAGAATAATTGTTATTAAGAGGGTCACATTAATAATTATTGCATATAATTAAAATTGACTGCCAATATATACAGGCAACGAAACCTTCGAGAAGCTCGGGACGCTCGGTACATCGTCGAACTTGCTCGTGTACCTGACAAGTGTGTTTCACATTAAGAGCGTCGACGCAGCGACTTTGATCAATGCATTCAGCGGCACTACCAGTTTCGCACCGATCATCGGTGCATTTCTCTCTGATGCCTATCTCGGCCGCTACACCACTCTTGCCTACTCTTCTGTTGCTTCTCTACTGGTAATTTTACTTTGATCAACTTCAGTACATACAATTTATATATTTTTTTGTAGTTTATTTTGCTTTTTTGTAACTATTTGGTTTTGTTGGATGAGGAAAAGAACATTAATTACTTAATTAATTAGTATATCACAAAAATTAAATTTTGGAAAAAAAATATTTTTTGAGAGTTAAATGGAAAATTATAAAATTAATAGTTGTACTTTGAGTTTTTAATATAAATCTGGATTAGTAAGGGTTGAGAAATTAATGAAACGGATATATATATAGTTCATTAAATGCTTAGTTGGTCATGTGAGAAAGTAGAAGCCAAGTTGGCACCAGGACAGAAGAGGTGACCCTCTTTTTCTTTTTTTATCCTTTTCTCATGATTTTTAAAGACTCTGTTACTTTTTAGTTGCACTGACTATAATTATTTTTGGAATAAGTTTTGGCTAATGTTTCTATTAAGATGTGCTCCAATGTAGGCACTGGTATAGTTATATCTTGGTTGATAACTTCAGGTGGAGATATTAACAAAGCTAGTTTGACTTCATGCAACGCACAATTAATAAAGATAAAAATGATAAAAATATATAACTAGTGTGTTGTATGAAGCTAAACTAGCTTTGTCAATATCTTTCCTCATAACTGCATATAAATTTATTTTATGCATTAAGATCTATTTTAATGTCCATCAGCAGAAATTAAAATATATATTTTTATATGGCTATGTAAGAGGGAGATATAAGTAGATATTCAAATTTCAAAAAGAAAGGAAAGAGAGAGAAAAAAATATATGTATGATTAGATCATGGTGTGCCACTCTCTAGCTTGCATGTTTTTAGTTTGAGATTTAAGCAACTGTTTCTTGAATGGGCCACATTGTTATGTATCAAACTACAAAACCAAGTAGGTCTTTATTGAAAAAAATAAAATAAAATAAAACAAGTTAAATATTGGGGACACCATACCATAGACCAGTTGTAGCCAAATTATTTCTACCATCTTATCTAGTATCTAGTGCGCACCATGTGGCATAGATTTTAGGACTCCTAATTTGTCTAATCTGTCTCATAATTTGGATCTTCTGTGCCCCTTCCTGATATTTCTATATATATGTTGTCATTGGTTCAAGCATTTTAATCATATAATATATTCTGGTATACCAGACGTAGAACAATATCACTTACTATTTAGTACTGCACGAAAATATTCTTAAATAAAAGGCACAGAAGATCAACTATGTTCTTATCCTATCTGTCTAGTTACCAATTAGTATTATAATAATAATACTGAGCAGTTGGCGCCATCAAATAATGGGAAGCACTAGTATTAAGATACGGGCCCACACTATTTCTTATTTTTATTATTGAGGATCGTGATATTTTGATAATTTTGATAATAAATTAAAAATAAATTGTAAGTGTATAATTGGACATATAGATAACCAACAATTAAATTTCAATATAATTTTTAAATATTGTTTAATTATGTATCAATTATCGTTATTTTTTAAATCATTTAAATTTCAAATCTTTTAATTGTACGGTAAAACATATAATAAACCTCATTATATTTTTTAAGATTGTCAAAATTAAAAATTGTTAAGCGACCACATTTTTTTTTTTGTTATTTTAACAACTTCTGCAATTACCAAACGTTTGACTTACATGATTGAAATGAAAAAAATTCAAAATATACTCAAACAATTAAAGGTATAATTTGAAAATTCTCATCTCAGTTATTTAAAGATAACTCAAAATGTAAAGTAATATAATAATTCTAGAATCTTTGTGTGTGACATATGCATCCCGACATGAAATTTTTGATGTGAGAGGCACTTCTATTTTTGAAATGGACATGCACCAATTATTTTTTTATCAGAAAGTCAAAGATTTTAAACTGGAAATTTTGAATAAAATGCAAATAAAGACAATGGTCTCCTCTTATCAGACGCAATGCATCAACACCACCAAAAATTGAGATAGATCAATTATTGTCTTTTATCAAATAATAATGAATTAGTTGAGTATTGAAAATTCATCCTATGATTAATAGTTTCACATTAAACATAATAGTGTTAAAATTATTTATTAGGTGGCACTTTTAGATTTCAATATATATTTATAGGGGTTCAACTTATTGATGTCTTGTCTAATCTTTAAAAAAGTACAAAAAAGAAGAATATTTTTGCATAATTTGCACATGGAGTGTGGATGAAGGATTGAATTAGATGCTTTATTTTGTTTTGGATGATGTGCCTATATATTTCACTAAAAAAGTAAAGAAGTAGGTAATGATGAATAAAAATTCATTTACTTTGCTAATTTTAAAGGGGACCATATAGAAATGTGTTTAGCATAGTAGAAACCATATAAAAGAAACAGAAAAAGCAAAGTGATCATATCATTTCATTTGATGTTAGGTACCATTAGGTACTAATAGAGGTTTTCATCATTGTTTTCCAATATCTCTGCTTCATAATAAGATAATGTGACTAATAATAGTAATTATTAAGAATAGTAATAATACTATTTGAACCAATAATAGTAATTATTAAGAATAGTAATAATACTATTTGAACCAATAATAGTAATTATTAAGAATAAGTTTATAACCAACTTATTATACCAAGCATGCATATCAATCACATTCTCATATATGGAAACTGTTTCTGATAGCAAAAGGTTTCTAGTTAACCTTCAAAAATATGATCATGCTGTATATATAAATATAGAGGAGGGATCCAATTACATCCTTTTTTTTGACACATCTTGGCACTGTTTTTTTATAGGTCAATTTTGCGATTTCAAAATCCAAACAGTCGATTCGAACCGTTCAACATGATCACCATATTAAAATGTGCTTGGAGATCAAATTTTACATTTTTTTTTTTGAATTTTTTACTATTTATTAAGATGGTTACAAAATCGTTGTTTTCAGACCATTGAAAAACAGCGATTTTGTAACCATCTTAATAAATAGTAAAAAATTCAAAAAAAATGTAAAATTTGATCTCCAAACACATTTTAATATATCCATCATGTTGAACGGTTTAGATCGAGTATTTGAACTTTGAAAATAGTAGGTGTCAAAATGTGTCAAAAAAACAGTGTAATCCGATCCCTCTTCGTAAATATATAATCATTTGAGAGAGAGGGAAAAAAAAAAAAAAAGCGTCAAACTGGAGAGAAGGTTGGTAACCTTTTTCTTTTGATAAAGAGAGGTTTAGTTGGTAAACCATCGTTTGAATGTGGTCCCCTCTCCTTTATTTCAGAGTTGAACAATTTTGTTAATTTTTGTTGAAAAAACAGAATACAGACAACTTTGAATTGTTTTATGGAAGAAGAAACTTCCGACTTTTCTATCCAAGAATCAATCCATTCATTATTTAACAAACCATTATGAATTTCTAAATTGTTTTTTTTCATACTTCTAAAAAAATATAAAAAAAAATTCTCCTAGTTTAGTTAGCTATTACTTAATTATCTGTATTATGAACTTTTAACATTTTTATTGTTCGGAGAAGTTTCAAGATATCTTTCTAATTTTTTTATTTTACAAAATATATTAAATATATTATCAGGAAGGAGAAGGATTATTTTTTTTCGAACCCATAGAAGGGACTGAACCATTATGGGTTCGAAAAAAAAAATAATCCTTCTCCTTCCCGATAATATATTTAATGTTTTTTTTCTAAAATTTATGTCACCTAACCTAAAGAATAGAGCTGTCAGAGTAGTTCATAATTTTGGACAAAGGGGGCATGGGTTTTATTTAATAGCTACTTTAATGAGCTTATTAGGAAAAATATCTCTTTTTTTCTCATTAAAAAGGTTTGTTATCCATTTGTGTTATGGAATTGACTGACAGATGAAATGTCACTACGAATTAAACTATAGATGCTTAGTTGTAAAGTAGCTATCAACCAATAAACTTTTAGTTGCATAGGCGCCATTATTCTCAGTCTTAGCTTTGGTTAAACAGACATTAACTATTTGAGTTAGCCTACTTTATTGATCTTTGTTTGCCTTGTCTATGGAAAAAAAAAAAAAAAAAGATACAAAATATGAAAAAGCTGAACTTCCCAAATTGATAAATAATTAAATATATAAGAGATTTATTTGACAATTGTTCTTTTTTTCCCTATATCAGAAGTACTGGACTTAACTCTGATAATTCATTTTAATTTCTTCATCTTATGCTTTGGTGCATCAACTAATCAACAGCCTAATATACTTTTCACATTTTAACACGTGTCATGTGTAATTTTCCCTGCCAATCTACAGGGAATGTTCATCCTAACTCTGACAGCAGGTATCTCGGGGCTACACCCTCGCGATTGCAAGGTCGGAGACACATGTCAAAAGGCCTCGCCAGGTCAGATGGCGGTGCTTTTTGCCTCCTTTGCATTTCTTGTCGTAGGAGCCGGTGGCATCCGTCCCTGCAGCATGCCATTCGGTGCTGACCAGTTCAACCCAAATACTGAGGATGGGAAGCGAGGCATCAACAGTTTCTTCAACTGGTACTAAGACATTATTACCATGCATAGCATCTAATTATAATAAGTGGGGAAGCTTGAGCTTTTTGAAATGCTTGGTTCCAAGTTGAGAAAACTCTGGTTGCTACTTGCTAGTACATACCCGCATTGTTGTTGTTGGTTTTTAGTGTTATTTTTGCCAAAATTAAGTGTTCAGTCCTTTGTTGGGCTACCAGTAAAATCAACTGAACTAAAAAAGTTAACGCTGCCCTAATAAAATAAAGAAAATTGTACCAGTACATCAAGTTTTAAATTGTTGAATTATTAATATTTATGATTTTATTGATGGTTATGCTACGTTTTTGGAGTTTCCTAAAATCAAATGACAAGTATACCAAAGTAATTTTATGTTATATCCCATATTTTTTTATGAATATTTTCTTAAATTGGAAATTAGTCTTAAAAGCAAAACAAACATTTCTTATTTACCCTTGTTTGATTGGACAGTTGAAATTAACTACTAAATTTTCTTTCATAAAATGTGATGTGTTGGAGCATTACTCCAAAATAAATAAATACATAATTGAATTATATGCATTTGTGATCACGGCTCCTAACAATTCTGGTGCATTTCAGGTATTACTTCACCTTTACTGGCGCCATGATGATCTCTGCAACAGTGATAATCTATATTCAGAGTACTGTGAGTTGGTCGATAGGCCTTGCGATCCCAACCATCCTGATGTTTCTTGCATGCGTTTTCTACTTTATGGGGACTAAAATTTACGTGAAGGTGCTGCCAGAGGGGAGCCCTTTCACGAGCATTGTGCAGGTGTTTTCCGCTGCAATTAAGAAGAAGGGTCTCAAGCAAGTAAAAGACCCGAATCAGGGCCTCTTCGACCCGCCCCATGTCAGCTCTCTTGTAACCAAGCTGCATCATACCGACCAATTCAGGTAACTTAATTGCGTACAAAAGCAATCTACTCTTTGTGTAAAGTTTTTATGACTGAAACTGGAATGTCAATTTGAAATTAGGTTTCTCGACAAGGCTGCAGTTGTAACCTCATCTGACGAAATAAAGTCAAACGGCTCCCCTGTCGACCAGTGGAAACTGTGCAGCGTACAACAGGTCGAAGAGGTCAAATGCCTTTTAAGGATCATCCCAATATGGACAACTGGCATCATATATTACTTGGCTGTGGTACAACAGTCAACCTATGTGATACTAGCTGCCTTGCAGTCTGACAGGCATCTCGGGCCCCACTTTCAGATCCCAGCTGCATCCTTTACAGTATTCTCGATGCTCGCACAGACACTCTGGATACCTTTCTACGACCGTCTTCTTGTTCCTAGGCTTAGAAAATTAACTGGGAAGGAAGAGCCGATAAGCCTTCTACAGAGAATGGGGATCGGCATTTTCCTCTCCACAGTTGCAATGGTTGTTTCTGCTGTGGTAGAGGTGAAAAGACGAGACATTGCAAACAATGGTTCAACAATTGGAACAATGCTAGGCGGCGGTGCGATATCTTCCATGTCAAGCCTTTGGATGGTGCCTCAGCTCATGATTTTGGGTGTGTCAGAGGCATTTAACTTGATTAGCCAAATCGAGTTCTACTACAAGGAGTTCCCTGAACACATGAGAAGTGTTGCTGGTGCACTCGCATTTTTGAACCTCGCATTTGGCAATTACTTGAGCGGGTTTTTGGTTACGATTATACATAACACGACTGGTGCAGAGGGGAGAAAGAATTGGTTGTCTCAGGATCTCAACAAGGGAAAGCTAGATTTGTTCTACTGGGTAATTGCTGGGATTGGGGTCTTTAACATGATTTATTTCATTGCTTGTGCGAAATGGTATAGGTTTAAAGGAACTCGCCCGTAACTGGTACGAGTCTGAACTGGAATTAGTAGTAAGCTAAATTGTAAAAGGGTTCGTGGCTTGTAAGCCTTTAGGTATGTTTTGGATTTGTGTAGTGTGCCGTGTATTATTTCTGTGCTTATGCATATTGAGTTCAAAGAATGATATCATAATAATATTTTATATTTATTTACTTAATTAAATCTTCTGAATTGACTCCTTTCTGGTGCATCCCTGCACCTTTCTAGTTATATTTCGTACGTATGAGATCATTAAAATGCTCTATTGATTTTGCACCCATTATACTCCAATATCATTATCTCTATTTTCAAAGTCAAAATAATCAATCCAAACCGTTCAATATGATCTTCATATTAAAATGTATATTAAAATGTGTTTGAATAACAAATTTTATAATTTTTATAATTTTTTTACTAATTATTTAGAGAGATACAAAATCACTATTTTGAATGGTCCAAAATCTTCTAAAAACAGTGATTTTGTACCTATCTTAAAAAATAGCAAAAAAAATTCAAAATATATAAAATTTTGTATCCAAGCACATTTTAATATAAATATCATATTAAGCAGTTCGGATCGACTATTTGAACTTAAAAAATAGAGATAACAATGTTGAGACATGATGGACACAAAACTAATGAGGCATTTTAACCCTACTCGATCATTAAATAGAACATAGCATGCATGTTGATTATATTTCCATGACGTCTTTCTTTATTCATCTTCTATCACGGTGTACCAAATGAAATTGAAAAGTAAAGCTTCTTGAGAAATGCCTATGCAAGGAACAAAAGAAAAGGAATGAAAATGCACCAGCCACCACATCATACCAAATTATGCACACATATTACAAACAAAAATGTTTCGGATAATTACTATATACAATAATATTGCAACCAAACTTTTGTATTTTCTACAAATCAGTAATCAACAGACAGCTATCATCAGCATCTGTTGCGGCATAGAAAGAATTAGAAGAGGGAGCAAAAAAGAAAGCAGCACTCAATCTAATGCCCTTCTCACAAAGATACTTCAGTACATTTTGCTTTATAAAACTGTACCCGCATCACGGTTATCAGGCTGCAGGAAAAGAAGGCAGGATAATTTAGCAAATTTTGCTTTTATAAAACTGTACCCGCATCATGGTTAACAGGCTGCAGGAAAAGAAGGCAAAATCAGCAGTCAAACGACTGTAAGTCTGTTATTTTCATGACCACTGTGATTCACAACAGGTCGCAATGGGTCAACTGTCCAAACACCATCAACAATGAATTTGATCTGCAGCACACAAAAAGATCAAAAGGTTTTTGTCAGTGTCCTATTCTCACTCTGCATGAGTGTGTGCACGTACACATGCACGAGCTACTTAATTAAAAGGAGGTAATGGCATGGATACCTCGTATTTGCCAGGATATAGCATCAGGTTTAAAGAAAAAATGCCTTCTCTGGACTGTTCCATCCTCCTCTACATATCATAACAAAAGCATGAGATAAAAAATTAAACAATAACCAATATAAACTACCATGTACAACAAATAAACTAAACAAACCTGTTTGGATTTTTTTTTTTTTATTAGCATATTCCAGTATTATATGATTACAGAACTTAACCATATGGCAAACTAACTTAACAACACTATTTGGATATGTCAAGCAAGTTGGATTTAAAGCATCATAAAGTACTTGTCAATAAATATATTGCACCAGTAGAAGGAAATACCTTACTGGTCCATCCATCGAATGAGCCAGTTAAAAGGACCTCAGAAGCAGGGGTAGGCCACACAACACTTATATTTCGTAGACTGGACAAAGCCCTTCGAGCCTCATCAAGCCTCTTTTGGTTCTCTTCCAATAATTTCTGTGCTTCTCTGTTCAGATTGCATTTAATCAAAGACTGCAATATGGGACTTCCTATATGTACAACTAGTATTGCTTGACACTTGATTTATGAATGAATTAAGGCTTAAATGAGCCTCTAAGTTCCAACTAAAAGGCAAAACACCCTACATAGGATGTTTCAGTTCTATGCCGTTACCAGTAAAGCTGTATTATTGTTTGTCACTAACATTGGCTGCTGCCTAATCTGATTTACAATATAGAACCAAGTTCGAAAAAGCAACTATTTAATGGCATATCCCTAGTGACTATGAGTGTATTCTTAGACAAATTTGCCCCTTGAATAAATTCTGGACAGCAGGCACAAACATTATTTATATCCGACTTTTTCACCTTCTTAGACAACAGCCAGGGCTAGAACTTCACACTACTTAAACAACTACGGTAGTAAGGAATAAGCAAGGAAATAAGCTACCAAAAAACTAAGAAAGATTATTCAAAACAGAGGGTTAGTCGGTGCATATAATTCTTATTGGTTCAATATGATGTCCAAAAAGATAAATTTCCATCATGTATAGTGAAATGGAGAATAAACTGATTACTGTTAAATTTTTATAACCAGTTGGTGCACAAGTTATTTTGGTCGTTCTTTTTGGGCAAATATCATAAATCACATGATTTTTGTTTTCCCCGTAATGGAGACAACTGACATGTGTTGTCGAGAAAACTGCAGCACGGTATCTATTCAGAACTAGTAAATTTTGACATTGGAGTTGGGCAAAAAAATATATACATCATCTGAAGTGCCATCTTCCCTTCAAACACTGAGAGCCTGGCACGAAGAGACCGTACTTCATCTTTAGTTTTTAATATTTCAGTCTCTCGAAATTCCCAATCATCAGAGAGATTGTTCAGCTCAGCAGCAGAGGTCTCGTTTAGCTGTATCAATAAAAATTAATTTTTAATATTTTAAAATCCAACCCCAATATGTGGAGTCTTTTTACAGATAACATCCGATCATTTTAAACCAGGATCAAGTCAATTAAAAGCTTCTCAAGTATCCTGATCCTTTTGTCATAAGTTTGTTAATAAGTTCATGAAAATTTGAGATCCAACATGTATATTTGTTTGTTTAATCTGCACGTAGCTTCCTAGAGTTATAGAGGCAATATTCAATTAAATTATGCATGCACCACCAAATAAGTTGCCACAGTTGCCAGTTGCAATTATCTCAAGGGTGTTGTGCCTTAGATTTAAGTATAAAAAAATTTGGTTGATTTGCAAACACAATATTGTGTTGAATTTTATTTGCAAAAATTCCATGAAAAATACTAATATCCAAAAATCGCTACAAACATGAAGAACACTCACTTCGTGCGACAGCACTTTCTTTACTCTCGACCTTACAGAGTCAAGTGCAGAATTGAGACTTGACTCCAAGTGGTGGATGCGCTGACGTATATCTCCCAACTCAAGAGATGGTTCTTTTCTGCTTCCACTATTGCCATTGTGACCCGCACTAGTATGAAGCCTTCCATTATCAAAACCATCCTTCAGTGTTTCGGAATCTAGTGTTGTTCTCTCTTCAGTTAGAACAATTTTACCTGCTGAATGCGCATTACATATCTTGTATTATTTCTGATAATTAGAACTGACTAAAGTACATAAAACTAATTTTATACTAGAACAAACCTTCACTGCCGTTACTAGAAGAGTTATCGTTGCTGACACTCGATCTGGTCCATCTGTCAGAGGTTGAAGAATTGACCGAGCCATTTGAAATTGAACTTCTCCCAATTTTTGATGCCATAATGCGATAGTCATGCAAAGTTTTATCTAGAAGCAGTAAGGCATTGGGTTTATTGCTCATCTTGTTTATTTCTAGGGGATGTTTATGGCTAAAGGAACCTGCAGAATAAGAAACAAAGATGGATAATTTAGTATCAGACTGACTTTAACATGTACTGATAAAATTTCCATTCTAATTTAATTATCTTACTTCGATTCGAGTTTACCTACAACTCTAGGTTAAATCTGTGCATAACAAAGGTTCTCCCATATCTTATAAAAAATTATTTGATCAACCAAAGAAAGATAGAAAGTAGCAGTGAGGTACGGCAGTATTGATGGATGCCATGCAAAACATATGGAATATGTGTATTGAGAAAAACAAGAAGTTGCAAATTTTGTCAATTAAATGTCAATCAAACATGGTTGCTGTAACTTGAGGAAACAGGATGAAAAGAAGTGCTGCAAAGAAATGTTAAATTCATTGAAAGAGAGAAAAAGAACTGTTAGTCTGTGGTTAGTAACCTCAAAAAAAAAAAAAATCAGAATCTGCTGGCAAGGTTCTAAGAAGGTACTCTAAAGTTAAATTTGACAGACCGTGATATAAATTCAAGTCAAATATTACTAAACCAAATCCATTTTCATTTCCTTTGAAACTTTCATGCATGCTATTATATTCAATGGCCTCATGGTACTAAACTCAGGGTCTAATCGTCCTGTTACAACCACCCAACATTGAATTCAGTTGTGCAATTAATAGCAGTAAACCTAGAAGCTTACCTCCTCCAGGATCAAGCTTGTGCTTATTGTATGAGGGTTGGCCGTATCCTTTTCTATCTTTTGTCAGGCTCCTTTGCTTCTCTATTCTTTTTAATATGCCCTCCACCCCAGTATTATCTGAGCTTTCTTCCCCATCACTTCAACAATTGGATAAAATGTTATTAAAACTTATCACATATGTGACTATATTAGGCACTTTTAGCATGTTGAGTATTAGAGCAGTCCCTTTATGGTCATAGATTTACACTTCATTGCTATCCGGCAGCTGCAGCTGTCTGAACTGCCACTTCTGATGATGTTGGTAGGTATGGTGCTATGATGTCTAACCAACATAAGGTTGATGATTGGTAACCAATAAACCATGATAAGGTCAGGATACATTCATAAAAGTAATTATTTTTGTTCTCATACGTAAGTTACTAAAATTAAGTTACCTATAAAAACTCATATGCAAATGTGATTTATACAAGTATAGGGGCTCTATGTAACTATCAACAAATGGGCTCATGGAGACAATAAGTAGCTCTTTCCGTTAAAACTTTGCAAAACTAGTCCTTCCGATTACAACTTTTGTGACAATTCCCTCACCTTCCCTAAATAAATTATAACCAAACTAGTCCTTTCAAGTTTCAATTACAGCTTTTGCGACAATTCCCTCACTTTCCCTAATAAATTATAAACAAACTAGTCCTTCCAATTACAAATTTTGCGACAACTCCCTCACATTCCCAATTGTCAGAACAAGAAAATGAAATACTCAATTCTGGCCTACTTTTCAGTATCTAATCCGGATACCCACAAGCTTTTTCTTTAATGCTGATAAAACCATGACAATGTCAGGCTACATCCATAAAGGTAGCTATTTATTTTTGTTCTCATATGTAAGTTACTAATATTAAGTTACCTACAAAAAATGTGATTTATACTATATAGGGGCTCTATGTAACTACTAACACATGGGATCAGGGAGACGATAAGTAGCTCTTTTTTTAGGATAATTCATCAGGAAAACTTCACAAAACAGCCCTCCCTAAATAAATTTTAACCAAACTAGTCCTTCCGATTACAACTTTTGCAACAATTCCCTCACTTTCCCTATTGTCAGAAGACTCAGAAATACAAACGCTCAATTCTGGCCTAATTTCCAGTATCTAATCTGGGTACCCCCACAAGCTTTTTCTTTAATTCTTGCTAAACATGACAATGTCAGGCTACATCCATAAAAGTAGCTATATTTGTTCTCATACACAAGTACTAAAATTAGGTTACCTACAAAAACGTGTACAGAAATGTGATTTATACTATATAGGGACTCTACGTAACTACTAACAAATGGGCTCACGGAAACGACAAGTAGCTCTTTTTTTGGATAATTCATCAGGAGAACTTCACAAAACAGCCCTCCCTAAATAACTTATAACCAAACCAGTCCTTACAATTACAACTTTTGTGATAATTCCCTCGGTTTCACTTTTTTCAGAACAAGAAATAGAAATGCTCAATTCTGGCCTAATTTCCACTATCTAATCCAGGTACCCACAAGCTTTTTCTTTAATGCTGATAAACCATGATGATTTCAGGCGACATCCATAAAAGAAGCTATTTTTGGAGTAGAACTAGGGTTTTCCTAAGCTCACCAAGCCCTCCGTGAGCTCGACTCTAAAACCTATTGAATTGACTTCAAACGACATTTCCAAACCGTTAGATGTTCAATCTATATTAAAATGTGCTTGGAGACCAAATTTTATATTTTTTGGAATTTTTTTACTATTTATTAAGATGGTTTGAAAATCGCTGTTTTCCAATGGTGCAGAATTTTAATAAAAACAGCGATTTTCAAACATCTTAATAAATAGTAAAAAAATTCCAAAAAATGTAAAATTTGGTCTCCAAGCACATTTTAATATAGATTGAACATCTAACGGTTTGAAAATGTTGTTTGAAGTCAATTTGAGAAGTTTTAGAGTCAAGCTTACGGAAAGGATTGGTGAGCTTAGGAACACCCTAGTTCTACTCCTATTTTTGTTCTCATACATAAGTTGTTAAAAATCAAGTTACCTACAAAAACCTGTACTCAAATGGGATTGACACATATAGGGGCTCTATGTAACTACTAACAAATGGGCTCACGGAGACAATAAGTAGTTCTTTCTGTGGAAAATTCATCAGGAAAACTTCACAAAACAACCCTCCCTAAATAAAATTTAACCAAACTAGTCCTTCCGGATACAACTTTACTTTTGCGGCAATTCCCTCACTTCCCCTATTGTTCTGACAAGAAATAGAAATGCTCAATTCTGGCCTAATTTCAGTATCTAATCTGGGTACCCACAAGCTTTTTCTTTAATGCTGATTAACCACGACGATGTCAGGCTACATCCATAAAGGTAGCTAATTTTTGTTCACATACATAAGTTGCTAAAATTAATTTACCTAAGAAAAACCATAAGTAAATGTGATTTATACTATATAGGGGCTCTATGTAAATACTAACAAATGGGCTCACGGAGACTATCAGTAGCTCCTTTTGTGGATAATTCATCAGGAAAACTTCACAAAACAGCCCTTCCTAAATAAATTTTAACCAAACTAGTCCTTCCGATTACAAATTTTGCGACAATTCCTTCACTTTCCCTATTGTCAGAACAAGAAATCGCAATTTTGGCCTAATTTCCAGTATCTGATCCGGGTACCCACAAGATTTTTCTTGAATGCCTTGAGTATCGTAACTGTAAGGTTATCCGTCACTACTAACAGTTAAAACAAGTTTTGCAACCAAAAAAGTTGTTCAAGCTGAGCTCAGAAAACCAGTTCATGAATTCCAGAAAAGGTAAAACAATAGGCACAATTCAAAACAAATATTCAGTCTTACATGGATCTCCCAGAGACAGAAACCTCAGGATAATCTGGATGGCCTCCAGAACGATAATCTCTAATCTTGTTCTCATCTCCTAAGGGAGCATTTTCTTGGACAACAGCACTGTTAGAATCACAACTATCCTTCCCTTTCCCCCGTTCCTTCTCCAAATCCCAACCAAAGGCGAGCCAGCCGCCTTGTGTAACCACGGCCTCGGCCAAATCCCTCTTTCCCGCCTCAATCAGCTCCTCTTTTGTGGGGAAAACATCCGGTTTCTTCGATCTTCGCATGAACTCGAATATCTCCTCCTCCAGTTCCTGATAGGCCCTGCCTGCTGAAAAGGCGTCGCCTTCACTATCCCTCCGTCTCGCCTTGCTCAATTGCAGAGAGGGAAACGCAAGTGACGAGCGAGAGAAGGAGACGGAGGCGGAGGCGGAGGTGGCGGTGGGGATGGAAGAGGGTTTAGCAGAGCGCGAGAAGAGGAAAAAGAAAGGAGGCGGTGCGGTGGTGAGTGCCATTACCCCGCATTGTTTTTCGTAATCGCACGAGGGAGAGAAGGTAGAAACAGAGAAAAACAACTGAAAAAAATTAGCCAATAATCAAGTGTTTTTTTTTCTTTTTCTTTCTTTTTGTTTTTTGTTGGAGTCGTGGAGTTGTGTCACGGGGAAGTTGGAAAGCCTGAAAGGGATTCTAAGGATAAGTGCCTAGGTCGGCGGTCCATATCCCCTAAGTTTAGATTCTGACCGTTCGATCAGGATCCGAGTCAATCCGTCCCAAGATGCAATGCGCGGGGACACTTTAAGCTTCGCTCCAACGCAGATCGGACAGTTGGTATCTAAACTCAAAATTTAAGTTACTTCAGCGGATCCGAATTCTTTGGACGGAGAGATTCTGGCGTAAGGCTCAAGGGAATTTGTTCTTCTAGTTTGAATCCGGTCCGTTCGTTATACACTAGCTGACTAGCATACTTGGGTCGGATTTGTCCGAATTCTGATCTGACGGTGAAAATTGAAATTAGAAGGTACACTACCTCAGAGGATCCGAACCTTTACGCGGCTGGAGGGGGCCAGCGAATCTTTCATGGAGGCAGGTGACACAGTGGCAGGATGGTTGAAGAATGAAGACTTGAAAGTTGAAAGCCTTGAAGGCCTGAGTGCGTATCCTCTGAGATATCTCAACTTTTGCGTGACCGACGTGTCCGGTGCCTATTTGGGGATAGCGCAGGGGGCCAGTATTATTTGTACTTCGAGATTCGTGCAGAACTTATTTGAATGGTTGCCATTTTCCGTAAAGTCACGCAAAGTTTGAGATATCTCAGAGGATGCGCATTTTGAAGGCCTGAACCCTGATTCCCTGGGATCCGTATTCTCTGCGTTAACTCAAAAGAGAATCTTTTGAGTTAATAAATTTCAACTGTATGATTTTAAACGGAGCCAATCCGGCTCGTGTTTATAACATAGGGGGTCTTTCAATATTAGTGCAGATTTAGTTCGCACGACTTTTGAAACAGATTGGACAGTCAAGATTCATTAACTCAAAAGATTCTCTTTTGAGTTAATGCAGAGGATATGAATTCGAAGGGTGAAACTGAAAAATTCGCATCCTCTGAGATATCTCAAACTTTGCGTGACTTTATGGAAAATCTCAACCATTCAAATAAGTTCTACACGAATCTCGAAACACAAATAATACTGGTCCCCTGCGCTATCCCCAAATAGGCACCGGACACGTAGGTCACGCAAAGTTGAGATATCTCAGAGGATTCGGACTCAAAACTGAAAGCACTCGAACCACTAGTCAGATCCTCTGTGACGGATAAATGTTAGGTCATGATGTGGCGAGTAACTGGCATATTCTTTTCGAAACCAATTTTATATTGAGAGATGCTTCTATGGACATAAGGACCTATTTGTAAAATGAACATATTTTCATTTTCAAAGTTCAAACAGTTCGATCCGACCGTTCAAAATTATCTCCATATTAAAATGTACTTGGAGGTCAAATTTTACATTTTTTTTTAATTTTTTTACTATTTATTAAGTATTTTACAAAAACTAGTCAAATTCAGACCATTGAATTTTGTAAAATACTTAATAAATAGTAATTGACCTCCAAGTACATTTTAATATGGAGATAATGTTGAATGGTCGGATCGACTGTTTGAACTTTGAAAATGAAAATATATTCATTTTACAAATAGGTCCTTATGTCCATAGAAGAATTTGCCTTTTATATTTGCCTATTTCCTTCCGCTCATCACACGGTCGGAACTCTTGCGAATTAACATGTTAGAACAAGAGAAACTGCATTCTCATTTTACATCCAAATATTTATTTCAAATATATATATAATGTAAAGTGTTTTAATAAATTCTTTAATGGTCATAATTTATAAGGAGATTTAATTTACACACTCTGCTGCTCGAGGCTAAGAATATAATTTTGAAAGTTTTTTGTCCTAGTAATATAAAATACAAATAATATATCATCAAATATAAGAGTAGGGTTAAAATGCATCATTGGTTTTGTGCTCCAATCATGCTTCACGTCTTTTTCTCCGTTTTCAAAGTTCAAACAATCAATCTGAACCGCTCAGTATGATCTTCATATTAAAATGTGTTTGGAGACAAAATTTTATATTTTTTGAAATCTTTTTACTATATTTTTAGATAGGTACAAAATCATTGTTTTGGATGGTTTAGAATCTTCTGAAAACAGTGATTTTGTACCTATCTTAAAAATTAGTAAAAAATTTCAAAAAATATAAAATTTGATTTTCAAGCACATTTTAATACAAATATCATGGTGAACGGTTCGGATCGACTGTTCGGACTTTGAAAATAAAAATAAAGATATGGAGCATGGTTGGAGCACAAAACCAATTATGCATTTTAATCCTACTCCAAACATAAACACTTTTTGAAGAAAAAAAAAAAGTATGAACGCATTTAATATACATATAATAAGATTACAAATAAATAGTGCAGTTAATACGTACTCCTTTTAGATTAATTATGAACCGAACTAATCTTGAATCTCTTTCTAATAAGAATCATTCTCATCTAAAATAGTCATGATAAACATCACGTGAATTTAGAAGTACCAAATTACGATAATATAATTATCTATTTTTAAATTAGTTCGTCACGTAAATTAATATGCATGAGGTAAATGCATCATGACATACTTTTCTTAAGCAATTAACAAATGTTGTCAGATCTTCTTATTTATTTATTTATTATTTTAGTATAAATAAGGATTAAATATTTAAACTATATTTAATAAATAATTAAATATACTGAATTTTATACATACGACTTTTCACACGAATAATAAAACTTTGGGGGAATTTCACGTATACCCCTCAAAAACTTCAAAATTACGTATTTCCCCTCCAAACTTCAAAAACTCACAAATTTACTTATTGTATTGTCATTTATATTAAAACTCATTCTTAATTTATAAAACGCTCATCATACTCAAATTTGAATCTTAAGGGTTCCTCTACTATCCGAACTGCTATAAGATCTCTGCACGCTAGATCAGCACTAATATTGAAGCAAACACACACAACGTGCACAAATATTAATGCAATGCGCACGGATTAAAATTGCTTTAAAATCCATGTGTGCTAGATTAGCATGAATCTTAAAGCCAACACGCACATATATTGAAGCTACACACATAGATCTTAATGTGATGTGTGTGGATCGGATGGTAGAGGAACTCTTCGTATTCAAATTGAGTCTGATGGACTTTTTATACTTTTAATAAAGAATAAAATGGGTATTTTATAAATTTAGAATGAGTTTTAATATAAAAAAAATGGGTAAAATTTATGAGTTTTTGAAGTTTAGAGAGGAAATACGTAATTGTAATTTTGAAGTTTTTGAGGGGTATACGTGAAATTTCCCCTAAAACTTTAATCAATTATGTTACTCATGATTTTTAACCTCTAAATAACAGACATCATAATGATATATAAAATAACAATGAATAAGAAAGGCGATAATGATGATTATGATGATGAATAAGAAGAAGGAAAATTGCTGATGACATTTTAATCTTCTAGAATCATCTGTTCCGAATCTATTGGCTACTTGGAAGAATAGAAAAAAGGGTAACCTTCGTTGCCGTTGATTAAAGTGTTTACGCTTACAATGAGAAGACGTCAAGCTGGAGTGAAATAGACTGGAGTCCGTGAATTTTTTTTATAAACCATAATTAAAAAAATATTTTTTCGAAACTAACATGATTACTTTTTTTTTTTATATATAAACCATAAGAACCGAAATGCCATTTCGGTCCGGTCCCCTTTTGGATTTTCTGTGGAGGCTCATATGAAACTTGTGAAACCAGTACCACAGAAAATCCAAAAAGATGACGGACCGAAATGTCATTTCGGTCCGGAATAAAAAAAAAATAACGGACCGACATGGCATTTCGGTTACAATATCAAATATATGATTCCTAATGTGTTACAACGCTGCGCATTTGATTGTGCAATATATTGTGCTCAAATTAACACGGCAAGGAACTATACTAAATATGTGATTCATTGACAAATTCTCAAGAGAAACGCACAAAATATATGGTTCCTTTCATGGCATGGATAATGGAACTGCATATTTGATGCAGTTTATTTGAGAAATCACTAAGAAATTCCATCAAATATGTAGTTTTTTAGCGTGTCGCGATCGTCCACGCTTAGCTATGCAATGTGTTGTTCTCAAATTGGCACGTTAGAAAACCACACCAAATATACAGTTGCTTAACGAATTCTCAAAAAGAAACACAAAATATGCAGTTCATTTAGAGGTGAAAACGGATTGGATATGGAGCGAATAGTGGTAAAACCATATACATCCGTTTTTATTTTTCGGATACGGATACAGATTGGATACTAGACAGATACGGATCGGATTGAATATTTATTAGAAAATATATAAATACTATAAAATACTACTAATTATAATGGTGAATTAGATAAAAAAAATTATAATATATATTAGAATATTTATTATTCGGATACGGATAATTACATGTGATTAAAACTTAAAATCATATATGTATCCATTTTCATATAGATATTCGGACACACATATTCATATCTAATTTTTTGAATACAGATCGAATACGGATAGGATATTATTCAACCCTAATAAGTCCCTTTCATTTCATCGATAAAAAAATTGTCATATTTTCTATTCTTTAAAAATATTTGATCTCCTTTCTAAAATTAAAAACTGGTCGGCAAATATGTCCGATGATGGGGACTCTCGGTTAAAACTGTGGCACGGATTATTTGCAGCGTCCAAATTTGTCGAGTCGGCGCTTTCCATGAATTAGTTTTCAAATACTACGGCAAGGTACACTAACTACAAACCTTTCTATATCATATCACTTGCAAGATACTACGGCAAGCCCGCTTTCAATTGCTTGAGAATTATTTTAACCCTTGGAATTTTGTATTGATGTGCACAAACGAGGCGCATTCTTTCTTCTTCTTTTTTTTTTTTTTTCCTTTCTATGTTTGCATTGCATACATAGGATAGGATGGAATGGTATATTTCCAAATTAGTTTTCAAATTTTGTTATTTACATTTCTTTTTTTGTTAAATGTCATAAAATTTATAGAATTTATTATTGATAATTTAATATCTAATTCTTAATAGTCCGAGTCTAAATAACAAAACACCTGATATGATATCATATGAGGCTTCTGAGCATTGATAAAGATAGCAGTTGTCGGCTTGTACGGAAGATGAGCATACGACATTACAACGAGTGGCTTTCTTCTGATGCACATGCACAGATATTATTATTGTTGCATTACAGTAAATATGATTAATTGCCATGTCACGTGAATCGGGTGAGTTTTTAGACCACACAACTTAGCAAATCTGGGTAGGAATGAAAACTTTGATTATGTAGGACACACTTTTCCTCTCTTCAAAAATCTGTAAGCTGTAATGTAATCTGACAATGATGTTGAATGCAAAACCTACGGGCATACTTTAAAAAGTGAGGCTATGGTACTTCGGCTAGTGTACTATGGCTAGTGTACTACGGCTCAATATGGTACTTTTTAAAATTCTAACGGTCGATCCGAACCGTTCAATGTGATATCCATATGAATATGTACCTGCAAACTAAATTTTATATTTTTTTCGAGTTTTTTTACTATTTCTTTAGATAGGTAGAATTTTCAGTATTTTATACAAATTCTGGACCATCAAAATTCTACCTATCTAAAAAAATAGTAAAAAAATTCAAAAAAATATAAAATTTAGTTTGCAAGTACATATTCATATGGATATCACATTGAACGGTTCGGATCGACCGTTAGGATTTTAAAAAGTACCATATTGAGCTGTAGTACACTAGCCATAGTACACTAGCCGAAGTACCATAGACTTACTCTACTTTAACAAAAATAAAAATGTTTGAATCCGTATAATTTCGTAATTCTTCCATTAAACTAAATAGTCCGAGTCTAAATAACAAAACACCTGATAGGCTGATATGGTATCATATGAGAACCAGTATCTTCTGTGTTACTCGAGAAAATAAAATGAGCTCTCAGCCGGTGGATATTCGGGTGATTGGAGGGAGCAGTATTATTTGTGCTTTGAGATTCGTGTAAATTTAAATCCACCGGCTGAGACTCACTTTATTTTCTCGAGTAACACAGAGGATCTGAATTCATCATATGAGGCTTCTGAGCATTGATAAAGATAGCGGCTGTCGGCTGGTGCGGAAGATCCAGAGTATACGACATTACAACGAGAGGCTTTCCCGAGATTAGCGTCCATCTTAACAACGGAATCAGAGTAGGTCCGATGCCCATCGGACCTACTCCTATCTCCTTAACAACTAAGTTTTGCAAACGTCACCTTCTGAATTTATTTTTTTAAGAGAAAATTTACCTTTTTATAACAAAATTAGCGTCCATCTTAACAACTGAAAAAACAAATTGCCACGTCGAATTTAAAATTGAAAAAAAAAAAACATTGTTAGATGCTCTAAAAATCTCTGTCTTACATGTCACATACATGGAATGGATCGAAAGTTCAAAATCATGACGAAACAATATTTTCAGGTAAAGAGTAATATTAATATAGTGTCTTTACCAATATCTCTCATTTTATTCATTAATTCTTATTATTAACAGTGAGCGCTCACGTATTAGCGACCCCCACGGCCCCACCTGACATGGAGAATATATATTTGTATTTTTATTGAAGACAGAAGGAATATGAAGGAACAAAACAAGAGGCGCCATGTTTGTTTTTTAGCAACATACACCTACTTCTACTAGTTAAGCAGTACTATAATAATAGCAGCCTACAGGTATTCATACGACCCATGAGGAATTTTTTTTATAACCATAATTAAAAAAAAATTATGAAAAGATTACTTTTTTTCTTCCAAAAATCATAAGAACCGAAATGACATTTCGGTCCGCCATTTTTTTTTATTTCGGACCGAAATGGTATTTCAGTCTGGTCCCCTTTTTGAATTTTACGTAGGGCTCATATGAAAACTTGTGAAACCAGTACCACATAAAATCTAAAAAGGAGACCGGAACGAAATGTCATTTCGTTCCGGAATAAAAAAAAATAACGGACTGAAATGACATTTCGGTTCTTATGATTTAAAAAAAAAAGTAATCATGTTGGTTTCGTAAAAAAAAAAAATTAATTATGGTTTATAAAAAAAATTCACCCATGAGGCCTCATTTAAATCATGTTTTAAAACTTTTTCTGCATTAATAATTTCACTATTACATCACGAATTTTACGAAGATTAAAAAGTTATAGAAAATTGTTACCTAATTAAACAATATGGCTGCCTAATGCAAATTAGATAGAATGTTATAATTTGTTTTTTCTTTCAAAAATAGAAGTTCTTTCAAATAACAATTTGATTTTTGAGTATATTTTACAGGCACATGTTTTAGTTGTTAAAGATAACCAAACAATAATATTATTTTGAACTTTTAAAGACCTACTTTTAAATAAAAGTAAAATACTGTTCCAAATTATGTTAACATATATCTTACGGTTTACTGTTGGATCCGCCCCTGATGGTGCTCAAAGCATTATATTTGCAACTAAAAATTGAAAATTGGTAGTTGTTATGAAAATTTTGAATTAAGGGGGAATTTCACGTATACCCCTCAAAAACTTCAAAATTACATATTTCTCCCTCTAAAGTTTGAAATTACGTATTTCCCCCTCTAAACATCAAAAAATCACATATTTACCCATTTTATTGTTTTTTATATTAAAACACATTCTAAATTCATAAAATACCCATTTTACCCTTTTTATTAAAAAGCATAAAACGCTCATCTGGCTCCAATTTGAATCTGAAAAATTCCTGTGCCGTCCGAATTGCTTTACGATCTGTGCGTGCTAGGTCAGCACAAATCTTGAAGTGAATATGCACGGATATTGAAGCAATGTGCACAGATCTTAATGCAATACACACGGATCAAAATTGCTTTAAGATTTGTGCGCAATATATTGGCACTAATCTTGAAGCAAACACGCACATCTTATTGCGATGCGCGCGGATCGGACAGTAGAGAAAACCTTTAGATTCAAATTTGAGTTCGATGGGGGTTTTATACTTTTAATAAAGGGTAAAATGGGTATTTTATAAATTTAGAATGTGTTTTAATATAAAAGACAATAAAATGGGTAAATATGTGAGTTTTTAAAGTTTAGAGGGGGAAATATGTAATTTTAAAATTTAGAGGGGGAAATATGTAATTTTGAAGCTTTTGAGGGGTATACATGAAATTCCCCCTTGAATTAAAATTAAGAAATCAAATTGTGTTGCTTATTTTGAAATCCGAAATTTTTATTAATAACCCCAAACAAAAGAAAAATATCAAATATAACCCCAACTCCCAAAAATTTTCAAATCTAACCCAACCGCCCCATTATTGGGCGGTTCACCCTACCCACCAAACCGCCCAGTGGTTGGGCGGTCCACACGGCCAAGCAAACCGCCCAGAAATGGGGCGGTCAGCTTTTTTTTTTTTTTAGATTTGAGAGACAATATGAATGAAATTTAATAATAAAAATTCGAATTTTGTTTTTAATATTTGTTAGATTAATTCTTTTGATGTATAAACCGACATTTTTAAAAATACCCAAAGTTAATTAAAGATTAATAAAAATGTCCAAACCGGCCGGTCCCTTGACTAAATAACTAAAATGCTGATATTAATTCTTTTGTTAGATTATATTTGTTAGATTAATTCTTTTGATGTCCAAATCGAATTGTTTTGTTAAATATTTGTTAGAAAATACGTTACGAATAGAGCCGATTTTGTGCTAAAATACGGTAAATTACAATAATTATACTAAAATACAGTAAATTTACTAAAATGCTGAAATTACAATAATTATGTAGAATTATGCTAAAATACGGTAATTTATTGAGCTACGTAGATTGAAGAATAGAAATGAAAATCTTAATCGAAAATGATGCAATATGGGCCTGCGCATGCTTCACGAAAAGGAGCGTAACTTTTAATCCGTCCGTCGGATCGGGCTGAAATTTTGACAGGAAATCCCGAACCCAAAAACCAAGCTAACTTCCTTTCCAGCCCGATCCGACCGTCGGATATAGAGTTTTCGAACTTTCTTTACAATATTAGAGTTTTTAGGGTCTTTTCGTGCATCATCTAACAAATATTTTAAAAAACAATTCGATTTTTTTGTGTTATATTTCATTTCAGCATTTTAGCTATTTTTCTCTAAAAAAAAAAAAGAGTTTCAACCGTAAATAATATTTACGGTTTGAATTCCGAATTCAAACCGTAAATATTATTTACGGTTTGGGTAAAAATTTAATTTTTTCAAAAACTTGGTTAAATATATTAATTTTTATTTTTTTTGGGTAAAAATAAAAATATCGGATTTTGCATATTTTACGGGAACCGTGGGCATATTTATTAATCTGTAATTAACTTGGGGTATTTTTAAAAATGTCGGAATTCTCAAGTAATTTAGTGTATTTTAGTATAAATATGCTATAAAAAAAGTAATTTGACAAATATTTAAAAAAAAATCAATATTTTAGTGTTATATCTCAGCATTTTAGTTATTTAGTCAAGGGACCGGCCGGTTTGGACATTTTTATTAATCTTTAATTAACTTTGGGTATTTTTAAAAATGTCGGTTTATACATCAAAAGAATTAATCTAACAAATATTAAAAACAAAATTCGAATTTTTATTATTAAATTTCATTCATATTGTCTCTCAAATCTAAAAAAAAAAAAAGCTGACCGCCCCATTTCTGGGCGGTTTGCTTGGCCGTGTGGACCGCCCAACCACTGGGCGGTTTGGTGGGTAGGGTGAACCGCCCAATAATGGGGCGGTTGGGTTAGATTTGAAAATTTTTGGGAGTTGGGGTTATATTTGATATTTTTCTTTTGTTTGGGGTTATTAATAAAAATTTCGGTTTTGAAATAATGTCATAAGAAAAGAAAATTCCAAAATAGGAGAAATGGAAAATTGAGAACTTAGAAACACAACATGATGAGTATTAAGAACTTCAAATGTAAGTACATAATTTTTTTAAATTTTAAGACAAAGTTACTTTAATAGTTTATATTGATCGTGAAAATATGAATAAAAATATAAGTTTTGGACATGTAAAATTTTAAATCTGAATTTCAAGTTCTCGTAATGATAAATTTTGAACTTGAAATTATGAAAATTATA
Organism: Carex kokanica; assembly: GCA_025461125.1. Classification (NCBI taxonomy): domain Eukaryota; kingdom Viridiplantae; phylum Streptophyta; class Magnoliopsida; order Poales; family Cyperaceae; genus Carex; species Carex kokanica. Next base: position 1,728,544 of record JAJGRX010000838.1, on the reverse strand, counting down.
AATTTTTAAGTTTGAGACTAAAGACTTAGTTGTTGTTGTTGTATTCGATTGAACTTTAAATTTACTACTTTCATCTGCAAATGTAAAAGTTCTCAAGCTACGAGATAATGGAGTCATACTGAATTGTTGGTAGTTATGAAAAATTGAACATTTTGATGAAAGAAAATGAAAGGAAGGAGAAATAAAAATGAAGTATATCTGTATATGACCCGAAATTTTTGTTAATAGAAAAAACAAAACAAAAATATCAACAATAAGAAATTTTTACTATCTTTTTACATGTCAAGGGTACTGTAGCTGGACATTATAAACCGTAACGTCCAGTTAATCTGATCGCTAATGATCTCTAATTAACAAAAAACACTGTAGCTGGACGTTATGGTCTATAATGTCAAGCTACAGTTTTTTTTTTTCTGTGCTGCTTGGTTTGTGAATTTTTTTGAAAATCGAATTTCGTTAATTAGCGGTAACTTGATTTTTCTAACGTCCAGCTACAGTGTTTATTTCGTTAATTAGCGGTTACTTGATTTTTCTACAAATCGAATTTTCACAAAATGCTTCCTCATTATTGATATTTTTTTATTAATTTTTTTATTAATAAAAATTTCGGGTATATGAGACTCCTAGGACAATCTATTTAAACATTTTAGAAGGATACTTTGTTATAATTTTTTTTTATAAAGGTACTTTGTTTTTAAATTTTTAGGAAGAACAATATTTTGTAAACTTTACCACTCTTCTAATGAACATCAGACTTCTATCCTCTCTTTTTTTTGGAAAAGTAATTAGACTCTTTTTAGACCGATATTTTTAAAAATACCCTAAGTTAATTACAGATTAATAAATATGCCCACGAGTTGCTAGGAATTTTAAATATGCCCAAACTGGCCATTAAATGGTCGGTCCTGATTAAACCTCCCAACCGGCCATTAAATGGCCGGTCCCGTGCTTTTTTTTTTCCCCTTTTTACACCCTATTAATACCCCACTGCCAAACCCTTCCCTCCACAGCGTGAGAAGAAGCACCGACGGCTGCAGAGGTTTTTTTATTTTTTAATTAATTATAATTAATTATAATTAAAATTTTTATTATTCAGTAACTGTGTAAATTAGTAACATGACAATTGTTTATCACTTTCAAAATGTAGTTTGATTACAATGCCATTGATTTCAGTACACTGTGGTGGTAAACTTTGTAATAATGCAAACGAGCCTTATTACAACAAAAAACAAATTGCTTCAGATATGGTTAACGATAATATATCTCTTTTGGACTTGAAAGTCATAATTTACGATTACACCCGTTTTAATCCAGAAAGGTGCAACCTTGAATTGGAGACCTGAGTTTGTAATGGACACATTGGGAAATATTCACTTGCGAAAATTGCAGATGAAAATACCTGGAATATGAGAAACGCAGCCAATGAGTATGAGAATGACCCAGTTAGGGCAAGAGCAAGTGTGTCCGAAGGGTCACGACGTTCCCCTGCTACAAGCCATTTAGATGCTTCTATTATGTTTGCAGAAGCAATGGGAGATGCCATTATTTTAGGAGGTGCGGTGATTGGACTGCAAAGGGAGCTATCTGGAAGCCAACCGAGAATGTCAACCAGTAGGCATACAACAAGGGGCATCTGGAAGCCAAGCAGGACCGTCTAGAACCCAAGCTGAGCCCTCTAGTAGGCCATCTGCCGGAAGCGGGTTTTTTCGGGGATTTAGTTTTAGGCGTAGTAGTAGGAGGAGGAGGTGATTTATCCCTATTATTACATTTTTTTATTTATATGTTGTAAACTTTTTTTATTCCAATTTGTGTGGATTTCTTAATAACACATTTTGTGTAGATGACATTGAATTCAATGATACGTCTGCGAATTTAATTGTGACTCTGAATTCTTTCTCACGCCTGTATTATCAAACGAAAGTACTTTAAATCACGGAACCTCTACAATTTCATATATATCTACAATCACATTCCTACTTGTGTAAAATCTGCTTACCCATGAATTTTTTCTTAACTAAATGTCTAAAACAGGAAAAAAAAAAATTCGGGACCAGCCATTTAATAACTGGTTTGGACATATTTAAAATTCTTAGCGACTCGTGGGCATATTTATTAATCTGTAATTAACTTAGGTATTTTTAAAAATGTCGGCTTTTTAGATGAAAATCAGACTTTTATCTTTTCTTTTTGCAAAAGTCAATAGCATTTGATGATGAACCAGGTTCAGTCAAAAATCTCGCATCCTCCAACTTTTGAAATCTCCGACGCAACGGCTAGGCGCACGATCTCCAATGAGCTTGTTTCTTTCCCTTCTCTCTCCACATTAATCTTTCTCTCTCTTCAATGTGCCTCGATCAGACTTTTCAGAAGCGAAACCCCACTGCATGAGTATCTATAAGAATCATGTGCACCCGGTCCACGCGTGGTCTCGTCTCTAGATTTGGGTCATATCATAATTAAAGCACACTTCCCCCATTTTACTCTTTTTACCACGCACTTGCACTCGCACACTCACTCACTCACTCACTCACACACACACACACACACACTGTGAGTCTTGTGACACAGAGAGAGCCATGGAGAGACTGATCCCTTGGTGGATTTTAACTATCGTGGCTTCTCTATCAATGAACGCGATCGCCTTGACTCCAGACGGTAACAATTTTCTCTGATCATCTGGAATTTTGTTTCTTTTCATTACATTTTTGTAAAATGTGGGTGTGTTTTGGGGGTTTTAGGAGAGGTTCTAATGGAGTTAAAGGAGGCATTTAATGATACAAAGCGAACGCTTAGCAGCTGGAAGATAAGCGACCCAAATCCATGCGGCTGGACTGGAATCTCTTGCTCATTTCCTGACCTGAGAGTTCGTTCCATGTAATTTTTTTCCCCTTAATAACCCCTTTTCTTTTCTCTCTTTCCTTTTTGTCAAATCACACACAATGTATTGCTTCGTCTGTAATTTTCGATGGAATTTCCTTTTACTCTGAGAAAACTATACAAGTGATACAAAAAATGGTAGAAATTTCCCATTATCCTCAATCATTTCTTTATTTGGGGAACTTCTTAAATAGCCCCTTTTTTAATCACTTATTCGGGGAAGAAGAAAGGGTTGTTGTGACAATTTTTTTAAGTAAATGGGTAAAAATGAAAGTACTCAATGGTTGCTGGGCAGGTGTAAGCTGTAGATTTCAAATTATGTAGAGATCCCATGAAATTTATATATAGAGGTTTAGTTTGCAAGGTGTATTTGTGAAGTAAAATTTGTTGACCCCCTTTTGTGTTTGTTTCTTGTGGCTTGATTTAGAAACTTACCATACATGCAACTCAGCGGCATCATATCCCCAAGCATTGGCAAGCTCCATAAACTCCAAAGATTGTAAGAGAAAGATAGAAACCCTCCTATTTGTTTCTTTTCTCTTTTTCTTTTTTATTAATTTTGTTATACATTTTTCGTTTTGTTCCAATGTTTTATGTTTTTTCATTTTGTAGGGCTTTGCACCAAAACAGCTTACATGGTTTCCTTCCAATTGAAATCAAGAATTGCACAGGGCTAAGAGCTATGTAGGTTTTCTTTCTTATAGTTTTTTTCCTTTATTATTTTAGTTACCACTTCAATTATAAGTAATGCAAATGTTTTCTTACTCGAAAGATATTTGCGAGCCAATTATTTGCAAGGTGGAATACCTCCTGAGATCGGCGAACTCATTCATTTGACCATCTTGTACGTACACTTAACACAATTTCTATACCTTTTTGTCTGTCTTGTTAATTTTCTAATCATGTGTTATTAATTTTATTATAGGGATCTTTCCAGCAATTTGCTTAGAGGGACGATACCTCCAACCATCGGCCGCCTAACTAATCTGCGTTTCCTGTGAGGATTTGGCTATTTACATTTTGGTCCATTTGGAACTACACCTGACATTTATTTTTTTTTCTCTATGCTGATATTCCTTTTTGTTTCTATTTTTTTTTGCCGCCTCAGAAATTTATCAACCAATTTCTTTTCTGGTGAAATCCCAAATGTGGGAGTTCTTGCAACTTTCAAGAGCACCTCGTAAGTTAACCCTTGTTTGAAGTATTTGATTTCTAATTTCAGCTACAAAAAAAAAAAATAATAAAGTTCGACCCTAAAGTTGTTGGATGCAATTTCATGTGAACCAAAAATATCATTTATAGGCATTGGAAAAATAAACTTGGATGGAAACAACTCATTCCATGTGCTTATAAAGTACATCTGCATAGATGATGAAGATATTCTGGTTATTTTTAGATATAAATTTTGGGAAGTTGCAGATTTGTAACATTTACAGCTATTTCCAAAAGCATGTTGGACACATAGGAAAATTGTGCCACTATTCCCTTGATTTTCTATCACGATAACCCATGAATAACACAGGTTTGTTGGAAATTTGGAGCTATGTGGATTACCGATTCAGAAGGATTGCAGAGGAACACTGGGTTTCCCAGCAGTTTTACCTCATCCCGGCTCTATCACATCACAAGGCAAATAAATTTATGATATAATTTTTAAAATCTGAATATCTGTTTCAGATGATGAATCTTAAGATGAGCTGTTGGCCATTCTAATTTCTTATGGGTTATTTCACAAAGTGCACCAAGCATTTACTGTGGTTGCAGATTATACTTAAATGTTCTTATTATAGTTAGCAAATGACAACCAACCATGAAAAATAAGCATAAGATTACTGTATTGCCCTGAAATTTTCATATTGGGCCAACAATAAAATCACTTTCTAACCAGCTCATATTAAGAGGTTTCTGACACTAAAATCTGCTTGGCTTAATCATGGTTCCTTTTTACTATTAAGTCCAATTTGGGGTTGGGTGAAAAAGCATCATTGAATTAGTGGCAAATTCCACTTTAAATATAAAATTACCCTCTTTCCTGGTTTCGTCACTATTTCACACAACTCTGGGCCTAGCAGTTCCAACTCCACTTAATTTTGCAAGCTAGCTCAACCTGCCTCAATGTCAAACAAGTTAATTAGAATTAGGGACAAATTTGTCAAGATTAACGCTCATATAATACTAACATTACAGGGGTATCACCGATTGCGACAAATAGAACATCGCATTTTCTCAACGGCCTCATAATCGGCTCAATGTCTACAATGGCTGTTGCACTGGTTGCAGTGCTAGTTTTCCTTTGGATTTGCATGTTGTCGAGAAAGAGAAACTTCGATGGTAAATATGTTAAAATGGATAAGCAATTGGCGCAAGATGCAAGTAAGATTTAGAAGTCCTTTTAATTTATCGTATATGTAGCTAGGATAGTATTTGCTGGTACTAGATTCAACTACTACAACCATGGATCCCTCAGATAAGCATTTGAAAATAAATGAAACAAAAACTGAACCCAAAAAATACGAAAAGTATAGGTTCTGCTGCAACTTAACTGGGAAAATTGTCTGAGTTCACTAGCTTTTACCAAAGCTATTGATTAAATTGTTTATGCACCTTTTTTTACGGTTCTTTTTGTTTAAATATTTCTAATAGGCACTAAACTTGTAACCTATCACGGCAACCTTCCATACACATCAAGCGAGATAATAAAAACACTAGAGCTACTAGATGAAGATGATGTGGTTGGATCAGGCGGGTTTGGTACGGTTTACAAGATGTCGATGGATGACAGCAACATGTTTGCTGTAAAGAGGATCGAACGGGGCCGGGAGGGGCGGGATTGGAATTTCGAAAAAGAGCTGGAGATATTGGGAAGCATTAGGCATATAAATCTTGTTAATCTGCGGGGCTACTGTAGACTTCCTTCTGCAAAGCTGCTTATTTATGACTTCTTGGCCTTGGGCAGTTTGGATCGTTACCTGCATGGTACGTGTATTATTATTATTATTATTATTATTATTATTAGTATTATTCTTTTGTTTTAAACTTGTTGTTTGTATCTTACAATTTCCAGCACACCAACGCAACTGAGAATATCCTCAATATCTCTATTTTACCCATGTAGCTATTTCTTTACAGCTTGAGCTGATAGTAATTGGGATTTATTATTGCGCATCACTAAAATATTTGTCATTTCAGATGGGGGACAAGAGGATCAACCTTTAAACTGGAATGCAAGAATGAAAATTGCACTGGGTTCTGCCCGAGGTCTGGCCTACTTGCACCATGATTGCTCCCCTGCAATAGTGCACAGAGACATTAAGTCGAGCAATATTCTTCTTGACCCAAGCCTCGAGCCCCACGTGTCAGACTTTGGGCTTGCAAAATTACTCGTGGATGAAGATGCACACGTCACGACTGTGGTTGCCGGCACCTTTGGTTACTTGGCACCAGGCAAGTACCCAGCTATGTCCAGTTCCTTTTTTTTTTTTTTTTTTTTTCTCTTTTTTCTGTTGGTTCTACATTGTGTTGGTTAGATTGGCATTGTGCTTTCGCCTACTACCACTGAACTGTACCAGTGTGGTACGGTACAAACACGACTGTAACTGTAAGTTATTTAATGTTTTATTTGTAGAGTATCTGCAAAATGGACGTGCAACTGAGAAATCTGATGTGTACAGCTTCGGAGTTCTGTTGCTGGAGTTAGTTACTGGAAAGAGACCAACTGATCCAAGTTTCATCAGAAAAGGATTAAATATTGTTGGATGGGTGAGAAACAATTTAGATATTTATTGCATGGTTAAAAAATTGAAGTACCTGATTTCACTGTCATGAGTTCATGACTGTTAGATTCACTGCCCTTTGTGTCATGATTTTTTTATTATTTTATTATCTTTTTCACCTTTTATTTTCCTCTAGAGAGAAGGCGCATGTACTCCTTGTATTTTCCACCATGACCTTCCACCTTGCCTATTGTTATATCCAGTCAGCTCATTTACCTCAGTTTTACATTTCTCTGATTTCATCATTGTCCTTTGTTTTCAGTTAAATACACTGACAGGGGAGCATCGGTTGGAAGAAATAGTGGATGAGAGATGCGACAATGTGGAGGTGGAGGCCGTTGAAGCAGTGCTCGACATAGCTGCCATGTGCACTGATGCAAATCCTGACAGACGGCCATCAATGAACCGGGTTCTAAAGATGCTCGAGGAAGAGATCTTGTCGCCTTGTGTCAGCGAATCCTATTACGATATTTGAAATGGCTTGTCACAAGATGTATTGAGTGTACAATGAAACTGTAGCTGGAGAAAGTGGGGTGTTTCTGTTGCGATTTACTCCATTTAAGATCGCAGTTTTGTAGATATTTAGGGATTTACTTTTGCATGACTGGATCAATTGGCTCCCTTCTTGAGAGTTGTTTTTTGTAATTCTACAAAACACCTTTTTTACTGGTATCCAAATCATTTGGACCAATTTTAATGGTTTTGTATATAGGACGACCTTTTTAGTTATAACATGTTAGCCTTTTGTCTTGTACTGCATTATCCATTTGCATCAGAAAATGAAAAGGCTGGAAGTTGTACTGATTTGTTTAGTTCCCAAACCGTAAAGTACTAGCTGAATAAATTTTGGGTGAATAAAAGATTATTTAAGTTAGAAAGCTACTTGCCATGCACACATGATGCTCGGATCCGTATCCTCTGCTTTAGGAAATCTTTTGAGTTAATGAATTTCAACCGTTTGATATGAAACGGAGCCAATCCGACTTGTGCCTATAACATAGGAGGTCTTTAATATTAGTGCAGATCTAGTTTGCACGAATCTTACAACAGATCAGACGGTCGAGATTTATTAACTCAAAAGATTCCATTTTGAGTTAATACAGAGAATACGAATTCACCGTTTGATATGAAACGGAGCCAATCCGACTAGTGCCTATAACATAGGAGGCCTTTAATATTAGTATAGATCTAGTTTGCACGAATCTTAAAATAGATGGAACGGTCAAGATTCATTAACTCAAAAGATTCCCTTTTGAGTTAATGCAGAGGATACGAATTCATAATGCTTAAGATGTAACTAAAGGTACATGAATCATACTCCTAGGCATCTTTTGATTAAATTAAAATGTGAGTACAAATACCAACTTCTTGTTCCCTGATCCATGATTCTTTCTACGCCTTAAAAGCCCACAAGACAAAAAGCGCTTTTTCGTAGATAGAATGATATTTCGTACAACGGACCCAATATAAAATTTATATAATGTAGGCGGACGCTGTACTGATCAGGTGAAGAGAATAAAATTTATGCTTAGTTCATCTATTTTACAGTGGCACCGCACTTTGTTTTTTTTTGTTTTTTGAGGTGAACACCGCACTTTGTTAGTAGCCCCTTGTAACCAAACCAAAAAATAAGAGGTAGAATCCAACATCCATGTAATAATTCTGACCATTATTGATCAACATCAAGTTGTCAACAATGGTGTAACAAATTACTGATTGCAATTCAATGATGCAGAAATCAAAGCATGGAGGAATTGAAACAAGATAACCCAGATAAACCAACAAAAAATCCCAACCAGTTCTAAACAAGTAAAACTAACTACAGGGGAAAATATGGTTATCAAAATGAGTCAATTTGATGTAGTGAAAAGAATTATTTAATGTGATAAAAATAGTTCACTCACAGCAATTTGTTTATCAATGACCTAAAAACAAACTGAATAAAAACATGCACAGTTGATATGATTATCAGGGAATACATAACAAAATATTCAAAACAAGGCCCTATTAGGTGATTAACAAAAAAAGAAGGTAAAAGGCCCACTGCAAAGGAGTTTTAAACACAATTATTACATGAACTACAACTTTATAGTTCCTCTATTTTCTGCCAGACTTGTCCTCTCCTGCATAAATAAAAAAAATGCATAACAACAATTAGAAACCCAGAAACAAGATAAAAAGTGGATGGAAGTGGCAATTAGAGTGTTAGAGAATTTTGACAAGTCAATAAAGTGAAATGCATATATATTTAACAATCACTAGAGTAAATTACTCCGTCAAATGATTAGGTTTTACTCAATTTCTTTTTATCAGCTTGATGTGGCATGCATTATACATGATGAGTTTTGGGCTAAACACAATTTTTTCCCAAATCTTTTCAGTTGTTAACAGCTCTAACCTATGGCCAAATATTTTTCAAGCTGTGTGCCAGATGTTTGTGCAGATTTAGCCCTTCACTGGTATAGCATTGGAGTTGTACAATGCCATGTTAGACTGGTCCCTCAAAGGTAATTCAGTTGCTGTTTGGTAAGAAATGATTTTAGTTGATTTTAGAGCTAATTCATGGTTCAAATTGGTTTATCAACACAACAGAAAATAAACTAGAATCAAATAGAACTAACTAGAAAAATTATAAATTATTTACTGGACTAATTCGGGTCTGCATTGACATGTATATACTGGTATTACATCTGGCTGGGTCAAACCAGACTGCCTACGCAAAAAAATAATTCGGGGTTGCAATTCTCAATTGGTGAAAGTAACAAACTAAAGAATAATTTTCATAGTTTCTATAAACCAAGATGTTAAAATCACTTTAGTAAATTCAGAAAACTTAGTACTGCTTAATTTTTAGTACTCGAGTAAACCTATATTATTGAAATTAATACCGAGCAACAGATTATCCAATTATGTTCCATGTGGTTTGAACTCAACAAAAACCGAAAGTAATTTTAAAAATCCCTCCAGTACTAATGGATAACTTTTCTCTAGAAAATAAATTAAACTGCTACCGAAATGAGATGCTTTAGCATTCTCTTACGAAAAAAATAAAATACTTTTTAACAATAAATAAAAAGAGAGATGCTGAAGCAGATGGCTAGCCTCAGCCAAATTTAGTAGCATAAAACCCAGTCAAAATTAATCAACCATCAAAGGTTCTAAGTCTAAATCAGTGACGGAAATGGTGGAAAGATTCCAGCCCAGCCCTCTCTTGCAACAACCATCAAAGATTCTAAGTTTAACACTATAGTTAAGAGAAAAAGAAACTTATGGAGGAAGGATCAGTAGATAGAGAGTTCTGAAAGAAAACCAAGTCCAAAACAAAACAAAAGGGCAACGCAATTACCACGCAGTGACTTATTAGGCCATATACCTAAATCAATGATCTCTTCCCCAAATCCCTTCTCATATCAATCTAAGTACATGATTAAACTCATGACCCGTAAACTAACAAGACCACAAAAACAAGAGAAAAATAGAACAAAAGTCCAAATACACTGGTTTTCAGAACTACCCAAATCGGAACAAAATATAACATCAAATGGATTCATTTTGCAGATAGGTCACTCATACAGACAAACAAACAACTACTTTATGTAAACTATCTAGCCCTAAATTGTAAATCAACGACAATAACTCCTCGTCAAAGAATCTAAACATAGTACGAGGGGTATACATGAGAGAGAGAGAGAGAGAGTGAGAGGCGCTCACGAGCTCAGGAGGAAGAAGAGGACTAGTCGGAGGTAGACGAGGCCTGGTTGCTGCGGAGGAGGAGGTCGTCGTAGGGGTCGCGGCGGCCCGGAGCCTGGCTGATCTGTGGATCCCAGAAGAGCTGAGCGTTGAAGCGGTCGAAGGTCCAGAAACCGTAGGGGCGGAGAGGGAGGCTCCAGTTGGCCTTGGTCTTGTTGCAGCGCTCCTTCATGCGGTAGACGTGCTGCCTCTGTGCCTCGTCGCGCGCCTTCGGATCCTCCATTAGACGCAGGATCAGGTTCTCTGCGAACTCCATTACGAACTTCATCTTCTTCTTCTCTCTATCAACGGAGAAACTTTCTTCTCAAGAGTTTTCCGATCTACCTTGACTGGTTTGGGACTGGGAATTCCGATTCTCCGCCGGTGAGATCAAAAGAGAAAGTTACGAGGTTGATGTCTGGGTTGGGCCTTTATGGGCCGCGCTTTGACATTTGTATGGACTCATGTACAACTCTGCTCTCGGTATACAGTTAGTCAGTTCCAGTCCGTTGCAACATGGATAAAAATTAAAAAGAATGAAGTCTGATTGATTTTAAATGAAGAATATAAATCGTTGTGATAAATTTACTTATAATAAGTAATGTGTTTACATTTAAAATTTAATTTTTTTGAATTAATTTAGTTTAAAGTTAAACGGTAAAAGAAAGTAAATAAAATAATTTTAATACATTTACTTTTTCATCATTTTTTAACTGCTTCAATTCATACTAAATTAATTCAAAATTTTATAAATTTTATATGTAAACTGTATCACTTTTTAAATAGATTGATTTCAAAAATTTGAATCCATTATTTAAATTAATCCTTTAAATTTTGAAGTTAAACTTATAATAAAAGAACTTGATGAGCTTGAGAACACCTCAGTTCACTCTAGTTCTGCTTAGAGAAGAATGCTATATATAGAATAACCAATTCCAATGAAAGGGCAGAACATATTGGATTATGAAATGCTCAAATTTACGAAAAAAATTTAGTTTAGATGCAATAAGCTCTGGTATAGGGGTGGAAAGGGAAGGTTTAATTGGAAGACCAAATACATGTTGTCCTGCTAGTATATACAACTCCGTCATCATAAGAAACTTATATTAAAATTAAAGGCACACCAATCTCATATTTTTCTATCCCGATATTATGAGATTGGTGTGTGGTATCTAAAACATATACAAATTATTATTGTTGGAATAATTTCAAAAGCATTTATAGAATAATTACAATATAGCATTTAAAGCAATTTGCATGCATAATAGATTTTTTTATTAATTCTAAAATTATTTCATGTAATTAAACAATCAAATATTATCTAATACTGCACAAATAATTATGAGTGAGGCTACGGTACTATGCATAGCACGGATTGGTCCGTGCTACGGCTCAATATTTGAGTTTTCAAAATCCTAAAAGTCGATCCGAACCGTTCAACATGATTATAAAATGAATATGTATTTGCAAGCCAAATTTTATATTTTTTCGAATTTTTTTACTATTTTTTTAGAAAATCACTTGATCTGAAAAGTTTGGACCATCCAAAAACAGTAATTTTCTACCTATCTAAAAATTAGTAAAAAAATTCAAAAAAATGTAAAATTTGGTTTGCAAGTACATATTCATTTTATAATCATGTTGAACGGTTCGGTCGACCGTTAGAATTTTAAAAACTCAAATATTGAGCCATAGCACGGACCAATCCGTGCTATGCATAGTAGCCTCACTCAATAATTATTAAATCAATTTAGAAAAAATGCATCAATTTTCCGCAAACATAAGCTGTAGTAATACATTTAAAAGAAATTTACATGCATTTACCAAATGCAGATACCACACCATGATCAGTGATATGATAATGGATAATGGAGAATATGGTAACATCAATAAAGAAACGAGGCTTTCCCTGTTCCTCTTGTCATTTTTAGATGACATGCTGATTTTGCTTTTGCTTTCTTTTTTGGCATAATTTACATTAACCTCGTTACAAACATATATTGGAACTGGTATACTTAATAGGAAAATAATTTCATCTGTCCCGGAGAACAGCTAGCTGGCCCCTAACAATAACTTTAGATATTGAAAGGCAGCCATCCGCATCCTCACGGCTAGACAGACGAACATCCATACAAAAAAATTGCCAAAATAATCTCCATTGTTCCAGCTAAAGCTGACGCCCCACATTGCTACGCCCATTAAACTTCTAAAAAGGCACAACTAAATAAATAGAGAAGACGAATGACCAACTGGATAAAATCGGTTACACATTAACTTAGCAAGCAGTAAACATATACAACAGAATGGTTGAAGCAGCACAGAGCCTCTACACAAAATCTCAAACTCAATTAGTATTACTATTTGTTCCCTCCACAATCTTTTTGAGCATCCTCAATTGCATTGGATGAGCTGCACTTCTGTAACTGCATTGGTACCATGCTCGATTTCATAGCCTCAGGTTGTTTAGCATGCTTGTGTTCGTATATCTCGTCAGTCTTTCCTTTTTCCTTAATACTACATGCACCTATTGAATACAGGAGATATTTGCATTTTAGCAGAGGACTTTTTACTAACTTGCCTGTACCGGTATAGTAAAAATATCTTCCATTCATAAACAACTTCAAAACTAACTCTCTGCAGTACCCATGAATAACTCATGTTTTTAAAGAACCTGGATTAATCGACCTTTTACTAAACAAGTAGCGGTACTATTATTTTGCAAATAAGTATAATATATTGTGTTCCTTTTGTATATATTTCTAAAAAAAATTAAGAATGTAGACAACACAATTTTAAATCAAACCTGCAGTGTCAATATCAACTTTTGACTCTGAAGATTGAGAAATAGCCGGTTCAAAAGTCCCTGGAAGCCTTGTCGTTATTATCTGCATACCCACATTTGTTTCTAGGTCAGAAGAAAAGCCATCCGTTAAACTGAGATAATTTAAAAAAAAAAAAAAACTGCAAAATCTCCTCACCTCGATTTCATCGCTATGCTTAACAACTGATTCAGCTTCAACCATCTCTTCTTTGTCTCCCTTTTCCTTACTGCCACCTGTACCTACTAACCCAGGAAGAAGGCATGTTCAAAAGCAAATTCGCACTATGTGCAAGTTGAAATATAGCACTACATTGAGGGAAATTCTCTCAAAGGCCCCAACCTCTTGATTTAGATATTCAAAGTATGGCCATGACATTATTTACCATTTCAAACTGCTATCTTAACTAATGGTTTACCATTAGTTACCATTGCAAGAGATACAGGAGGTACAAAGAATGGGCGGCACTGAGTGCAATTTTTATACAGATTGTGAGGTTCTGGTAAAGGCAGTTACTAAACTAGCTCCGCCAGTAGATGTCGAATGGAGGGCCTATACAGAGATTTTTGAAATTTGGAAAGCGCTGTAAGGAGAACAGGAAATATATATGTAGTAAAATAAGCAGAGGTCACACGAGTTGGCCGATTATCTAGCTAGGAAAGGCAGGAATGAAGGATAGAACTACACTGGATATACTTTCCTCTTTGGGATTGTTAGGAATAGCTGTAGTTTTTCTCAAGCAAGAAATAATGAATGTAATAGATGATTAAGAATGCTGTAATGCCTACGGGCTCATTTGCAAAAAATAAAAAATAAAAATAATGGTCAAACACAAGCCAAAAAAAGAAAAAACCTCATTATCAGCAACTGAAGCTCACCAAAACACTATTAATTTTTCGTATACCCTTACAGACTTCTCTAATTTCCTATATACCCTTGAACACTTAAATATATCTAATTAGTCCTTTTTACCCATCACACAATAATTATCAAGTTAACCATAGTTGAATCTCTGATTAAAATAATAAAAGACAAAAATATCCTTTCCAAAGAAGTTAATCGGTCTTATTATTTTTCCGCACTCTCCTGCTATCCTAATCAGTCTCCCTATTTTTTTCCTCTTCGCCTCTCGTTTTTCTCCTCCTACGCCTTTGCCCGCTCTCTCCTGTCTCATTGGAAGCTTGTTTTTCTGTAAGGTTTTTTATTGCTCTCTACAGTAAGATTTTGTTCATCGGAAGCCTAAATTTTCTAGTAAGAATCCATGGGTGTTCTGAAGCATCCTTTTCGTGGTACCAAAATAGGCAGCAGAATACGATTAAAAGAAGCTTCAATCACAGGGCTCAAGTTTGCTCGAGGGAATAAAAAAAAAGAATTTAGCCTCAATCGCTGAAGGATTTCTAGCATGGCAGTGGGCTAATGAACCAATTCCATAATTATTTAGTCTCCGTTCATGACAGAGAATCACAAAGGTCAAAATTACCAGAAATTTCATCGAGTAAATATAGAAATTCCATCGGAATATAGAAATTGCAATAGTTAACAAAATGTAATTGGTTGCATTTGGAAAATGATTTTTACCAGTCTAGAAATGGCCATTATTGTTTGGAAAGAATATGAATCATTGGCCTGCCTTATAATGTCTTGATTAAAATAAGGTTTATCGTTTATTTATGCACATATGTTATGAGATCATTATTCTCCTTTGCAAAAACAATAGTAATCAAAATTGAATTCAAACTTTTGGTTGATTCATAGAAATTTACGAACCAGGTCTTCACGGTTAAGAAAGAGATAAGAAAGAAGTACAATCTAAACAAAGGTTGAGAAAGAACAAGGGTATAATGGGAAAAAATAAATTCTGACAATGAGTATTTAACTATATGGGTAAATAGGAAAAGATAAACAGAGTTAAGGGATTTACTAGATATAACAAAAACTTTTTAAGGGTAAACAGAAAACTGAAGAAGTTTTCAGGGGTAAATAAGAAATTAACCCAAAATATTATTATTAAACTTGTTTGATAGTTAATCAAATCATAAAACACTCTAATGCAGTTGTTGAAACTTCAAAGTAACAGTGCATCTGATTTAACTTGTAATCTAAAGAATACATACAAAGACTCCCTCTTTTTATTCCTCTAACAATATTCTTTCAAAAAAAATAGAAAACAGAGATGGATAAAACACAATAAATTCTGAAGCAAACCTGTTGTGCTTGTGATAACTTTTGATGGTGAAGGTTGTGAAGCAGGTGAAGCAGATGTGTTAGTAATTGCTGGAAGCCCCTTTTTTGTTCTTATCTGCATTCACCAACGTTTTATCTAAATAACAAGCAATTTTTTCATAACAGAAAGCAAATATTTACTAAGATGTGAAAACAATACTCCTTTACCTTCATTTCTTCGCAATATTTGACAACCGTAGATATGTTACAATACCGACCATGAACCAAAGTATAAGCCCACAAAAGCAGCTTCCTAGGGATGCTAAGGTCCAGGTTTCCTACCACATCCTGGGAAGGCAGCACCTGTATTTGCACGTCATCGCTCATCAAAACAGGTTGAGGCACCAGAACCGTGTACAGATTAACACCAGCAGGAAAAGTCCCATAAGAGCTCTCTCGATAGAAGTTATAAGTAGACCTCATCAAACTAACTGCCTCCTCCATTTTCGCCTCTTCCGCCTGCCTGATTTGCACGTTTTTTATTCTGGACAGAGTCTCAAACAAGTTCATGTCAAGACCTTTCGACTTCTCTTGCCCCTCAGGTGATGACATCAGGAGCTCGTCAGGCTGGAGATCAACATAGAGCACTAAATTGTTTCCTGATGTTGGAAACCGGTCATCAGTGAGGTTAGTCCCAGCTGAATCAGGGATAGGGGTGATCAATGCAAGTTTTATTAAAAGGCAACGGCACCAGGCAAGGGAAGCATGCTTGCAGACTTTTGAAAGGTTGTTGTTGGAAAGTTTGGGGTTTTTGAAACGCTTTCGAACTTTCTCATTTATTGTTTCAAGTTGATGCAGTCGTACGCCACTCTCAAGCAGATGGATGAATTGGTGAATATAACTGTAACAAGCAATAAGAATAATCTATATATAAGCATTACAACTTGCAACGCATCATTCCGGAAATTAGCCAAGGAATGAATAAATAGTAGGCATTATTACTGGAATCTGAGCCAAACAGCAACCATTTTTGAGAAGCTATAGAAATTTGTCGGTATATCCCCGGGTATAATTTCAGACTGAAATAACCTTTTTCAATCTTTTCTGCTGGACTGTTAAAGCTCAATCAACTCCAATAACATTTTTCCTAATCCACAATAATTTGTTGAAGGATAAAAATCTGGTTTTCGCAAGTTACCCAAATAAGTTGGTCTCTGATAGCTCGGGGCAATTGACTTCAGGTAGACTGCCAACCTCACCCCACATGCTTGCATGATCCATAAATGCAGAGAACATTTTCTCCAACAGCTGCTCGACTGAAGCAGCATCACTCGAATTTTTTATTGTGGAAGTAAGAACTTGAATGTATTTCCCTAGTGCGACCGGAACCATGTCCACTATGCACAGATAGAACTGTATACAATCAAAGTAATCCAACAAAACAAATATCAGCATACTGATAAGGATCAAATATCTCATTGTCCCCTTTTGATAAAGAGGGAGACATCCTAAACAGTCATAGAAACCCCTTTTTTTCTTTATTCCCTCAAAACTACCCAAAATAACCCTCTGTTTTTTTTTTATTTAGAGATAACAAGTGAAATAGATGGGGTAGTTTTGGAAAATCTTCTCAAATAATGGGCTGGAAATGTTGCAGAAGAAGAAACTTTTTTCATATGCCTAGCCTACCCCAACTTGTTTGGGACTAAAGGCTTGGTTGTTGTTGTTGTTGTTTTTGTTGTTAAATTTCATATGCTTTAGAAGCATGCATGGCAACTCTCAATCTGATTTTTTTTTTTTAACTTTATTTAAGAAGTGACATATTACCAACTATTTCAGTCAATAAGAGTCACATGGCCCGTTTTAAGCTACAAAAAACAGAACCCTGATGAAGATGACCAAAACCAATTAACTGATTACTCAATACATCTACATTTTGTGGGATCACATGAAATTACTCCAATAAGATTAACTGATACACAGATAAGAAAATGTCTCCAAGTACAAGTCACAGATAATCTGCAAAGCAAAACATTATGTTTTGATAGTTTTCAGAAGGGGGGTGCAGCTGGTAACTAATAGTGTATTTGCTGTAGCATGGAACCCATAACAGTAGTTTCTTATTGCTACTGGATTGGCTTAATTGTTCGAGACCACAAACTAATAGAAATACTACACTGTTACATTGTAATAAATCTAATGAACTAGCTGATACCCTTTTGTCAGTGCGAAGATAGTTGTAAGCCCTCTCTAGAGTAGGCAGGTCACGAATTCTCTCCAACAGGTTCAAATAAAGGAGCATATACTTTCTGATACAACTGATGAATTTGCGTGAACTTTCTGACAAGCTGACTTCCAAGTTCTTTTTGCTCCCACTAACACTCAGATTCTTCTTCCTGTCATAAAAGAATCATAAGAAAACTGTTAGGATCTTTCTTCAAGCACATTAGGCCATACAACATACAAGTATCGTTAAGGGATGAGTATGAATTCCATGATGGGTTTACCCCGGTCTGATGGCAAAGATCGGGTATAGACTCAAGCTGAAGTGATCCAACAATTTGGTGCAAAAAGTGGAACTCCAGCTCGAGTGAGCATCATTTTCTGTCAATCTAAACCTTGCCCTAATGTGATCAAAAGAGCTTATCACCAGGTAAAGAGAGTCAATGGTCTCCAAAGTTAAATTAGTAGCATTTGTGGAAAAAGCTGGTCTGTCAGAACCAATCTAGCACAAATCTCTTCCTAGACTACCATCACTGTGTACATCTTATGCTGATCAAAGGCATGGAACACACATACAATGAGAATATGAGCCACATAAAGAACCAAACATAACTAGGTTAAAAATACATGGATCCCGTCTAATTCTAAACCTCAGCATCTACTTTCAAAACATAGTCACAAGTTTAGAAAGGGCTGTGCACAGCCACTTAATATATTAATATCTTCTGAAAAAAAAGAGGGCTTTTTCTGGGCCAAGACGACATTCCTCGTGAAAATTGATAGACGGGACAGCAAATTTACCTCTTCACAAGTTGTCTGGCTTTAGACTTACCAATTTTTCAACCCTATCAATTAGAAGTTTTTTCCATTGTTGCTACTTTTCAGTTAGCAACAATTGAAATGCAACTGATCCATAGATTCTAGCTACCTATGGAAGAAATTCTATCAGTTGACTTCTCTAACTACCTACGGTTATAACGGTGAAGAAGAACATCAATAGTATTTTCTTTGACAATTCTCCTTTAGGGCTTCTGTCATGGTATTTCAAAAAAGAAAAGACAATTCTCCTTTTAGGGCTACTTACTAAACAAAAGATGCTAACCTAGTTTTGGTACCATACTGCTGCATACTAAATTACCATAATTGTAAGGAGAAACTCTTACCTTCCCTTTTTTGCCATGCCATCAATTTCCCACATGTTTACAGTAAACGAAGACCGTGAAGACTTGAAGCAGAATGAGAGCTCGTCTCTGGCCCTTTCCAAGTCACCAGCATCTCCTCTTCTATGCAACCCCTGCGCCATCTTGTATCTTGCCTTGTGAAAATGCTTCAATTCTCCCTCCACACATATCCCCAAGGCTGAGATACAGTCATCATAGAGTACAAGCCAAACCTTGTCCAGTAATTTGGGGTCAATACTTTCTTTCTCCTTTGGTGAATCAATCATGCTGGCATCTGATTTTGAAGAGTTGAGATCGTCTGCTTTCCAACCAAGTATGCTTAATACAGTCTCCTTTGTCGAGTCTTTATAGGCATAAGCAGCCACTATCTGGATAAAAAGGAAGAAATGCACAAAAAGGAAACAGAAGCAAGGACTACAGATTACTTCCCACAGATTAACTACACAAAACATTTTCTCTTGCATATAAAGCAAGCATAAATATTTCAAATTTGCTACTGTAAAAGGTGTTACTGAACTTGGTAGCTACCTCACTGCTCCAGGAGAGCACTATTTTCATTGTTTGGATACTTCTCTTTCGATTCTTTCTTCCAATGTTAATATGATATAAATCTGCTTCATAGCAGCAAGGAACTATACATGTGAAAAGGAACAAACCTGGATGACATCAGATTGCTTCCCTCGAGTATAAAGTAGCTTCAGACGTGATGCATGAAGCCTATAAACAGGATCAACAGCAGTTGGATTTAGTTCTCCAGCTTTGGCGTAGTATGAAAATGCTTTGGCAGGAGAGTGCCTCAACTTTTCACAGAGCTTCCCAAGGTAAAATGCATGGAGCCACTCAGGTCTATAATTTGAAGTTGGAGAAAAGAGTTGTTATAAGAAACTACAGTAGCCAAGAGAGGCAATAATACCTAGTGAACCCCAACCCACCCTTTCTGTTTCCTCATCAAAAGAATTGACCCTGTTAGCTCTTTGGACAGTGAAATAATTGAATTTCCTCTTCCTTAACTTCTGCTTTATTATTGGAATTAAATATCATTCATAGTAAATAACAATGAAAGGTTTATTTTAATCATTTCACATACTTGAAGCTTTTTTTAATGAAATATAAAGCTCTTGGGAAAGAGCAGGTATTAGGGTTTACAGCCAAGAAAAAGAAGAGAAACAGTTGAGAAAACATACTTCAGTGCAATAGCCTTCTCAAAATGCTTCATTGAACTATGACAAAGTTCCATCCATGTAGCATCCTTGGAGGGTATCACTGATCTTTGATCATAAAATGGCACAACATTTTGTACACTGTCGTAATATACTAGCGCCAGTAACTCATTTATTTCACTCTGAGAAAGAAGCCAATTTATATCAGAGCATCTGAAATTAAAACTCAAATAAGGAGCAGTAACTGGAAGAAGCAGTACCTCATCAGCAGGAGTACTTGCTAGGGCCAAACTCATTAACAGGCACCGCCTACTGCGTCTTCTCCCTGTATGAACCCTTTCATGCAGAGTTGTATTCTTCTTCCAATCAGATATGCTCATGTGCTTACTGCCATCATTCAATAGCAGATCCACTTCCTGCAATTCAGGTTAATACCATCATTACACTCACATGCAAAAAGGTTAAGCAGATACACATACCTTAGGGGATAAGTTTTTACAAATGACCCCAACTAATAGCATCAACTCGTGCTAGCCTAAAGCAATTCTGAAATTATAAATAAACAAATAAATAAAAAGTACTACCTCATCATAAATATGTGCAAGCTTCTGCCAGCTCTTAAAACGCAAAGGATTGTACAGCAGGTCATACTTCAAGATATTTGCATTTTGTTCCACAAACTCTTCCCCTTCCTTTTTCAGCACAAATCCAGCGTATTTGTCTGTAGCACTTGTATCTTCAGCTTGCGCGATTAAGTAGTAAAGGTTACTATACACCTCCAAGTATGGCTCTGAGCTGAAATTGACACGTACAAAATAAAAAGAGAATTAGACCACAACACATCAGTTCATAATTCAAACGAACTAATTTTAGTGCACATGCTTTGGGTATGCTACATTCATAAAAGAGCAATACCAACAGTATATCCTTCATTATTGCCATAAACACCAGATACCCTAGGTGCAAATACAGAGAAGCCAGACCTAACTTGTGGTTTTGGTAAAGTTAGGTATGCCCAAGTTGCGCCTCAAGCAATGTCCCTTGGTCCAATATATTACCAAATTATGTTTAGCCAATAGGCATGGTCATGCGGGTTGGTGTTCAGGTCATAATCCAGCCAAGTATCCTGAATCGAGATAAATGGTTTGGGTTATTATACTGGTAAGTAGTTTAACATAAGAGCTCAGTGCCAGAGAAGCTTCAGTGGGGCCAATGTATCCCACTAAATTTTCACAAAAACCCTTATAATTATATGAATTTCAATTTTTTTCAGAAAAACATTGAAATGTCCTCCCTCTTTTTTTTTTACTTCTTCACTATTTATAAATACAAAAAAAAAAAAATCTAAATTCAAGATGAAGAAGTTGTCTTATTAAAAACCTCAATATGAACATCTCTTCCACTTTACACCTCGGAACACGCCTTTCTTTCTATTATATAAGAGATCTAGAAGAAAGGCGATTTCCCTTCTTCTTAATCTTAACCCGAAATCAAATGCCTGAGTAAGGGTTCCTTTTTGAGAATTAGAGCACATGGCTACAAACTACAGTGTCGGGGATTCGAGTCCCTCGCCCAAAGCCTTCAAATGAAAGGCCCTTGACTCCTCTGGGGGTAGGAAAGTCATGATCGGGATAGCGAATGAAGAGTTCTTTAACTTGGGGTGTAGTTATGTGTTGAAATGGAAAGTATTAGTAGCAGAGCTAAGTGTATATTTCCAAAAAGGCAAAAACTCGGAGAAAGGTTTTGTGAAATCTTCGAGAATATTAATTGGTAAAAGGATTGGAGTTGACTTAATATATTTTTCGAAATAACTCAATCCTTGTTTGCAAAGACCCGCATAAAAATATGCCACTAACGTGAGTAAAGCTAAAACAACCGTAGTATTTAATATTTATATCAATCTTGGGGGCAGCTAACTCCCCATGAGGTAACTCTATGATTTTCCTAGGGAAAAGAGCACCTGACCAATTAGAATTAGAAACGAAAATAAACAGGAACATAGTTCCTACAAAGGGAGCCCAAGGACCATATCTGTCTACAATCTGAGTTTTGCTCAACTCCCGAATAAATTCAAGAAATTATGACTGACACTAATAAAATTACAATTACAATCCAAAAAGTGACAAGTACTTGGGCATGGATTCGTAAACCTCCTATTTGCCAATAGAGATGTTGGCCTACTTCTACAGTGGATATCTCAAATAACACATTATATGCTCTAAAGGAAGATGGCATTCATAACTTCTTTTCCTCTGATAGAATTTTGACTTCAAAAAATAAAGAGGGAACCATTTTTTTTTAATTCAACAACTTAAGTATCCTATACTTAGGATACCGAGAAATTCTTAGCTTTGCCACTGTAAAAGCTTAGCCAACTTAACATGATCTACAGTCCTAGCAGCTATGTTTATAAGAGTTATGCTATTGTCCTGATTTCACTTGTGGAGATCCAAATGGGCGATCTGAGATGATGATATAACCTAGACATAAGAATCTCAAACAACAAGATCAATACTAGTTGTAAGCTAAATCTTGAAGGAAGTCTGACGCTAGATAGGATCTTCTGACATAGTATACACTTAACTAATGCTATCAGCACAGCAGAGACTTTCTTTGACTAAATAGAAGTTTCTGATTTAAAACGACCATATATAGATTACCTTTCAATTAGGAAATGCCTATAACAAATAGATGACCTACATGATAATCATTGCATAGGAATTTCTGATACATTAAGCAACTAACTAATAGATATCTACTGAAACAACTGGTACTTGATAGAATTATGTGCCCTGAAACATCAAAATATCAGGCAGTATCGCTAAAAGATGGAAAACTATCGTGTACACCTCAAATCATAGGCTCTAAATGAGTATGCTCCTCCCTTAATTTGTTTGTAGAAAGGAAGTACCATATCACCCTTAGTACTTACCATTAAGGAAGTACCATATCACCCTCAAATCATAGAAAGGAAGTACCATGTCAAGGAGTGGTTTAAGCATTTTTAGAAGATGTTAAAGCATGGTTTGCAGACCTATATGTACTATTTCACATTATGAAGTGGCAGTGTTACTCTTTAAGGACAATGATGCATGTGAATAAACCTTAGTACTTACCGGTGCTTGCATGTACTTAAATTTGTTACTACAGCGACACAGAGAAATATATTAAAGTACAAGTCTATGAAGATGGACCGGACCTAGAAATAGATAGCCTTTCAAATTCCTTCAAACTCCGTTCATCAGGGAAAAATATGTTCATGATAGCATCCCTGCCTCCATTAGATTCATATATTTCAAAGAGCTTTTTTTCACAAGAATCTGAGCCATTTAAGAATTTATCAATAGCATTGCTAGCCATCACCTCATTTGGTGGCTGATAGAAGTGTTTGCGGATAGCTCTCAGCACTCTCCTCAGTTTCACCAAACCAGATCTCTGAAAAACAATAGTTATTTAAGTGAAAAAATGGGAATAATATAAGTAGGTTAGGGCCCAGAACACAAAAGGTAATAGCAGTTTGATATCACAAATGGTAACGGGTCAGTTTTGGTTGATAATATGTAAATAAAATCAAATCCGGTCTACCAGATTCACCAGAAAATAAGACCAACGAGCTTCATCCAGACTCAAACAGATCAACCAGAAGATTTAGAATTGCATTTGAGATGACCAAAATAAAGCATTATGGTTCTTGTAACTTGGTAGTGCTTTAGTAGGATCCAGCATTATGGTTCCAGTCCTTTCATTTTACAGAATATTTCCATTAATTCATACTCATCAAACTTTTGCTTAATTTATGTTTTTGGTGTCTATTAAAACTCTGGAACTAAGTTTATGTCTTAATCCGACATAAAGAATTAATTCATCCTTTTTCCGGACCAAAGATCAAGAAACAGAAATGGTGAGCCCCTCCAACCACCTTCCCCAAAACAAAAAAAGGAAAGAAAAAGGTAAGAATATACGTACAGATAATGTCTTGGCATATGGCAGTATATAATGAAATACATCAGCACATTGCTCCTTGGTTTGATAGTCTCCACGACTAGTATTCTGATGTGTCACTAGATCCTCCTCACTGGTTGAATCCGGGTTCATATTAAGCCCATAAAGACAGAAGAAGCTCTGATCCAAGGCACCATCAATACATGATTCCAGTTCCTCCATCTCTGCACTCCAAAAAAAAAATAAGCAACTACTGTTTCCATAAATATATAATTTTCATTATACTTGTATTTTATTCATTTGCAAATACTGAATTTTAGCACCATTATCTTCCGAATCATCATCCTTGGTTTGTTCATCATGAGGCGCATCTTCCTCTACACTGTTTGTACCTGAGTTGAAACCATATAAGTAAGATAAATCTCTCATAACCTAAGGCTTGCCTTAATCTTTCTTTTTCCAGAAGAGAACATACAATGAAGAGATTTTAGAGCCAAAAGGTGATTAATTGCAAACTTCAGAAACGTCCCTTCCTCCCCTTTACTGTCTTTACCAGCACAACAAAGCCCATACTCTGCTAGTAACTCATGCACCGTAACAATGAGATCCACCTGTGGTCAGCGTATAAAAAACAAGATCACATTTTGAATTTAGGTAATTTCAGGTAGGCCCTCCAAAATGCAAAGGTATCACGGAAATGCTTAGAAGATGCTAAAATACAAAATTAAACATGATACAAATTAAAAAAAAATTGATATCACTCCCCAAAAAGATGAGTAAACAACCCTCTTCACACCAATTAACTACATAAATGAGAAAGAAAAGGATAGCATGGAAATTTCAAACAAAATAGAAGATGGATATAAAATATATGGTAGTTTGACGTGCAAGTGGTCAGCTAACATAGAAGTATAGGGGTGTATATAACATTTCAATCTTTTGGAGGGGCACAAATAACATAGTTCCAAAAAAACAAATGATCAGATTCTAGTTCAAAGGAAACAAAAACTACCTGAGATTTAATAGTGACAGACGGATCAAGGTGCTGAAGCTTACAGAAGGAAATAGCTGCATCTACAAGGCAAGTGCTCTCTATCTGTTCTGACTTGTTCACAAGTGATCTTCTGGAAAGGAGTAACTTCACACAACCGTGCACAACTGTCAGGAGCAGAGATTGTGTATCGGCAATTATGCATGCCAGAGAAGTAAAAGTTCCCTGCACAGACTGCAATTAGTTAGGTGATATACATGTTCTCGTTCATGATTGTGACAAAATTTCATACATTTTTGATGTTATCATAACTAAAAATGGCACTTCCCGCTCTATCTGTCTCTCTGATCTATGCACAAGATTTTGGGGATTGTACGGTTTGTACCAGTCTACAAAATCTGAAAAGCTATACTGGCCTTAATTAGATTTTTCTCAATAAAAGTAGGCATCTGATAAGAAACCAAAGGGCTTGATTCTTTGGTTTAAGTCACTCTGAGGACTGGATACGGGGAAATACAACAAAAACACAACTGAAAAAACAAGGACATCAACTATTAGCTATTATCAAATCCAAACTATGCAAATTAAGGGAATATTAACTTACATTGGAGTCACCCTTGCCAGCAAAGGATTTGATCAAACCCGTGCTTTTGGCTAAACCTCTTACAATTCCAACAATCCTTTCAATCTGCTTCGATTTCACACTTTCTAAATTTTCCAAATCAGAAGTTATTACATTTATACCAGCATCAGCTGTCAACAGTTGTAGCTTCCTCTTGTGGCACTCCAAATACACATCTACCTTCATTTTCTCTTCCTTCTCACATGCTGATATCAACAAATCCAAAGCAGATAGCTGCAGTGCAACAGCCTCATGGCTTTCCAACTTCACATCCTTAGTAGAGAGAAGGAGAGGAGGGAGCAACATGATACACTCTGTGGGTGGCACCTTTTTTTTAATTTCATTCTCATCCCTCAGTAGAAAGTCAAGCTTTATGGAATTTAGTTCACAATTTATCCTATCAATCGTTAGCAATTTCTCGTTCATGCAGTGAGGTAAAAAGACAGGCTCTTTTAGAAGAGAGATGGCACGGTTAAAATCATCATAAGCTCTCCCTTTGTCACCAGATGCAAGAGAGATGCAACCACTAATCCAATGAAAGCGGGCCCAGAAGGACGAGATGTCATCACAGCTTTCCTGGTTACCAGTGTTATTACCTTCTTTATCAGTAGAATCTTTGTTAGCTAAGGTACTAGGTATTTCCTTCTCAGTATTGTTGGTTTCACTATCATCTTTATTCCAGGGGGTATTATGTATTTCCTTCAAAACGTTATCAGTGGTCATGTCATTAAATAGGCCTTCTTTGGTGACTGACTCGGGGAGGTTAGAAGCAACATGTTCAATGATCTTGCAAATATGGTAATTTGAATCAGAGAGAAACCCTTCACGTCTCAGCTTGTTATCGGAACGTGATCCCAAGTCAAAACATACCTCAGCAAGATACATATGGCAGCACTGGGATCTCTCCATACCCCACTGCCTTGTTAGCTTGTCCAACTCGGGCAGTTTAGCAAAGTAATCCTGATAGGGAAGTGCTAGGTCTGCAAACTCCTCTAGCAACAAATTACCTAGCTTAACAGCATTGCAATTTTCCGGAATTAGTTCTATGAACTGCTTCACATCACTAGCTTCGATCTCAGGTGTGTACTTTGAAACATCGGGAACTTGAAAGCTAGGACTTGAGCAGTCAACCTCCTTATTGCTTGATTGTTTTAGTATGAACTGTTCAAGGTTCTGGGAAATGACATTTGTATCCCTTCCTGATTCAAATTCATCCTTCCCTGATTTTCGGCTCCTGAGCCTCTCAAGCCGTGTGCTACGCCTCTCTTGAGATTGTTGCTCCTTGTCAGTAGCACTTGCTTCTTTCTCTTTTATGCAAGGAGTACTATCAATTGTTTTTTTGTCCATTTCATCTGATTCTTTATATATGCCGCCATCTACATGAGCTTTTACACTGCAGTAAGAATGCACATCAGTTGAGGTTAGGATGCTAAGGGTTCCATTCACAAGAGCTGACCATGTGGCCTCTGTCAATTGCAAGTCAGTATCCTGTCAAAGAAAATTGGTGTGTGGGAAGTTAGGGTCTTAGTAGATGCAAATTCCGAAACAAAAGAAAAAATCCCTAAAATCTTTAATATATATTTTTCATTATTTTCCTACAACTGAAAGCTCAAACAAAACAAAAGCAAACAAATACTTATTTATTTACCTTACTTTACCAACAATAGGTAGGAGCACAACACAGTCTTCACAATTATAAAGACAATTCAAATAGCAGTTTGGGTTACATCAATATACATTGTTTCCACACTGTTTTTACTTGACACTTGGACTGATGCATTGTGATCCCAAAATAAAAATAAAAAACACATGATATAGAAAAAATATTCCTCTTACACAAGATTTTAGTATTGAACACGTTGTCAGATAGACACCTCAACAATTCCATCAGTTTGAATGCATAAAACCTATTTGGAATCACATGCGAACTTTACTCAATTTTGCACTATATTTTGTAGTATTTTACTTGATAGGCTTAAACCCTATTGGATAACCTGTCTAATCCTTTTTGATGGGCTGTTGGGCAAATCCAATTTTCTCTTAAACTTCAGTCTGGGATGCTCCGGTTCAAGTTTGTCAAAACCTTGAGGTCCCGATTCAGACCGCTCAATTGCATTCATCACATGCATGGCACGGGAATGAGAAGGCCACTTCTCAAGTAACCGTTTTGATACACCAAGGCACTGCACCTCATCTCCTATAGCAATTAACACTTCCATGAGTTTTTCCATACAAATCCCTGCATGAAGATAAGGAGTCAATTCATGGTCCATAATGACTCAATTTTTGTCAAACTCGACAGTATTGCTTATTCCAAATTGTCCAAGTCAAGGGGGGCTGCTTGTCTGTCTCTGTGAGTGTGTGCATGTCGTGTGTCTGTCCTTTTCTTTTTCTTTGATGAAAGCACCTTGTGTGTTGTTCACTTAATCGGAATTGTACGTTTCTGTGTGTGGGAGCCTATGCTCCATTAATGTTCTTCAAGGGTTGGAAATTAGAGTTTAGGGTTCCTTCATTGTGTACCAAGTCAGTGGAAAGGAAAAGACAGTAAGAATGAAGGTACTTAATTCTTACCCTAAGTAATGCATTTAAGTGTTCTAGTTGATTCGCTATTGGCTTCGACACACTGAAACTATTGGTTAGTACTTAGTACTGTTGCCCCATATTACATATTCTTGCATATCAATTCCATCACACTAAAATGTTCAGAAAGGGCCATTCAACAATATCAGTGCAAATGGTGATACTAGAAAAAATAGCACGTAACAAAATTTGCAAAATGGAATAATAAAGGACACGAAATATAGGTGCTTACAATTAGTTGGGCTACATATGAGCCCTTGCTCAAAAGCCCACCTAGCCATGCCAAGTGAACCCATTGAGCAAGACAGTGTGCCGAGTTGGTTCCAAACAACAACATCACCCCAATCAAGTTCAACTGCTTGAAGATAGCATTGCATTGCATTTTCACTGTACTCGGGCCCTAGCTGAAGGAAAACACTTGCAAGGTTCTTCAGAGACAAAAACCTAGGCAAGACAGAGAATTAGCACAAATTAATCAATAAAATAATTATCTAAGGTCCAAACCTAGTTAGGTGTGATTTATTCAGTAAAAGTCATTTATTCTGTTGCAGTGTGAACTAAATGGTACACTCTGTTGGCTCTTTCAGTACTTCTAGGTGCATTTTGGAGACTGGAACAAAGCACCTTTTTATCGGTCTGTTTCCTTTCTTTTTCTGCTTATTACTATGTTTCTGAATTTCCACTTCACAAAGAGAACTAACAAAAATTTGGAGGCCAATAAAAGTTAAGCCTTTCTCAAGTAAACAGGCCGAATTTACAAATAATGATAATAACTGTACATATTTTTTTCAGACTGAGGTTCCAATTTGAAAGC
This sequence comes from Carex kokanica, assembly GCA_025461125.1. Lineage (NCBI taxonomy): Eukaryota > Viridiplantae > Streptophyta > Magnoliopsida > Poales > Cyperaceae > Carex > Carex kokanica. Next base: position 1,699,670 of record JAJGRX010000838.1, on the reverse strand, counting down.
CTCGGATAACTTCTAAAAATTATCAAGATTGGGTTTTAAACTCTGCATAATAAAATTAGGACAATAGACCAGCTAGCCTAAAATGAAAGAGAAGCCACTCTTACAAGGACCTATATAATAAAATCTGATGCCCTAGTAAGGTAATTGTCTTATTTCTGCTAAAGCCTATCTCTCAGCTTCTAAAATGCTCAACAAAAATTACAGACCACTAACTACTAACCTTAATTGACGCAAATGATGGTCACTACCACCATTATCTGCTTGAATATCTGATATGAGTGGGTCTTTTAATACTTCTTCAAGCAATTCCCGTGCTTTTGCGAAGTCTTTTTCTTGTAATTTGAGTAGCCCCTCATGGTACTTTTGAGAAAGAAAGAATTCCTGAATTTATAGAATTGAAGCATTTCATAACTTAGTAAATGAATCGTTTTCCCTGAAGCTTAGTTTTTGTTTTCAATAATACCTTCACATTTTGTTCCTATCCATGACCAAATTCAGCATGAGTTAAAAAATCAATACGGAAACTGGAAGCGACCAGCATGACTTGTTGCGCGAACATCCAATCCAACAAGCATGAGTTAAATTAAAATTTCAAGAAATTCAAGAAACAAACAGCATGACTTGTTGCGCGAAATTATACTGTTGTAATTACAAGCAAAAGAAACTATGTCACATTGTATGTTTAGGGTTTACGGATTACAGGAGCAATTTTCTCACTCACTGAAACAAAGAAATTTTCACTGAAAGAAGTGTACAAGAAGAGCGATAGAACTAAAAAAAAAAAAGGTAAAAATGAGAAGTAGAGTTGTGACCTTAGCTTCTTTAGTAGGCGCGAGGGGCTCCCACTGTTTGTCGGAGTGTGTATCGTTTATAGCGGCAATGGAGAACTGTCAAAAGAGAAAACCACTTCAGCTATTGAGCGCCGATCAGATTAAAAAGAGAGAAAGAAGGGGGAGGAGATGATTAACCAACCATGGCATGGGAGAGAAGTGATCGCTCTCTTGGTCTGGTCGATCAAATTTTCTACCCTGAGCGGGAGAGTGGGGAAGATGGCTCGCTCGCTCGCTCGCCCGCTTTCTTGGTCTGGTCGGTCGGGTTCTTGAGATCGTAATTTGATCGGGACTTGGGTCTGCTGGAATCCGGATTCTCTGAAATAACTCAAATTTTGAGTTTATATTGGAACCGTTCGATCCGAGTGCATGGCCATGGTCCCCTTTGATTTTCATGCCGAAACAGATCTGAGGTTCCGGATCCAAACTCAAAAATTGAGTTACTTTAGGTGAATGAATTCACACGGAACTACCAAAATTTTTATTAATAGCAAAAAAAATAAAAAAATATCGAAAATAAGATGAGTTTTGTCGAAATTCGACAAATAACAAAAATGTGATAGTTTATAACGTCCAGGGTACTGTAGCTGGACATTATAAACCATAACGTCCAGTTAATCTGATCGTTAATAATCTCTAATTAATTGAAATAAACACTGTAGCTGGACGTTATGGACTATAACGTCCAGCTACAGTGTTTTTTCTTTTTTTTAACTTTGCTGCTTCGTTTGTGAATTTTTAAAAAAATATATATATATTGTAGCTGGACGTTATAGATCATAACGTCCAGCGTCCAGCTACAGTGTTTATTTCGATTAATTAGTGGTAATTTGATTTCGTTAAACTGACCGTCATGATCTATAACACCCCCTAGACGTTATGGACTTTCACATTTTTCCTACAAATCGAATTTTCACAAAATACTTCCTCATTATCAATATTTTTTTATTAATTTTTTTATTAATAAAAATTTCGGCACGGAACGGAGAGCGACTCGCGTTATCCTTGCATAGAATATTTTTGTAAATTATTTTGATTTAGTGTGTAATTAGTCTTGACTCGCCCTTTATTTGAAACCTCCATTTTATGAGATCTTTCGTAAATTTTGAAATTTGTGTTAATTTTATTATCACTTTTTATTTTATTTTTGGATTGTGAAATTAGTACGAAATTTATATTATCCTTCTTTATATATTTTTATTTGAAATTGTTACATGTTGATATTGTTTTTAGAAATTAACTATTTTTATTTGCATGGATATCTTTCTTGTGTTGTGATGTCCAAGATGGAAAATTGAGAGAGATAAAGTTACACCATGTTTGTATAGAGAGTAGAGGAAGGGAGGGAATGGAAAGAAAATAAAAATTTTCCTCGAATCATGTTTGGTTGACAAAATTATGTCGAAAGTGAAGGGTACAGGAGGTGAAAGGTTTAACCTTGCATGATTATAATTAATAGAATCGATTTCCCTCCCAATTTGGAGTGTAACGAATGGAAAAAAAAATTGTTGCAAATATTTTTAGAAAAAATGACACAAATATCCAACCCTATATCTTACATATATGATTCTCATTTAAGTTTTTTTGTCACAAACTTACAGCAGTCATCGAATTTTTCATTAACCATCTAAATTTTAATTAATCAAACAAGAAATACGACGGAAAGAAAAGTTAAATTTACTTTCCCTCATTAATTTTCCAAACATGAAAAGGTTAAATATGTTAATCTTATTTTTTATTCCATTCCATTAATTTCTATTCTTCACCTCCCTTCCCTTCGTCTACTCTTCATCCAAACAAGGTGTTAGAGGTAAAATAGATCAATACAAATGTTGGATGCGTTTGTTTCTAGCTATTTAATTTTGCACGGACAAAATTATATGCGGATAAAACTGGAATAGATACGCATTGTATTTGTTGTACATGTTTGATTTTGGCGTGAATAAAATAAGATAAGCGGTACGTTGAATCTTAAAAACACTGAAATTTTCTTTGGATTTTCTTCTATGAGATCAAAATTTTGATACAATCTATCAATTATCCTATATCTTTACAGAGGAGGAATCAGATGACACTTTTTTTTGTGAAATCGAATGATACTGTGTATTTTCAAAGTTTTTAAAGTCCAAATAGTTGATCCAAACCGTTCAATACGATAAAGTGTGCTTGCAGATCAAATTTTATATATTTTTTTAAATTTGTTTACTATTTATTAAGTATTTTACAAAATTGTTGTTTTCGTACCATTGAATTTTTATTCTCATCTCAATAAACAGTAAAAAAATTCAAAAAAATGTAAAATTTGATCTGCAAGTACATTTTAATATATCCATCATGTTGAACGGTTTGAATCGACTATTTAGACTTTGAAAATGTACGTAGAATGTCATCCGATGTCACCAATAAAGGATGTCATCCGATTTCTCCTCATCTTTATATTACATCTATAAATAAAGTGCAAACTGGAATTTTTTTTTGAATTTTTTTATTATCCTATCTCTTTAAAAAAAAAATCTGCAACAAAATCAAATTTTGCTAGACAGTTCTCTTCTCAGTATCTTCAGTTAACAAAAAAATAATAAACATGCAATACTTATACTTTGCACTCTTAAAAAGTTTACAACAATCAATTCAATAATCTTTCTAATAAGAGATATAGTTGTAAGATATCTTCTAATAAAACATATAGTTTTCTTTTCCTACGCGGGCTATGCTTAGCATTGGGCTTTTCAATATCCTTGCACAGTCCATCTTAAAGAGTTTTATAGGTCACGACATGAGGCTCGTGCCCTTTAGACATCATTTCACATAGAAAATCTGGTGCCTTCTCAATTTCACCTTTCTTGCAGAACCCATATATAAGATTAGTATATGTCACAAATTAGGCTCTTAACTATTACAAATCATGTCATTTAGAAAAGAGTGAGGCTATGGTGCTATGCATAGCACGGATGGTTAGTGTACTACGGCTCAATATGGTACTTTTTAAAATTCTAACGGTCGATCCGACCGTTCAATGTGATAACCATATGAATATGTACTTGCAAACTTAATTTTATATTTTTTCAAATTTTTTTACTATTTGTTTAGATAGGTAGAATTTTGATGGTCCAGAATTTTCAAAAAACACTGATTTTTCTACCTATCTAAAAAAATAGTAAAAAAATTCGAAAAAATATAAAACTAAGTTTGCAAGTACATATTCATATGAATATCACATTGAACGGTTCAGATCGACCGTTAGAATTTTAAAAAGTACCATATTGAGCCGTAGTACACTAGCCATCCGTGCTATGCATAGCACCATAGCCTCACTCTTTAGAAAATACATTGCCTCATAATTTCATCTCTCTTGTACAGCCCATATATAAGATGTACTGTTATACGAGACCACATTGGGTACACGTGCCAGCTCAGGCATTTTATCAAACACCATAACTGTGGCCTCACAAATCTGGTGCCTTCTCAATTTCACCTTTCTTGGAAGAGCCTTTGCATATCCGCTTTTGAGCCGTTGTGCCCATTAAATAGTTACAGAAAAAAAAAAAAATCACTGATTACTGACCTTAAAAAATAAGTTCTACTGCAAATCTGGTGTCTAAACTCTAAAACACTAAATTTAGTAATGTGGCTCAAAAAATTAAAAGAGAAATAATAACCACTCAACATGCTTAGTTGCAATTTAAACAGTTATGTTTAATTTCAGCCGTTAGTTTAAGTTACAAAAAAAAAGTAAACATAATCGATCGTCCGATTCATTCCTCGCAATCTACTCTGAGGCACTACAGGACTAAAAGAAACCTAAAATTAGGATTTCTCTTAAGGCCCATACTTTGTGTAGGTTTGGGGTCCTCTGTCTTTGGTGCACATTTTTTAGGGCACCTTCAAGTCAAAGTTGTTTGATCTGTATTAAGATTCGTACAGATAGTTTTAAAATTTGTACAGATCAAATGTGCACGAAGCTTGACCCACAACTCCAACTGGAGATCAGATTAAATTTTTAGCAAGATTGTATTTTTCCTTTTTTTTTTTTTTTTTTTTGAAGAATAGTGAAAACATCCACCGATTTCATATAGAAACCAAAAAGGATCTAATCAGGTACCTAAAATAGGTACCTTACACCATATTCCAGAGTTCTACATCATAATATAAGCACTAGAAAAACTGAAAAAAAAAAAACAAGCTTACATTTTTTCCTTTTATTGTTATTGTTATCATCTATTTTATTTGAAATAATTCTTGTTAGAGATTCTGAAAAGGAGTGAATTTGATTTCAATATCTTAATTTGGTTAACCAAAGCAAAATAGTTATCCTTGCTTGGTCTACTAGTTTTTTAATTGTTAACATTAATTCATATCGCTAGATAAGACTTAAGAAGTGGTAGGCACAGCTAATTTTGACTCAAATCTGCTTATCATTAATTACAACTTTGTGCCTACATCTCTGTCTCAACAACCAAAGAACAGTTCCGGGAAAAGATTCTCATAATTATAATTAAATATAATAAAAAACAAGGTGCGTATGATTCATGTTTTAGATTACTACAAGGAAAATAGATGGAAGTCAAAAGGTTGGAAATGTTCTCAACTTCAACAAAAAGGAAAGAAAAGGTCTTAAATGGGTTGACAATGTATCTACCAGAAAATTATATGTAAATAAAAAATCAATGGTTTTGAGGATCTAACTTATCACAGTTGTTTAAAATAATTATCTTTCAAATGGAAGCTAGCATGTTTAAAATAAATAAAAAAGCAATTGAGGTTTACGAAAATTAATGGGAGTTTGAGACCTTTACTTCAAAAAAAGAACCAATGGTTTTCAAGTTGGCATCTAATTCTCGTTCAAGAACAAATCAACACCGAATCAGAATTTTGTAAGAACAGAAATGATGCAAACAAAATGTTATTAGACTACCAAGTTGGACCGGTATTAATTATACACAAATTCGATTTTTCTAAGAACAGAAATGACGCAAACAAAATATTATTCAACTACCAAGATGCAGGGGCGGACCCAGAGTATTCCAGGGAACAGCTGCTTCCCTCTTGATTTTGAATTTTAGTGGAGATTTATCAGTTCCGACCAACTTTGCCCCTCTTTGAAATTTTTTTTGCCTCCTCTGGACATTTGATTTGTAATTCGGGTTAAATTTAGGATTAAAATTGAAATAAATTTGTTGAATTTTGATTGGTAATTAGAATTATAAGTCAGAACATCACAAATTACAAGTCAAAGCATTGAAAAGTATAAGTTAAAGCATTGTTTTTTATCGAGTACCCAATTGGTTAATGGATTTAAACCCGATTTGATATTTTTTTTGGCTCTTCTGACAAAAATCCTGGGTCCGCCCCTGCCAAGATGGACTGGTATTACCGTATTGGATTATTACTACTAATCATTAGGAGTCTTTTATTTAAAAAGGATGTTGAGATTGTTGATCAAGTCATTTGCAATATTATTTATTCAAATTATCTCTTTAAAATAACAAACACAGGTTGTATCTGCTTTTATTTTATTGTGTCTGCATGAGGTACTCACTTTGTTACTCCCTAATTTCTTTTGATCAGGATGCAAATATCTTTTCCTTATAAATGTTGAATTATTTTCCCAGAAATCAAGAAACATGATGCACTATATTAGCCTTCAATCCATCTGGGGATCAGATTAGAGAGTAACTAAACAAGTGTGAAATTGTTACTGGTCCATTTGATCGAGGTCCTCTTACAGGGGCGGACCCAGAGTATTCCAGGGGGGAGCTGCCTCTCCCTGGATTTTGAGTTTTAGTGGAGATTTATCGGTTCTGACCGATTTTGCCTCTCTGAAATTTTTTTGCCCCTCTCTGGACGTTTGATTTGTAATTCGGGTTAAATTTAGAGTTAAAATTGAAATAAATTTGTTGAATTTTGATTGGTAATTAGAATTACAAGTCAGAGCATCAGAAATTACAAGTCAAAGCATTATTTTTTATCGAGTACTCAATTGGTTAATGAATTTAAATCCGATTAGATATTTAAACCCGATTCGATATTTTTTTGTCCCCCGGACGAAAATCCTGAGTCCGCCCCTGTCCTCTTAGTTCAACAAACAATCTTGCTGAGACGGATCAGATGCAGATCAGATACGGATATCTGTATTCAAAGTTGCAGAAACAAGGATCAAATAATATCCGATTCGTTGCAAATTTCAGAGAGAATTAAAATTTCTCTATGCAGATTCTTACTGATTCCAAGAAGTTGGTTTTCAAGCCTTACTTTAAACAAATTATTCAAGTGCTAATAAACCTTATAAAATGTTCCAAGCCAACGTATCATTACCCTTCAAGGAACCATGTATCATCCGTGTGCTTTCTTCTGACAAAAGGGAATGAATGTTTTGAGCTGTCCGGTTGATTATAAGCAAAGCAGCATAAAATTAGATCCGACCGGACAAAGAAAAGCGCTTTTTCTTACCGTTGTAATGGACTATAATCCCTTTCCTCTAGAGAAAAGGAGAGGTAGCTTATAGGACTATATTATGTGCTGGTTGCTTTCGTCTATTCAAATATGAGCAAACCGATTGCTTATTCGTTAGGTAGCTTATACATCGCAGAAATCTCTCCAAACTAAAATTGTGTGCCAAACAAACTACAAGAGTTGGTGCTAGGTCCCAAAGATACCTTATTTCACGCCTTAAGTGTATTACCAAACTGGTCCCGTACCAAGTGGGGCAATTGCAGAGTTGATTACAGGGAAACATTGCAAAATTCAAATTATTCGTCGGAGTCAAATTAAGTAAATAGACGACAGCTCAAGCAGCACTCGGGGGCTTTTTTGTTAACTATTCTATAAGATAAAGAAATAAATCTTCCTTCCATTTCAATAAAAATTGTTAACAGTACAAATAAAGAGCCTGTCATCGAGTCTGGCTAGTATGATATCAGTGTCATTTCAGTCTATATAACACCAACTCCAAAATCTACCGAATCGACTTCAAACAGTGAATCCAAATCGTTCAAACTTATTTTATTTCATTAGTTGTGCGTTTATATGCAAATTTACAATTTTTCGAATTTATTTAGTATCAAGTCAAGCGGTCATATGCGTGAGTTTTTAAGTTAATTTTAATGCATTTATTTTTCAATATTTTTGACTAAAATAATTAGAAAATATAAATTTTTTTGTATGTAAATGCATCACTCATAATGTAAATCAGTTTGAATAGTTTGAATTAGTCGTTTGAAGTCTATCTAATCAATTTTGTAATTGGTGTCATATAATATCGATATTATACTAGCCGGACTCCCTATCATATATGCTACTAATATCACCTTAAAAATTTTAAACCCCATACACCTATTTGTCCAGAGAAGATATCAGTCATCCATTCAAAAGATCTCAGCCACTAATCAAAATCATTTTTCAATCATCTACCATTAATCATTAATTTCGATTTTATGCATGTTTCATGTTGTCAAACGTGTAGAAATCTAAATTAGTTACACATGTACTCGCCAATGTTGTTAGACAAGGTTGTTAGCTGTAACTACTTTTGTAAATGGTTGTTAGGAGGTTAGAACTCTAATTAGAAAGAGTCTAACCATGATTAGCTGCTGTTATTGGTTCCCTATAAATAGGGGTCAACCATGTATTGTAAAATCAATCAAGAATTAATAAAATCTTGAATTCACAAAATTCTTCTTCTCTGTTAAGATTTTACACTATCTGGTAAATTGTTCTTGTCTTGAATGAGATCAAACTATAATACCAGTCGGACTACATTATAACTCATCTTGGCTTGATTGGCACTGAATTCTGTACAATAACCAACGAAATTATAATAAACTGTTGTTTTCTTGGAGCAAATTTTTTTGAGCTGAACTACAGCATTTGGTCTGAACTGATTTTTTTTTTTTTTTATACTTTTGACAAACCACAAACCAGACTGAAGAAATTTGAATCTTTATAAAGTAAGACATCTTTTGCAAAAATAAAATTACTAAAGGGACTCATTTGTAAATAGATAAAATATAGAGGTGAGAACGCAAGGACATCGCCTATGGAGCAATCCAGGATCATCAATGTATAAATGAATGTTCACTGGTATGAAACAATGTGAAGGTAAGCACATGTTACAAGTCGGAAAAGAAGCCAGGGGTAAAAAAGGAATTTGTGAGCTGGTAAAGAAAACCATCATAGACCAATATAAACCCTTAGGCCACTTTTTTTGAGAATAGTGATGAACAAATCAAAATTAAATTAATCACATTTACAGAAAGTGATAAAAACAATATTTCATTCCTGACTAGTAATTAAAAAAATAACAGAAATCTCGTATGCACAGTTACTAGTTCACGAGTATTCAGTTACCCATCAAAGAATCCCACCCTAAACCAAACTTTTTGTACAATTAGATAAAAGCTTGTCAAAAATTAATTTATCTAGAGACCAAACCCTATTTAAGCAACCATACTCGACTCCGACATGCTTACGGCCGACAAAGCCGGAGTCTGTCCCGTCTCACCAGCTGCCATGGCTGATGCGATGACCCATTTCCGGTAAATTCTACCGAGTGATGCAGCCTTCCTGCGGGCCCGGTCAGTCCCTGTCCCCATTAATTCCCAAATTACCCATTCAACCCCTGCAACCCCAGCCACCTTCTGCACCGTGGGGCCTCCGATCCTTCTACATAACAAAACCAATGCCGCAGCCGCACTTTCGCGGGCCCTCTCTGTACCACTTCGCATCAATGAAACTAGTTTTGCTATTGCACCTGGGACAGCTGATATTGCTTCTGCGCCACCACGCTTAGAAACTGCGGCTACAATTGCTGCCGCGGTCTCACCGGTTTCCTCAGAATCCAACATCTCCACTGCCATCTTGGCCACTCCTGCTTCAACCAATCTTGAAATATTCTCTCTCTCACCAGCAAGACATAAAACCGCAGCCAGTGCGTCTTGTTTTGTGCTAGCAGGACCGTTACAAGCCAATTCTACTAACCTTTCCAACAACTGTTGTTTTCTCCCTAGTCGTCTCCTGTAGGAATTAACCGATGATAGACTCAGAACAGTGGCAGCAGCGTTCTCTTTGACCGACCATGTCGTGCCTTCTGCCATAATATGAATCAATGCATTGCCGGCTCCCTCAGCATGCATTATCCTCCTCTTGTTGGCCTCCAAAATTGAGAGGTTCAACAGAGCAGTAACGGCATTCATCTGGAGATTTGAATTAGCTGAGTAAAAGAGTGGGACCAGCAACGGGATCGCACCAGCCTCAGCAAGGAACAACCGGTTATCGGATCCAGATTTTGCAAGCTGACGGATTTCATGCACAACTCTGTTTGTCGCCTCCACGGACGGCGAACCCGCCAGTTTCTCGACTAAGAATGTGGCTGTCATCCGTGCAGCCTCGAGAGCGGCTTTGTTTGCACTCGACGAGCTCGACTCTGTTTTAACTGGTTCGGATCCTTCAAAGGGTACATTGTTTTCACGGCACCAACGAGCAATTAAATTCTTGAGCAATTTATTGGGGATTAGTTCAAGGTTAGTCAAAATCTGACCCGTTTTGGGACAGGTGGCATGGCCTGAACCAAACCACTTGCTAATCGACTCCCGATCATAAGTCTGACCACTGGACGCAACAACAGGATCCTTCATCAATTCAAGAGAAATGGGGCACCTGAAATCTTGAGGCACAGCAAGCTCAGATTTGTCTGAGAAGCTGAATTTTCCAGCTGAGAGATCCGCTCTCGGGGTCGATGCACCAAACAGCACACACTTAGCATAGCGCACCAATCCGACTAGGGCAATCATTGCCGCTGTCCATTTCTGTGCCACACGGTCCCCAATTTCCCTCTCCAAGCACTCCATCTCGTCGCGGCAGCTGATAGAGTCGTCCAGACCCAATCTCTGAAAAATCGAGTCGAGCCTCGACCTCTCTGGTACGATCTCGCGCTCGATCTGCTCGATCAGTTTAAGCACATCGGATTTTAAGTCTTCTTCGTATGGATTGACGGCTGGTCGAGATCTCCGGCACTGGCGCCTTGCAAGATCAACAAGGTCTCGTACGTCATCACTGATTTCAAGTTCAGAGATGGGAAGAATATCTAGCAGCGTGGCGAGCTCGAGATTTAACTCGTGAAACTCTGAAGCAACAGTTTGAGACTGGAGGAGTAATCTCATACGGCTGCGCGCTGAGCAATCGGCCAGGAGTGCCTTAAACCGTTGGAGCACCAGCTGGATCTCGCGGAGACAGAGGGAGGCGCCGCGTGGGAGATTTCTATCAGACCCATTGAGTAGCTCCTCGAATAACGCGGAAAGAAGCTTGCATCGGCGGGCGAGCGACGCCTGGCTGCCACGTGGCAGCGCCTTGGGTTGGGGGTAGAGAGATACGTCACGGGATAGGCGGAGAAGAGAGCATAGAAGGTCGTAATCTGAAGGAGTTGAAGAGGAGCAAGAGGAAGAATCAATCGCCATTTTTTACTGTGTGTTTGGGGAAATGAGGTGAATGAAAACTAAATAGGAGAGGTTAGGGAGAGGTAAGGGAGATATATAAGAAAGAAGGTCAATTGGGGCGTGTGGGGGTTGTAAAGAGCTGTATCATGGTTGGACGGAATCGTCGTAGTGGGTTCCAATTATTCCTTATCTTTTCTGAATTTTTCATACATGTCCATAATTATTATAATTTATTAGATGCGTACAAATCAAAGTTTTAGTGAACTTGATAATATGACATTTTGGCTTTAATAAAGCACAATAATTTTTATTTTACTGAATTTTAGAAATATTTTCACTTTTCCATAATGAATATATATATATGAATGTCAACGTAGTTACAAACTGTGTAAGGTCATGTTGCAGAATTCATATCACCTGTGGTCACATAGGTTCTGACCATCCGATTAGAATCTACATCAATATTAAAAGGACCCCTTACATTCATTTGGAATGTGATTAGTTTGAATTATAAACAGAAATATTATGTTACCTCAGAGGATATGGACTCTATGTTACAACATCTAATCTTTGGCATCTCAAATAAATTTGGAAGTTTACAACACCTCAAGTCTATAAGGCTCAATCTTATTGGATTTGAACTTAATATTATGTCCTAAACAATTAAAATTTTATAATTTTAATCAACCTCGACAAATTAGAAAATAAAAAAAACAATGAATCTCAATGCTTCTAATATTTGTAAGCAAAAATAATAATAAATAAATGACGGTATAAAAGGCTCTTTATTTCACAATATTGTAATTTTCTCAGATATGATTGTGGTTGCTAAATACTAGGGTTGTACAAAATCGCTCAAACTTGTAACTTGTTCACAACTCGCTCAATTCCAACTCGAGTTGGCTGACTCGTTTAATAAATTAGCTGAATTTGAGCATACCCAACTCGCTCATTAACAACTCAAGTTACACAAAATTTATCACAATAAATTCCATGCCCTTTTAAATGACTCATAAGCTGATGTTTGGATTATTTGTTTTGTCAGTTATCATGTTAATTATGTTTGAATTATTTGTGTTTATATAAACTCTTACTAAGCCCTTTGAATTGTTTGTATTTAGATAAACTCTTACTAGTATATAACTATAACTAAGGAAATTGATTGGTCAAACGAGTTATAAACGAGTCGTGAGCCAACTCGAATTAGGTTTACAGCTCATTATTGTCATCTCAACTTAAGTTGACTTGCTTATTAATTAAATGAGTTGATCACGAGTTAAAGGTAACTCGCTCAAACTTAGCTCATTTACCGCCTTACTAAATACTTGACGAAATATTCAATTCTATTTTTGTTCTCGGAGGCCCATAGGCCGTAAAAAATGTAAAATTGTCGTTACAAAACTAAATAACATTAATTAAAGGTCCTCCGTAAACTTTTGATCATTTATATTTCCGGACAAGGTAAAAGACGAAGAGTCAACAGGCTCATACAAAAGCTAGCGTCAGCGACAGCCAACCGTTCGATCCAGAAACCAAAGGCTGAGATCTCCCATGAGAGTGCGGCTCTTAGAATATGCAAAGCGGGGCCGACATAGGCTCGCTGGTCTTCGCCGCTTTACAGTCTTCACGGTTGAATGACGGCTGGCGCCACAAGAGAAATGACCATATTGCCCTCTTTAACTATCCCTATTGTAAGCGAAGCGAAGACGAAACGATAAGGTTTCCACGAATGGTAAATGTCAAACTTACTCCTCGACTACACGGTGATGTTAACGGCCGAAGCTTCCCTCTTTCATCGTCCTTCATCACATTTTCGTAAGTTTATTGATATATCAATCCGTGTAGCAGGTCAGGTTGGACATTATATAACCCGTGACACAGAGAAAATAAGGATGATGATTACACGAGAATAGAGGGGGTGATCGTTTTGGCAGACGACAGTGCTTTCAGGCATTCACGTGCAATAAAAAGCGGAGATCTCGTCAGCGATAAAGAAGTTTCTGTTGAATGCACACGGTTTATTGTGAGCCAATGAGATATGTGGATAACCAATGGATATGTACAGAGGGGAGCTCTCTGCGGTTCCGCGTCCACATACTTGGTCATTCCTTTGCCACAAGATCCAATCGGCTGCGTATACGCTTCTCTCTGGTTACTGTATCCATTGTGTATGTTTTGGTGTACAAACACTGTTTCCATTTTTATAGAAATGGAGGTGATTTGAAGGCTGCTCAATTTTTTTTTCCTTCTGATGACACTGATGACAGGTTCGAAGGCGATTGCTTCTCTCGTGGATCGAATCTAGGATGCACATGGAAATATAATTAGTCTCACCTCTTAATCAGTCTACGGTGTTGGCTAGATCAAATCCAATTAATGACAGTGCTTAGTTGATTCTCTCTAAGCAAATGTTTTAATTAGTAGTATAATATTTTCTCCAAGTAAGACAAACTGCCTTTATACGAATTCTCGTTTTGACAACTTCAAAAGATATAAGATACATGCCTTCTTTGTTGGAATTGGTTTTTGTCAAAATAAACCGTTAAATATAATCTACATCATTTTATCTATGCATGTGTGAAAAATTACGATATTTCAACTTTGTTGTGTTTGTCATCAATAACTTGTAAAAATGTACTGATGTGGATAATTTCTAGACATTAATTTTTCAACTTATTAATTCACATAAAAATGAAAAACAAAACGAGATAATTTTTTTATGAGCACGTAGTAAAAATCATATACATTTCATTTAACTGTTTTATTTTGACGCTTACGTTTTAAATTTTTGAGTTATTAGCGTTTTAAAAATGAAGACATGAAGGAGGTACAGAAAATGAAGGAATTTGAACCATCCTCATAAAAAAATTTAGTTGAGAATGAGAATCAACTTTACGATAGCATGACATGTTACTCTAAATAATACAAAAAATTTGAAAAAAATTAATGAAGTCAATTAACCCCATTCAATATATATAAATCTTGCCACTGATTGTAACCTCATCAGTTTCTAGAAATAATTTAAAAATATTAACCGGAAATTATCACTAACCAGAATACCAAATTTTGTAAAGTATACGTACTAAGGAAGCTTTAAGTTGTTTTGGTATACTTTTTTCTTGGTTTGAGCATTAGATATTTGATTTAATCCAAAATATCGACGTGGCAAGGGGTAGTAACGAGTCCAAAACCTAGAAACTGCCCCGGTCAACGGATGACATGATGGTTGAAACTTGAAAGCAGCTAATTAAGCACCCATAAACTAACGATTAATTCTATGGGCTTACTTTAGTATTTTAATATTAATATGTAAAAATTTTACTTTGTAAACTAACGCCGTCAGTCTATGCCTTTACGAGGTCAGATTTACACATCTGTTGACCGTTAGCAAAGCGGGAAGTTGAGAATTTGACCATTTCAGTGCATGGTTAAAAAATTAAAAACGTGTTTAAATTAAAATCGCACAGAATTTTGACGTGTAAGCACATGAATCATGTTAACTGTATAATGACGTGTCATGTATATCCCGTGACTCCTGACCAATGTGTAAGAGCATTTACAATGGTCATTGCTTTTAAATTGCTAATTTGATGTGTTACTTGCTAATATAATTGCTGGGATGTACCACAGTTTTTAAATTAGCAAATTTGTTTTAAAATAAAATGTTTTCTTAATGACACGCTGGTTAATTGATTGGTTAAAATTTATGAGATGTAGTGATTTAGGCTTTCTAAATTGACTGACGTGGCATCAATTGCAACTCTAATTAAATTTCTGAAATGAAGTGATTTAAAAATTATGAATATCTTTAATTGCTAAACTTAGTGACGTGGCCTAAATTAATTGCTAAATGTTTGCTAGAATGGAGATGCTCTAAGACACACATATTTTTTTTTTGTTATGCCGGAACAACCGTAGTTTATTCTTTTGCAAAGTAAATTTTAGATTGAATTAGAAAACACATTTATTGTGTGTATGACCTTAAATTTCTCCTCCATAGAAAAGGCTAGGTTGACAAATCACCATGCGTATCAAGAGCGTTTTCAGGATTTTCGTCTGGGAGGTAAAAAAATATCGAATCGGGTTTAAATACCTAATTGGATTTAAATCCATTAACTAATTGGATATTCGATAAAAAATAATGTTTTAACTTGTACTTTCTAATGCTTTGAATTGTAATTTCTAATACTCTGACTTATAATTCTAATTATTAATCAAAATTCAACAAATTTATGTTAATTTTAACTCTAAATTTAATCCGAATTACAAATCAAACATTCTGAGGAGGGCAAAAATTTTTTTCAGAGAAACAAAGTCGGTTAAGATCGATAGATTTCCACTAAAACTCAAAATCCAGGGGGCAGCTGCCCCCTGGGACTACCTGGGTCCGCCCCTGCGTATCATTCTGATCGGGCAAAGCTGCGATGGAATTATATTTGAATGGTCGAATTTTCAAATTTATATTAGACAATAAAAGAATTTCTTCCAAAAATTGTTTCTTTCAGATTTTCATATTTTCAGTTAAGTTGTATTTCACAAACAAAAATTATATTTTCACAATTAGAAAACTTCCTACATAGTTTCGAAAATATTTCTTTCATTATTTTCGTGAATTAAAAATTATTATTTTTTCTTTAATCTAAAATTTAAAAAATTTTAAATATGATATATTATTTTGTTTCGAACTTTCAAACTAACAATAATATTTTTATTATTGAATCGATAATATATGATTTATAGAAAATTTGAAGTCCTTAATATTTACACTTTTTTTTATTAAAAGCAGAATATACTTTTTTGTTTCAACGTTCTGAATTTTCATCCTAATAAATTTGGCTTCTCAATTAACCATTTTCTTGAAAATAACTTTAAAAATAGTATTTTTTTTAATTCAATGCTATACAATTTGACATCTCAAATTTGAAACTTGAGACAATTTCAAAAGAGTGAGGCTATGGTGCTATGCATAGCACGGATGGCTAGTGTACTACGGCTCAATATGGTACTTTTTAAAATCCTAACGGTCGATCCGACCGTTCAATGTGATAACCATATGAATATGTACTTGCAAACTAAATTTTATATTTTTTCGAATTTTTTTACTATTTTTTCAGATAGGTAGAATTTTGATGGTCCAGAATTTTCAAAAAACACTGATTTTTCTACCTATCTGAAAAAATAGTAAAAAAATTCGAAAAAATATAAAATTTAGTTTGCAAGTACATATTCATATGGATATCACATTGAACGGTCGGATCGACTGTTAGGATTTTAAAAAGTACCATATTGAGCCGTAGTACACTAGCCATTGGTGCTATGCATAGCACCATAGCCTCACTCATTTCAAAATATTGAAAATATGAGAGGTGTAAATTTAATATTGTGTATGAAGTTTTTGAAACATCATCATTAAGACATTGTATTTTCTTGAAATATGAAACTAAAATTCCTAAAAACTAAAATTGCAATTTAATCATTCTTAACCAGTAAGTAAAATGCATTTATTCATGTATTGACAATAAATAACTTAATTGCCATAGAAAAAAAAAATATGATTTTAACATCCCGCGGTTAGAATGCAATCTTATAATTTATAATGTAAATAGATTAAATTTGATACAAGTTTCGAAATTAATAAAATGATTTAAAATTTATAATAATGTATATTCAATAATACTTGATGGAATATCAAATGACATTCTAATTTGTATTAAAAATTTAAAATTACATTACAACCATGTCCAACTAAGGTTTTAAAAGACATTTAACGGTATTTAACAGCCGGGTGTCATTTAACAGTTTTATCAATTTAAACACTTTTATACGTTATTTAACGATGATGCATTTTTAGAGGATTTTAACATTGCATGGGAGAGATCTATAGAATAGTTGAACATCTTAACATTGGGAGAGATCTATAGAATAGTTGAACATCTTAACGACAAGTTTAAATATGTTTTTATACATAAGGGAGTAGGGTTAAAATGCATCATTAGTTTTGTGCTCCAATCATGTTCTACATTCTTATTTTCATTTTCAAAGTCCCAACAGTCGATCCAAACTGTTCACCATGATCTTTGATTTAAAATGTGCTTGAACACCAAATTTTATATTTTTTGGAATATTTTTACTATTTTTTTAGATAGGTACAAAATCACTGTTTTCAGAAGATTTTGGACCATCCAAAACAGTGATTTTGTACCTATCTAAAAAAATAGTAAAAGTTTCAAAAAATATAAAATTTTATCTCCAAGCACATTTTAATATGAAGATTATATTGAGCGGTTCGGATTGATTGTTCGAACTTTAAAAACGGAGAAAAAGACGTGGAGCATGATTGGAGTACAAAACCAATGGTGCATTTTAACCCTACTATACATTAGGTTACATGTGTATATTTTCATTTTTGAATTTTTTTAACTTAGTTTGAGAAAACGTATTCAAATTACGAAGTTAAGTATTTGTTCATGAATTACTAACCAAATAGTAAAAGCACAGGGACTTCATTGTTAACTTGCCACTATACGTGAATTCGCATCCTCTGAGATATCTCAACTTTTGCGTGTTATTTTAGAAAATCTCAACCGTTCATATACATTCTGCACGAATCAAAAATCATAAATAATACTGGTCCCCGCACTATTCCCGAATAGGCACCGGACACGTCGGTCACGCAAAAGTTGAGATATCTCAGAGGATACGCACTCACTATACGTAACGCTTGCTAAACGCTAGCAATGCTTTAACAGTTTAACTTGGAACAATGCATGACGATTGACGCACCATCATAAATGTGATGTGTGCTCTAGCATCATGCGGGCCCCAACTTAAAGTTTTCTCCATTCCTCCAAGTTGGAAGGATAAATAGATTTTTTTTTTTTTTTGTACGCAAACTGACTCAAAATTCGGAATCGGTGTCGGTCTGATATTTTATTGGAGCAGATTGATCTGTATTAAGATTCGCACGACAAATTTAAAATTTGTACAGATTAAGTGTACATAAATTTTGATGCAAATTGAACAGCTTAATTATATATCATATCGAATTTAACCCGGAATTTAGTCCGATGCTCGTCAGGCCGTCCCCTACTCCCACAAAATTCTACACATTTACAAAACATTATTCATAGGAGAAGCAAATCCATGTCCTATGAGGTAATCGAATATTTCTGTTTAAATCACGAGCATCCGATCGGAATCCAGACCAATTCGGTCTGAGGTGGAACTCACGTGGCTGCTTTAATAATCGTGTTGATTCTAATTGGACGGTCCATATCCAAACAATAATATTATGTTACCTTAGGGTGTGCACCAGACGGGGGTATGCAGAGGGAGGGGAAGGGCAAAAGTATTGTGCGGAGGTGAGAGCTTGGCAGACCGGATCTGACCGGGCGAGTTCCCTTGCTCCAAAAGAAGAGAATCAGAGAGGGAGCGGAGGAGAGAAAACATTGTTCGGGGTGAGCTCCGTATTCAATTTTGGCGAAGTTGTTCACCTCCGATTTGGGTGTAGAAATTACTATTCGGAGTGAGTTCCGTCTCTGTCACCTTCCTCTTCGTCCCTTCCCCTTCCTCTACACGGTAAGTTCTGAAGCACAACCTTAGGTGATACGAATTCTAGGAGAAGCGGGACATTCGATTGTAAAAAATCAACCTTATCTAAAGTCAAAATTAATATTACTAAAACAATAAAATCTCTTATTCATAAGGGTATGTTTGGTTGCACTAAGAATAGCACTATTCTTAGAATAGCATTGCTATTCGGAACAAGAACAATCCAAACGAGAAATAGAGCTATTCGGAATAGGGAGAATAGGGCTATTCTCTATTCTTACAAAAACATGGAATAGCATTTGTTAGTTTCAATATTAATACTAATCTAATATTTAAACTAATATTATATTACATTTAATATTTAAATTAATATTATATATAATCTAATATTTTATTTAATACTAATCTAATATTTAAAATAATATTGTATTACATTTAATATTTAAATTAATATTATATTATATTTAATCTAATATTATATTATATTATATTATATTTAATCTAATATTTTATTTAATACTAATCTAATATTTAAAATAATATTATATTACATTTAATAATTATATTAATATTATATTGTATTATATTTAAACTAATATTATATTACATTTAATCTAATATTTTATTTAATACTAATCTAATATTTAAAATAATATTATATTACATTTAATATTAAACTAATATTATATTACATTTAATCTAATATTTTATTTAATACTAATCTAATTTTTAAAATAATATTATATTACATTTAATATTTAAACTAATATTATATTACATTTAATATTTAAATTAATATTATATTACATTTAATATTTAAAATAATACTATATTACATTTAATATTTAAACTAATATTATATTATATTTAATCTAATATTTTATTTAATACTAATCTAATTTTTAAATTAATATTATATTACATTTAATATTTAAACTAATATTATATTACATTTAATCTAATATTTTATTTAATATTAATCTAATTTTTAAAATAATATTATATTACATTTAATATTTAAACTAATATTATATTACATTTAATATTTAAACTAATATTATATTACATTTAATCTAATATTTTATTTAATACTAATATAATATTTAAATTAATATTATATTACATTTAACATGTAACCTAATATTATATTATATTTAATATCTAAACTAATATTATATTATATTTTATTTAATACTAATTAATATTTAAAATAAGATTATATTACATTTAATATTTAAATTAATATCATATTGTATTATATTTAATCTAACGCATAAATTATTACTTTATTCATTTCCTCCAAACTCTATTCCAAATATGCAATCCAAACAACTTTTTCACTATTCCGAATAGCTTGAGTTAGCACTGTTCTTAAACAGTAGCTATTCTTATTTACTATTCTAAACAGTAGCTATTCTAGCTATTCTAGAGTTCATCCAAACGTACCCTAAATTTTTAGACAACAATACCTCTCTCATTACCAACTTTTATGTCCCTAAATTTTTATTCAATAAATATTAAACAAGTAATTAAATCCTAAAATATTAACAGCTGAATTTCAAAAAAATAAGGATGAATTAATAGTACACACGTTTTCAAAAGAAAAAGACGAATTTAGGTGTTGCATCCAGAGCAAGAGAAGAACTTTGATTCTACTTCTTCTTCTCCATCTCCCTAAGGAAGAGAAAAAAGACAAATGAATTGGACTTGGAATGTTTTTGTTTCTATGTTGGACGCATTTTGAAAGTAGGTCAATTAAGACTTTGGTGAGTATAAATTGTCCGATATAATATTCAGGGCGGACCCAGAGTATTTCAGGAGCAGCTACTCTCTTTAGATTTTGAGTTTTAGTAGAGATTCATCGGTTCTGACCGACTTTGTCTCTTTTTGAAAAAAATTTACCCCTCTCTGGATGTTTGATTTGTAATTCGGGTTAAATTTAGAATTAAAATTAAAATAAATTTGTTGAATTTTGATTGGTAATTAGAATTATAAGTCAGAGCATCAGAAATTACAAGTCAAAACATTGAAAAGTATAAGTTAAAATATTATTTTTTATCGAGTACCCAATTGGTTAATGAATTTAAATCTGATTAGATATTTAAATCCGATTCGATATTTTTTTGTCCTCCTGACGAAAATCCTGAGTCCCCCCGGGCATTTGAAATGACAAAAAATATAATTCTTGTAAGACTGTTCGTCTTATGTGAGGGCATCCTAAGTGTTTTTTTGCTAGTTAGCTAGATCTAGATATCTGAAAAAGAGAGAATTTCAAGAACTATAGGTACTTCGGTTGTGAATCCATAAAACACGTTCGGTATATTTCTGTGGCATGTCTCCAATTAGCGTTTTCATATGCTAGATACGAAGAAGATAGACTGAACAAACAACGAGAAAACTTAGAATAACTAGACGTAAAAGGAACCTCTAATATAAAATTGTTTTTCGTTGCAGTAATTTTGATCTTAAATTTTGACAATTGTTTATTTCTAACATATTGAATCAACTAGTTGTATTTCTAACTATTTAAACCTTTAAAAATATAGATTCCGTAATATACATATTTCCATACCCTTGCTATTAAGTATTAACTCAATAAAAAAACAAAACTCTCTTCCTCGTTCTCAAGAGCTCATTTAAATATATTTGTTACTCAATTCACCATTATTGTAATGAATAAGATAAAAACCCAAACCGCAGCACACCAGATTATATCCTTGAATAAATTTTGCCATCCAGCGTCAACGCCTTGATGTCATGCGCAACTAGAGTGGGAAAAATGGAATACGGAACGGCACGGCACGCGTGTCAGTTACGTGCCGTGACTCGCGTGTCCCGTGTTGTGACCATTCGCGTGCCGTGCTCATCTTTTAAAACTTTGGCACGGCACAACACGTGAAAGATTTAGTCACGGCACGGCACGACATGTAGTCACGCGAGTCACATGTAATTAGCACTATTAGATATTGATTTAACGGTGAATCTTGAATAAACTAACATAAATTATGATTATATGGTCACGTGAGTCACGCGAGTCAGGTATGGTCACGGCACGTTAGGCACGGCGTGACTCACGTGGTGTGACCATTCACGTGCCGTAACCACCCCTTGACATTTTGGTAACAGCACAACACGGCACGTGAAAAATTAACTTGGTCACAGCACGAGACCAAAGTCACGGCGTGTTAGTCACAGCACAGCACAACACGGCACGCTTTTTCCACTCTATGCGCAACCAACCGAAGATTGATCCATTTGTTGTCTTGTGGCATCAAACCTAATTAATCACAGCCAAAGAATTGGATTCACCTTGAATCCGGGCATCCGTGGTGAGGGTAGAAATCGGAGGCAAATTGATAACGTTGGATTGATATCCGGTTAGAGCCGTTTGATTTGTATCAAGCTTCGAACAGTAAATCTTGTTTACTTTCACAAATGATGTGTTAAAGTTAAAATTTTATATTTTTTGAGCTTTTTTTTATACTAGATCAAGATGTCAAAAGGCGAATGCTCTAAAACCAACCTATTACAATTAAATAAATTTGTTCACTTTTGATCTCATAATTAATATTACTTTGGACGTCATCTCTCTAGCAAAAATAAACAAGATTTACGATTTGAATTTAATATTTAACTTTATTTAAAATATTGTGACATATTTTGGCACCAAAAACAGGGGCGAATCTAGGATTTTCGTCAGGGGACAAAAAAATATCGAATCGGTTTTAAATTCATTAACCAATTGAGTACTCGATAAAAAACAATGTTTTAACTTATACTTTTTAATGCTTTGACTTGTAATTTTGATGTTTTGACTTATAATTCTAATTACCAATCAAAATTCAACAAATTTATTTCAATTTTAATCCTAAATTTAACTCGAATTACAAATCAAACGTTCAGAGAGGGGTAAAAAAAATTACAGAGAGGGTCCGCCCTGCCAAAAATATATGGCATTGGAACCTATTTAAAAGCGCACTTTCTAATTAATAGCTTTTAATTTAATTTTCTTTTTCAATTTCTGTTATTTTTATTATTCTCTTTATTGTTGCTTGGGATACGAAAATTATAGTTAGTGGATATATTTGGTGACCACTTTTTGTGCAAATTGAGTTGTAAGGTGGGACAAGAATAGGTGGCAGTAGACAAGTCTTTTAAGCCATGTAATTATATCCTTCTTTAACACTAAAAACAAATGCTGACTTTGAAATTGTCGTGTCTTTACTTTTTAAGGATTGTGATATTTGATAATTAATAGTTTTACAATCTTAATAATATATTTTTTATTATTAATTTTTTTTTTTGACATTATATCCGATTAGGGGTGCAAATAGATAGAGGGAAAAGGGTACTGTGCACCCCCTATTAATTGAAGTTTTTTAGTTTTATTCTTTAAAAATTTTCAACTAGAAAAAATTATTATTTTAGTTTCTTCCTTATAAAATAAAATTGCAGAACACTTATTTATCCGGCCACCATATCTTAATTTTCTAGTTCTGTCCAGTATCCAGTGTGGTTAAATTAAATATAAATAATTATAAGTTTTAAATCATTTAATGAATAAAAAAATTCGCTGAGAGTACATTGTGTCATTGAACAATGTCTAATTTTTTTTTTTGAGAAAAGACATTTCATTGTCATTGAAAACTGAGTTGTCTAATTTTCATTGTCATTGTCTAATTTAATAGTGTCATTGAAAACTGAGTTGTCATTTCACAATTGTGGCAAAATTTAGTAAAAGGTCATGGTAAAAGTCATTTCATTGTCTAGTCATTGAACATTGTGACATTGTCTGTCAATTTCATTGTCTGTCAATTTTCATTGAACATCTAACGTTTTGGATTTGTTGTTTGAACTTTGAAAATTGGAGAACCGAATCGTTTCCATGGCCATGGAAAAAACATTTTGAACTTAGCCATTCTCTCTCTCTCTCTATATATATAATGTATTCTAAATAACGCGTTATAGCGGTTGTAACTGAAATAGTGCACTTTTATCTCATAACTTGACGTTTAAGGTCTGAAAACGTTATAGCGCGCTATTTAGAACACATATTAAAATCAAATTTTTAGAAATGAAAGGGTTATTTGTTTATTTGTTTATTTCTTTATGGAAGATGGTAAAACTAAAAATTTCTGTTGCAAGTTACTACCTGCAAACAAATGTAAATGAACAATAGCAAATTTATCCAAAAGAATTATAAACGGAGAGATTTTGTTTGGAGTACAAGATGAAAGTCAAAGCTCACATATCACGCTCTTATATAAAATGGTAATATTTTAGTTATTACTTATGGCCATGTTTGGTTGTGGAGTAAGAGGTGGAGTAAACCCCTTACTCCACACTTAGGTAGCCAAACGAGAAGTAAAAGAAGAGGAGTAAGGTGGAGTAAGCAGTGAGTTAATCCGGAGTAAGTTACTCCACCATTTCAGGTGGATTAACTTACTCCACACTTTCTCCACCTGTAGGGCCCACTATCATAGGAAGAGGCTCAGTTTCCAACACTTTACTCCTCTAGGCGGATTAATTTAAGCTATGAGTTATACTACCAAACAAGATGTAAAATATGTGGAGTAAGATGGAGTAAGTCATTTAATCCTCATTAACTTTACTCCACAACCAAACATGACCTATTAGATTAGTTGTGATTCTCAATATAAAATTATTGTTGTCTCAGTGCGGCCGAGTATTTATTGCTGTTCAAAATATTCATCGTTTTTTGTTTTTGTTTTCCATTTTTTAAATCAAATTCAGACATCTTTTGTGGTTTGAAAAAGAACAGTACAATATGGGTTCCGTTACAACATACAAACATGCTCATCAAAATGTTTTTTTAAGTAAAGTCAGAGGTCAAGCCATTCATTGTTTTAATATCTACAAGAAATTCTCCATCTTAGTTTTAAACATGCGACTTTCTGTCATAAAGTATTGTCTTTACGATTAGCTCAAGAGTCTCGCTTATCAAAAATGTTGATTTCTCTCTTTTTATGAAGATCATGCATGAAAAATAATGTTTCGTTATTTAAAAAAACATATTACCAACAATATATTGAAAGCGTTCTTTTGATGAATATATTAAATTTATGTCATTGTTATAAAAAATAACTTTAAAAATAGTGAGGTTATGGTAATAACTAATAACACAAATCGGTCGGTATTATTGATTCATATTTCTAAAGTAAGTTTCGCATTCACCTGATCAGTAGCTTCACCTTCAAATCAAAGGAAAATGGATATAAATTTGTTGTCATCCTTGGTTTATTTATTAGGATAGAATTCAATTATCCAGTTATATCCTTCAACGGTAAGAGTTCAAACTTTTTCCTATGCCAATCCCTCTAATTAGGGAATACCTGTAAATCTTAAACAGATGTGATTCAGTTTCTGTCTCCAGATTTTGATGGCTTTAGTATGAGAGTGGATATATAAATTAGATTAGAGATTAAAATTCTGTGAGGTTTACATCATGACATAAATTATATATTTTTTCTATTTAAAAGCAAAACTAATCTGGCCTTGAAAAAATTTGGTTCTTAAAATAAATTTTTAGTTTGGGCCTTTAAATAAAAGTCTATGTAGCATAGCGTGTGTTATTTTCGCTACAAGCTATGTGCTATAGCAGTTGTCTGAAATAACACACTTTTATCCCATAGCTTAGCGTTTAAGGTCTGAAAGCGCTATAGCGTATTATTTAAAACACTAACTAATGTGATAAAAAAAACCTACCCGGTAGATCAAATTACACTGTGGAATATTTTGTGGATATTTAAAAATTGAAAAGCTTAATTCTTGTTTTATCTCAAAGAAAAAAACCCTTAGAAAACGAACCCTATTTCTGTTTGGATCACGGTCGTCTGATCGGAATTTGGACCAATTCAGTCCGAGGTGGAACTCACGGAGCCACTTTAATAGTCGTGTAGATTTTGATTGGACGGTCCAAATCCAAACATAAATATTATGTTACGAATTCCTATTTAACCTGGGTATCACACCTATCTTGTACCTATGGCTGCTAATGAGCTAAGCTCGGCTCAAAACTCAGCTCAGCTCGTCATATAATTAAATAGGCCTAACTCGGGATCGGCTCGATCTTGAAGAAAAAAGTCCGACTCAATTTAATGAGTTTGAGCCTTTAGCTCTGCTCAAACTCAACTCATAACTCGTGAGCTCAACCCATACCAAGCATTAGAAAAACAAACATTCAAATCTAAAACTAAACATTCATGTGTATTGTAATTATAACACTAAAACTAAACATTCATGAGCTCCGTTATACTATCTAAAACTAAACATTAAAATCTCCGTTATATCACGTTTCAAGTTGAAATTATAACACTAAAACTAAACATTCACGTGCTTTGTAAAATCCACTAAAATTCAAAAATTCACTAAAATTAAAAATTTTAACATATCATTTAGAAATATTCAAATTAATACCAAGCATTAGAAAAAAAAATACAAACAATATATCAATCTGACACAAGATAATTTCCTAATGAGCCGAGTTTGGACTTTATTTAGTTTAGAACCTGACTCGATATAATTTATTGAACTGTTCAATTCATTAGCTCATGAGCCGGCTCGACTCATTAGCAGCCCTACTTGTACCTGTCCCAAAAGTACTCTTTACAAATAAATATAGAAAAGATGCTCAACCTCCTGGAATCAAGGGCACTACCATCTAGATTTGAACTTGTTATTTCATTAGGAGATAATACGAGATCACTCTTCACTCTTTCTATCTCTAAAGTATCCTTTAATTAGCAAAGAAAACCCTTTTTTTTTTTTTCTAGGGCATCGCAGCATTTCAGGGGGAATAGAATGGATCCCATGTAAAATTCTACAGTGTAACGAATTTAAGTATTCAATGGATAACATATACACCTATGAAATCCGTTATCAGACGGCTGTGAGGTGCCCTTTATGTTGGACCAAACATGGGCCTCTTTTAGTATATTCGGCCCAAAACACAAGTACCTCCGATCGACTTGGAGAAGGGGAAAACTGGAAATTTTGGATAAATATTTAAATACTGTGTCTAGAATATTCGTTGAATAACAAGGGCAAAACTGGAAATTGCGCTCGCATTCAGCCTTTAACTCCTCGTCGTACCCCTCTCTCTCTACCAGTTCTCCGCAAATCTCTGCTCAGTCGTCTAGGGTTTCATCTTCTCAGCTATCTCTCTTAGCCGACAACATGCCTCGTCGTAGCTCAGGTAGTTTTCTCATTTCTCCTCTCTTGATCTCAAATCTCTCTAAAATCACCCCGTTATTTATGTTTATTGTCGATCCATGGTGTGGTGTGCGAGTTATGTTCCAACTCCGATGTGATGATTTTCTTAAAGAAGCTCAAAATGTGTATTAAGCATATTATACTCAGGGTTTGAAGAATTTAGACAATTTCTGAGCTAATTTTGTATTCTTCTAATTATTTTGTAGGAAGGTCAGCACCCCGTCCTGCTCCCCGTGCTGCACCAGCAAGAAATCCACCTCAACCAGGTAATTTTTTTTTTTATTCCTATATATTCAATCAAATGTCAGGTATGCTTTACTAAATATCTGTTTTTAGCTTTGTTGTTTTTGGAGAGCCAGTAATTGGATTTAATCTTTGAGTTTTGCTCTATTGCAGTGCGTCAAAGCCCTCCCCCTGCTCCAGTTCAGAGCCAAGGTGGTGGACTCCTCAGTGGGATTGGATCAACCATTGCTCAAGGTGATTAGTTTACTACTGAATAAAGTTAACATAACCCTATGAATTGTCAAAATATCTTATATGCTCATGCAAGAGGAAAATAATGCTGAGTTGTGGGACTTATAATTGTAGGAAAGGCATTGTATATAGCATTTGTCATGTTTTGAGGAAACAAATTATTTCTGTTGAATCATGCATGATGTTTTGTAGGTGCGTAGGTGGAACTGTTTGTTATCTATAAAATGCATACAATTGATTTTTTAAAATGTGGTTTTGTTTACCAATTCCGGTGTTCTTTATTCTTGGGCCCTGTACCTATACTAGTTTACTTTGTACTTTGGTTTAGCTTGATGTTGGTTATTGGTAAGCAGTGGTTGCATTATAGTAAAAACCCATGTTAAGAATAAGAAAAGGCAAAGGAAAGAAATTCGCTGTCAATTGAGATCTGGGTTTTAAAGATTTTTTTTTTTCTTTACTGTATAATATGCTAGGTATGGCTTTTGGAACTGGTAGTGCCATTGCTCACAGGGCTGTTGATGCTGTTGTGGGCCCACGTACCGTTCAGCATGAACACGTGTCAGCTGAGGCTCCTGCTGCTGCAAGCCCGGCAATGAACAACGCAATGGGTAATGATGCTTGCGGGATCCACTCGAAGGCCTTTCAAGATGTATGTCACTTTTCTTCTTCTTTGGGTACTATAATGAATGATAGTGTCAGCTACTTAATACCAGTACTGAACTTGACCTATTTGTGCCAGCCAAGTACATCAAATGTCCAGTATGATAATACAGAAGAAAAGAACCTTAAAAGAAATATGAAAATAAAATCAGTTCAATTACTTGTATGGTTAATAGCAAGGAATTGTTTGATTGTTTCAGTGTGTCAACAACTTTGGGAGCGAAATCAGCAGGTGTCAGTTCTATTTGGACATGCTGAATGAATGCCGCCGCGGGTCTGGTTCAACATTGGGGGCATGAATTTAAGGCCTCTATCTTTAATTCAGCTTTATAATTGTTGAATAATTGAATTTCTGGGGTGCCATTGTGTGGCTATTAATGTCTTGAAAGTTGCAAACTGTTATATTTTGTTGGGACAGCTTGTGGACTTTGTTTTGTTTCTGCCTGACACTTGATGGTTTGAGAAGCCAATCCATGTTTCTCATACTGACAATACTTTGGTTATTTCTTTCAGTATTTTATTTTTATTCTGAGTAATGTGCTTTATTCCTTTTGCCTTGAAATAATGCCGAAATTTTTTTAGTTACCACAGCATAAAATCAAGAGAAATTTGGATATATACCCATCATAACTTCATCAATTAGATATTTACCCATCAAAACATGAAAATTAATTATTTCCCCATTCAAACTCATTGATTTTATTAATATACCCATTACTTGATTTGACCAATTTAAAATGCTGATTAATATTAATAAAAAAGATAAAATGACGATATTGTCCTTCCCTTCAACAATCTTACTTTTCAATGAAATAATTTTTCGATTAGGAAAATTGATTTTATTAATATACCCATTACTTGAAGTTTCCTGATCGAAAAATTATTTCATTGAAAAGTAAGATTGTTGAAGGGAAGGGCAATATTGTCATTTTATCTTTTTTATTAATATTAATCAGCATTTTAAATTGGTTAAATCAAGTAATGGGTATATTAATAAAATCAATGAGTTTGAATGGAGAAATAACTAATTTTCATGTTTTGATGGGTAAATATCTAATTGATGAAGTTATGATGGGTATATATCCAAAATTCTCTAAAATCAAAATTAAATGATTACCATCCGGTCTAAGTCTTTTCCAATCCTATCACTCACGCGGACCCAGTTGGTTCCAACTGGTGCGCAGACTGGGTTAGAGCATTAACTGTTTTGAAATTTTTACTACTCTTCAGTGTGTTTCATTCCGTTTGAGCACCAATTTTGGTGCGCTAATTCAGTTAGAGCACCGATTGGTGTGCTAATCCATTCAGAGCACCAATTGGTGCGCCAACCCACTATGTGCACCACTTTAATTTAGTGTGCGAAATGGGTCTGTGTGGGTGGTAGGATTGAAAATAGTTTGGGTTGGGTGGTAATCATTTAATTTCTATTTTTTACTGTGGTAACTAAAAAAATTTCGGGAAATAACGTTCAAACTATTAGCTGCAATTTATCAGTCTCTGCAGAGGTATGTCTTTGGTATTGCCTAAAATTGTCGAAATTTTTATTAATCGAAAAAAAAAATATATCGCAAAACGGCAGAACTTTTGCTGGAATTCTAAATATAGGTAGGACGGAAATATTCTTACTGTCTCATGGGATGGGAAGGACCATTCCGTCCAACTTAACCATTTCGCTAACTTGCTTGGTCCGCTAATTACAAATTAGAAACGATAAGAATCATTCCGTCCGATCTCCAAAAAAATAAATAATAAAATGCCAGAAACGGATTGGATCGTCTCGTCCCTGACTATTGTGAGATGCACTGAAAAGGACAGAGAGGGTATATATTACTATTGTTGTTCGAGACGTGGCCAAGTATTTTTCAACTGCTATTGCCCTGAAAAGGTACATTTACTATTGTTGTTTATGTTCTTCCATTAGAAAATTGTTTTGTTCATTCAAAGTCAAATCAAATAGAAGATAGAGAATTGTAAATACCTGCTGCATTTACTATTGCTGTTTATGTTCTTCAAAGTCAAATCAAATAATATATTATACACACCTAGAAATAATATATACCCTCCCCGTCCTTTTCAGTGCATCTCACAATAGTCATGGACGGGACGATCTAACTCGGCTTTTTTTTTTTTTTTTTTTGAGGTCGGACGGTACGATCCAACCCGTTCATGAATTAAGATTAGCGGACAAAGCAGGTTAAGGAAATAGTTAAGTTGGATGAGATGAACCGTCCCGTCCCATGAAACGGTAAGAATATTTCCGGCCTACCTATATTTAGAATTCCACCGAAAGTTCTGCTATTTCGTGATATTTTTTTTATTTTTTTTCGATTAATAAAAATTTCGGCTAAAATTGTCTGGCATGGGCACAGAAACTGTATGTGAGAACTTGAATCTAGGCACGTAGCTGATGTCTAACATGTCACAGAAATGACAAATTATGTAGGTGCGTTTGTCTTGTTGCTGGTCGTGAGTACGAAAATCAATTATAAAATAAGGACCGAGTGGCAAAAGGTGCGTGAATTATGCATTCTTTGTTCGACTATTATTTTCAAGTTAACACCACGATATTAAGTTAGGTTGAACTCGGACATTATATTTTAGTAGATAATTTATCAAAAGAACAGAAAAAACTTATTCCTTTCTCTGTCGACTCTTATCATTTCTTGAGGGCTTCTGTCAGTGGTGATGGTGAGTGAAATTTACTGGCAGTTATAGTTCTGAGAATCAAATTCATGGATCAGAGACGATAATTGAGGTTTCGATTCGCAAGGCGTTGGTTATCTCGGACAGAAGTACATTGAAAGAAAAAGAAAAGCGAATAGTGGTATGAAACTGTTCATGTCTTACTGGAAACATTCTACAGAAAAGACACTATATGCAAGGAGAAAAAAAGGATGGAGCCAGGAAATTCAAATTAAGGAGGACCGAATAACCAGTGATGTATACTTCTAATTTTCATGAAGAGGCTAAAGATATAAAAAATGTAGTCTAAAAGAAAAATATATATATAGTTTTCCAATTTGAAAGGGCCTGACTCTGTGCTCCCCTCCCTCCACCTCTGAAGAAAGGTTCGCCCTAACAAAAGCAAAACTAAACTTGGCAAATGCACTGTAAATCTTTCTTCATCAGCAATATATACCCATCATAACTTCTTCAATTAGATATTTCCCCATCAAAACTTCAAAATTAGTTATTTCTCCATCTAAACTCACTCATTTTATTAATATACCCATTTCTCAAGTTAAACAATTTAAAACAAAAATTACTATTAATAAAAAATCAAAAGGACAATTTTGTCCCCACTTCAAATTACTGAGAAGTGCTTAACAGCAAGGTGCTCTTTCCAATCGTTGGTCAGGTTTGGTAGAAGGCCGCATAGCATAGTTCTCGGTGATTTCTTCAAGCTTGCGCATCCATATGACTTCTGCTTGTTGACAAGGGATCACCTTGATCTTCTTCATCTTCTTATCTTTCTCTTGATCAACTTCCTTGACCTCTCCTTCCTCAGATTCCTTTTTGTTTTTCTCGTCCTCTTACCAGTTGAGTGTGATAATAGAAACTTTGATGCACATCTGATGGACCTAATTACATTTTCTATTTCTTCCCCTCTCCTAGTTTGTCTTCTCCAATATTGTTATTCCCTTTATTACACAAAAGTTGGTTGATCATGGTTAATACCGTAACTTCTGTAACTTGCTTCGTTTTCAATTCAATACTGCCAATCTTGTTTTTAATCCTTCACAGACTTGGTTTAGATATAAATGTTTTCAGTCAAATCGCTTCGATTTTCGTTTACAAACAAACTTGTTTGACTCTAAATTAATTGGGGCCAACATAGGCGTTTCTCCACTGAATATGGATTGGGAAGACAAACGAGAGACATGGGTTTGATAAGATTCCACGGAACTGAGGATGCTACCGCGGAGATGGGTCATCTCCCTCAAAGATTAAATAATCGGCTAAGGTCAGATTTTACAAGAGTCTGACCAACGATTGAGAAGAGCACTTTCCAGTAATTTGAAGTGGGGACAAAATTGTCCTTTCGATTTTTTATTAATATTAATTTTTGTATTAAACTGCTCAACTTGAGAAATGGGTATATTAATAAAATGAGTGAATTTAGATGGGAAAATATCTAATTGAAGAAGTTATGATGGGTATATATCTAAATTTCTCAATTCTTAAAAACTAAATTATGAAGATTTAATTGTCTCTCGTATTTCATGCCTCTATCACACTTCACACCTTTGTTTCTTACATCTTGAATAACAAAATAAAAACTATTCCATGTCCGTTGGTATTTACAAATTCCTTGATACCAATCCAAATAAAATTGACGCACTACAAAGTATTTTATGCACATACAAAAACAATGTACATTAAAGCTAATTGTTTATTTTGTTATTTGAGTTATAAAACTCCTGTTGCTAATAATTTAGAACGGAAAGGCATGATGAACATATTAAAATAAAAGATATTAGAACCCTCATTATAAATATACATGCAATAACAGTCTACATCTGTAACTGATTAACTCTCAAAATACCCATAGCCACAAGGCAAATGTAAGCCGATCAGAACAATTAGGCATGAAAATGATTACAACAAATGGATCTACACTTAACATCCGTCTAAACCCAAAAGAAATATAAATAAATAAGAAGGAACATGCTATTATCACAAAAAAAAAAGAGTTCTAGAAAATGCATAACATTGCAGATGCATGCCAGTTACATCATCACCAAAATTGCATCTGCGCAGGTTATAAATCACCTAATTAAATCACTGACCTACTACAACAAATGCATCCGGTCAACAAATGCATTCTGCAACCACTTATTAAGTGGCTCCCCACATCCCACAAAACAACCTGAATTACTATTAGCAGCAAGCAACGGGAATGCAAAGAGATTCAATAAATTCTCAATAGATTGCCTAACCAATGATGCCCCAGTGATGCGACTCCTCCTGCCCCACCCCGTGACGATATCAATTCTCTGGGGCCCAAAGCCAGAGACCAACAATTGCCTCCGAAACCATGCCAGAGTTCTTGACATGGCGATAACAGCTGTCCCTTCTGACATCAAATGTAGGTTGATTAACCAATAGGATGAATTCTTCTCTTTGACTGAATCAGGGTAAACATTTCTCTGGGCTGCCACCTCCCAAACAAATCCGGCCTCCTCCTTCAGACCGGAGCGGTGAAGGAAATCTATAACTGCATCCACTAAACCCCTCTTGCTTTCTCTATCCTCACTATGCATCAGGTCCAAAAAACGACCTGCATGGTCCCGGATATTTTGACCACCAGGCTCTGCATCAGGCAAGTAGACTAAAAACATGTGTGCTGGGTGGCCCGTAACAGCCATCAACTCACAACAAACACCTTTCTGAGGATAATGGGTTTCAGTACAACAGCTGAGCAGTAGAGTGTAGGTTTGTAGAGAGGGAACCAAATCTAAGTTAAGCATATTTTGTAACACACTGTAGGCATCAGCATATCGCTGGGTCCTTAAAAAGGCACTTAGGAGAGAGTTGCATGTTGGCACATTGGGCCTTAATCCCGCATTGAGCATTGACTGGTACCAAAACATGGCCTTGTCTACATTACCCGCTTTGCCCCATAAATCCACCAAGAGCCCATACACAGGCTCGTCAGGGACCCAATCCTGCTGCATCTCAGTGAAAACCATCTCTGTCTCCTCAAGGTGACCACATTGTGCCAGGACCTCTATTACTATACTATAAGTTATCTTATCAGGTCGTATTCCCGCAGCTTGCATATCTCTGTACAGCTTAACTACAGTAGTGTAGTTTCTTGCTTTTGCTTGTAGTGCGATCATGGTGTTATATGTCACTATGTTTGGCACACAACCCTTTTCAACCATCTCATTAAAGAGCTTGTAGGCGGCTGCTAGGCGGCCACCTTTGCCGAGGCAATTCACCATAACACTGTAAGTGAAGGTGTCTAGTGAGAGACCCGACCGTTGCATTCTGCGATACAAATCCATTGCTGCTTCTAAATACCCAGCCTTAGCATGTATGTCTATAAGTGTGCAATAAGTTACCCGATCAGGCTCATGGCCCGCTTCTTGCATCTCTTGAAAAACCCTAACAGCCTCACCTATGTAATTCGCACAACCATAGGCGTGTATCAACCGGTTGTAGGTAACAACTGATGGCTGACATCCATCTTGCCCCATTTCTTCTAGAAGATTCCTCATTCCACCCAACTGTTTTGCCCGACCAAGAATGCCGATCATTGTTGTGTAGGTATAGCAGTCGTGATTGAATCCGGGTTGGCATTTTAACCATTGGAAGAAACCAAGTGCAACTGAGGGATCGCGGATTAGCTTCAAAACTTGGTTAGCTTGATACACGTCGAGCTTACACTGAATAGAATCCAGGGCCTGCTCTGCCACTGGGCCCCACTTGAGTTGCTGTAGTGTGTGGTAGTACTGCTCAACTACTCGCACCGAGTTAAAGGACCGAACATTGTTGTTCCGCACGGGGCCTCCAGCATGGGGTTTCATTGTTCCATATTGCCGAGATTTGTTAAATGAGCCAGCACCGAAAGTGCCTTGGGAAGCCACTTTTTTCAATGTCAACTCAACTGGAGCTTTACCTGAACTAAAGGTACCAGAGGGCAATTTCTCTCTGGGTTGATGATCACGCACTTCATTTCTAGCTTCTACATGTGGTTTCAGAGGCCGAATAGCCGGCGATTCAACCACACTCTGATGGGTCTTTGAAAGGCCTTTTGAAGCAGTTGTCTTATTTCTTGAGGTCCCACCACCAGAAGACAACTTATTACTATCAGAGAAACTCTGAGAAGAAGAGACTGAACTACTTTGTTCTGGCACATTTTCAATTTTTCTAGAACCAATTAGCTCAGAGGAGCCACCAGAACTTGAGACAGATGACCTTACATAGTAATTAGCAGTATGCTTAGGAGGGTTTGAGTAATTGGTAGAGTTGATTTTGCTATTTAAGGTGTCAGAGGGACCGGCAGCATGTTGGGAAGGAGCAGATGTATATTTTTTTGATGGAGCTGTAGAAGTATGTCTCGGTTTTGTATGATTGATAGGCTTAGAGGTAGTGGCAGTGGCAGGGGTAATTTGTCTCTTTGAAATAGAAGAATCGTCTTCAGAGCAGGTGCACGAGGGAACATCTGCACTGCCGCACGGGGACCCACTCAGGTAGAACGACCTGGCACACTGTGTGAGAGTTCCAAGTTGCTTTGCACGAAGCATTTTCTGCAAATTAAAATAGCAAACAACTGGTCATGTATTCGCCATAATAGCCTGATCAGCAGCTGGATCTTCAATGATGTAGATATGAAATGAAATATACAAAATTGCTACACAAAATACAAGGTAAGCTTGCTTAAAGTTTAAGGCTTTCAGAAATTTAAGCCCCAATCCAAATTAATTCGTAGGAAGAAAAAACAAATCAGGTTACAAGTTTATACAGAAGGACATAGGAAGGAACTCAAATTGAACCACCACTCGATCCAATTCAAAACGAATTCAAATATTAGGCCTTTCCTTTTACTTCCAAAAAAAACTAAAACGATACATATCTGTTCTAATTCCAACCTAAAAAGAAAAAGCCCCTAAATCGTAGTTCCAGAGAAAGAGAGAGAGAGAGAGAGGGAGTACCGCCGGAGTGGAGAAGAGGTAGCGGTGAGGTTACCAGCCGCACTAGCGCCGCCGCCGCCGTCGACCGTGAGAAAAATGAAGCTGGAGTAAGGGAAAAGAGGTGGAGGTTTTGGAAATTAGGCGTTGTTGTTTAAAATAGACAAAACATTGAAGTTTGATGTTTCCATTTTGGAGCGGTGCAGGGAAGTTCTCTGTTACAAAACCCTAAAATCGAAACTGTTACAGATCACCTACTAATGGGTCCCATGGGCTCTTTCTTTTCATGGCGAGGCTTTATGGTGCTGGTAGGACCTACGGGTCAGTAATTGTAACGAGTCATGGTTCAAGTAATCTATAACAGAGAATTCTGAGGTTTATTATTTCAGAAACTTGACGTGGGATCTCCAGTGATCACTTGAACGGTAGCGGTCTCGTGGCGTCTGTGTCTCCGGAGACTTCCAAGTAATTTTTGGTTCGTAACAAGTTTTAAAGTTTACACTGATGTTAAAGAGCATCTCCATTCCAGCAAATGTTTAGCAATTAATTTGTTTCACGTTACTAAATTTAGCAATTAAAGACATTCATAATTTTTAAAGCACTCCATCTCAGAAATTTAATTAGAATTGCAATTAATGCTACGTCAGCAAAAAAAATAAAAATTGAGCAGTTAAGAGAGAATTTTAACCAATCAAATCAAAAAGAAAACGTTTTCTTTTAAAGCAAATTTGCTAATTTAGAAATTTTGATACATCCCAACAATTATATTAGCAATTGACACATCAGATTAGCAATTTAATAACAATTACCATTGGAGATGCTCTAAAATGCTAACTTAGATCATCTACGTCCCAGCAACTTAAATGAGTTTTTAAATAATTGTTAATCACTTCTTAGAAATTAAGATTTATAGAGTTTCTAATCCTCATATATTAATTTTAGAGATTCTATTAAGCCACGTCAGCAATAAATTAAAAAAGAGAAATAATTTGAGCCAATTATTTGGCCAGCGTGGAGTTTATAAACAGTTTCTTAATAAGAAACTTTCCTGCATAGTTTATAAATAAGAAACTCTCTCACATTCCTGAAACTGAATTATAAACTGCCACATCATATTAGAAACTCTCATAATACTAGAGATGTAGATGCTCTTATTATATCGAAAACCTTAAAAAATTTCTCGCCCTTGAATCTTTTTCTCATTTTTTTTTACTGAAAATTTTGCAAATAAATTTAAAAATTTATATATAGTAGACTTTTTTTTTTTCCTTTTATAGACTGTCTATGATGAAATAGAAAGAACCAGTCCATGTCAAAGAAAAGACCAATTAAACTCAATAATAATATATTCCCGGTTTTATCTCACCTTTCAAATTTTCAGTAAAAAGATTTATGAAAAAAGGCGTAAAAAATTAATGTCTTGTTAGACGTCTATTAGTAAATTAAAAATGATTTTCTTAATTATTGGTGTTAAATTTTCTTAATGAGACTTGAAGAGGGGACCAACTTTGCGTAGGCGACGAGGCGTGTTGCGAATCCACAAACAGAATATGGAGAGATTCTGCCTTGTCTTTCAAGCATGTGATATAAAATATAAGGCCTATTCTTTTGTATCCCTTTGTGTAGCGAGCTGTTGCTTGAGACTACTCGATAGCCATGCAAATTTGAACTTGCATTTCATTTTAAATATAGACATCTAATTCTATGTGATAATTAATCATATAGCTGACTAGATGAAAATTCAGACTTTGGTATGCATTTCTAGCTAGATACTTGCATGGAAAATATAATATGGATCGAAATTTCATCTGATGATCGATCTAATTCGCAAGATAACATCATATATAGACATTTAAATTTGAGTAAGGCTATGGTACTATGCATAACTACGGATCAATATTTTCGTTTTTGAAATTCTAACTGTTGATCTGAACGATTCAACATGATTTTCATATGAGCATATACTTGTGGGCTAAATTTTCTATTTTTTAGAATTTTTTTTACTTTTTTTTAGATAGGTAAAAAATCACTGTTTTTGAATGGTCCAGAATTTTCAGATCAAGTGATTTTCTATATATTTTAAAATATAGTAAAAAAGTTCAAAAAAAATATAAAATCTAGTCTGCAAGTACATATTCACGTGAAGATCACGTTGAACGGTTCGGGTCGACCATTAGAATTTTCAAAATGATAATATGGCTCTGTAGTACAAACTAATATGTGCTACGCATAGTACCATAGACTCACTCTTTAAATTTCACACATCATAATCCACTTATATCACAAATTATATATCATAATTCAACGATATTTCCTTTGAATAAAGTACCATAACTTGTTATATATAGGTCCTAAATCCAACATAGTACTGTAGCGTATATGGTTCTATGGAAACACGATTCCTACATCTGACATATCGGACAGTTGGCCACTTAGCTTATATATTGAATGTTAAAAATGATAAATAATGCATTTATTATTATATTTTGCTGTGCTACAGCCTACAATTTGTTAACAGGGTCATATTCAATATTGGGCAAGTCGCCTCCATAATTTTTGAAATCTTAATCATACGTATTTGAGTTTAATTGACCATTTTGTTAGCATGCATTATCTTCTTCTATTTCATCATGCATAATATATAAAAAGAAATAAATAAATATAATTGTGTGGTCCAGTGCTATTATTTTTTTTAACTTGATTTGAAAAATAAAAGAAACCATAAAAAATAAGAAAGTAATATAGCATGATGTTGAGCCCCATCATTACCCAAATTCCAGAGTAATTGTCACAGTAACATGTCTTCGGCATCGGAACGGCCGCCATACCTGTTCAGCACCGGAATTGTACCTTTAGTAGAATAGTTGTCTGGCATGAAACAACCCAAAATTTGTACCTATCTCCTACCTTATTGAGTGACTATCCTCTACGATATCGGACCGCACATAATACTCCCAGCTGAGCCAAAATCACTTTGGAGGCTATTTGGAATATATGAGGGTCGATTTTAGAATTGTGTCATAATAAAACAGATGTCTCGGATCTCATTCTACACAGTCCTGTATTGCGTTGGATCCAGGAACATAACTAGAAAATTTAGGTAGGAGAGCTAAAATTTAAAATGCATAATGCTGGTAATTGAATTCAAGTCTTCATAATAATATATTAGAATTCTAACTATTAGAGTCCAAGTACACATGTGATAATTTATGAAGCGGTCTAAACTATATAAAATCTTCAAAATAAATAATAATTAAATTAAATTTCAATATATACATGATTAAATATTTTTGAAATCACGAGGGTAACTACACATCTCTGTCCTTACCATACTTTATTATGTATGATACCAGAGGTGAGGCCACATAGGTCCAGGGGTATGCAAGTTAGAAATTTTTTTTTTTGTTGGATCGGGTTTTAATTTTGTTTTGTCTACCCTTGAAAATGTATCTTGCTTACCCTAGCTCAGCAGCCCAATACGGTAACGCCAACCCAAGCCACTGAGCCGAAGAGAAAAACGAGATGGTTAATCTGGACGGTATGGACCTTCACGTCCCATGGGACGGTATGAAAATTCCCGTTCTACCTATATATAGAATTTCCACAAAAGTTCTGCCGTTTTGCAATATTTTTTTTTTTTTCGATTAATAAAAATTTCGGTCCGTATCAAAAGTAGGTTTTGGGGTTTCACAATTTTACTCAGTTTCATTCTTATGTATGATTTTATATTTAGTACTGCTTACTATTTAACGACTCTATGAACATCGAAACAAAGCAAATAATCTATTTGATATATTACTTACAAGCCAATCTATGATTTGTTAGAGGATTTTTGTTTTCATTTTTGAACAATGTTACTTAGAATTCAACCACTAGATGAAATTATTATGATATCATTGTACAATTATAGATGGACCTTAAAAATTGGCACCGGGTGTGTTACACGTTGAAACTGGGCCACAACTGGACCTAAAAATTATTATTTATTTTCGAATAAATAGAATTTTACTATGATATTTTTTATAATATAAAAGCTTCCACTGAACGTTAATACATATTTTTATAAACTCTAAAATTTATATTAAAAAAAGGCAACACACTTATCGTGTGAAAATTCATATAAGAAAATACAAACATAAATTTCTCTTTTTTTGTTTGAGAATACTGACAGCTCAGTCAACATAAATCTTCTCTTAATGAGATAAAAAATACGAAAAAATAATAAATCATCCTATCATAATAAATATGAAAAAATAATAAAATCAGATGAACCTTGTACTCGAGTCTGCTAGAAATTCCCATGCTACAAAAACTTAATTGAGAACGTTTTGCTATGCATTACACCGATATTAGAACAACTACTAGTTTCAAAAAAAAAAAAAAAGATATTAGAACAACTACATGGATGACATCAAAATTGAGACAAATAAGAAGATGATCTGCATTTACAGTTAAAAATGAGTGCATCCTAAAGACTCAGATTTATGTTTAAAACATCTATCGGGAATGAATGGCAAAAATGCAAAATGATAAAATTGTCTTACAAAATCCATCAATCAGTAGTTATTCAGCACAATCATAATTGGTACAGATATGAAACTTGGTTACATTGAAGTTAGACATCTGCGCCAATGGTATATTATAAAGACAAATACAATACAAAAGCAACTCAAAGTACAAGATTACAGAAAAAAAAATAAGAACAAGGGCCGACTTAGACCAGAATCATGCAGCAGCAGTGGTACTGGCAGAGGGTAAAAGGATAATTTCTACATTGTCGTGTACACCCTGAAGCAACAATTCACCATCATAAGAAACAATTTTTCTTTTCTTCGCCGCTCTCAAGGTTCCAACCAATGCCTCGAAGATGTTAGCGCATCTGTCGTCATTAAACAGGACTCCAAATGTCACCTAAAATGTTCAATTTACAACTACTTGTATCATAAGTTCATAACAGATTCTGGAATAAGTCGAATCAAATTCTTGTTATAAGATGAAGGTGTTATTTCTGCTAACACTAATATATACTGCTAAGTACTTTTAGGTCTGGTGATTTTACAGTACAAGAAAAAAAGGTTAAAGCAGTAAATAGAGCAGGATTAACTTATGTTCAGTATTAATACCAACCCCGTGTACTGTGTACCAACAACATATTTACAGATGAAAATTATAATATTGTTCTAAAATCAAATCAATTCAAGGTATTCATTCATTCATTTTTCTTTTCTTTTTTCCCAAAACAAGAGGTATTCATTCATTAATGACAGTCAAGAGCGCATTTTACTCCTGCAAACATATGATTTCATTGGATGGTCCCAAGCACATCTGAACTTTAATTTTCAGCATTGACAGTCAAGATCACCAGTGCACATTACATTTTAAAATCAAATGGTTCAGGATTCGGTGAAGAGTGGTATAAATCTCCTATCTGAAATAGAAGACCCAGATCTACCAGCAACCATGGAATAAATTTTGTACTGAAGAGAAGCTGATCCATTTTTTAATTAATTTTGACATGCCTACATTATTCGAATCATCTGATAAATAACCTTTTATAATCAATGTAATGCATTCTGAGAATTTCACTTCTTCGCTAAATGAAATGGATCAAGGCGGACAACCATAAAAAAATGGATCCGTGAAATAAAAATAAAAGGTATTGAATTAATGCATCAGTGGCCGAATCAAAATCATAAACAATCATCCTTTCGGCAATCCCCATTCCCAGCTCTCATCTCTCTTCGTTTTTGCTTTCTAACTAATCTAATCCCCTCTTATCACTATACAAAATTACCCCCAAAGCAACATTTTTTTCAAGAGGTGTGTTGGATTAAATCGACAAACCTTGTAAGAGCCATCGGATTGAGCCTGGCCAAGACGCCGAATCTCTTCCTTGAGCCGTCCGACTTCCTCCTCTACATTCATGGCTTCTCTGCTTCTCGTCAAACGACGACGTTGTGCGGAGCTGGTAGAGTTACAAAACAGTTCGGATATTTTTGACAAACAGAACAAGTTATGGATATTTTTGGATCCGTATCCTCTGCATTAACTCAAAAGGGAATCTTTTGAGTTAATGAATTACAACCGTCTGATTTTAAACGGAGCCAATCCGGCTCCTGCCTATAACATAGGGTCCCTTTAATATTAGTGCAGATCTAGTTTGCACGAATCTTAAAACAGATCGAATGGTCGATATGCATTAACTCAAAAGATTTTCTTTGGAGTTAATGCAGAGGATACGAATTTGATATTTTTTAGATCCATCCAGCTCCTTGTTTGATTGGAGCCGGTCTTTCTGGGCCCCGCAATGGCTTAAATTTTGGTTTGGTCCTGGACTTTTGTAAAATAATCAGATTGACCCCGCATGCTTCATTTTATGCTAAGGTCATATTTTTTTTTTAAGACGAGTAGAATCCAATCCACCGATTTCTATGATTAAAAATATCATAGTGTTTATTGGTACCAATTCTCTGGTATCCTTACGTAACAAGTAACAACAAAAACTAATAATTTATCATTCAAAGACACACCAGCATCTAAATATCACAAGTATTGAATTGATGTACAATTAAATTGAAATCTATTGTGTGATGCACAAAGGTCAAATTTAGTTAAGTATAAAATAGAAATAAGATTTTTTAATTTTTATTTATGAAGTCAAACATAGATAAGTGTGTATTTTATATGTACATTTTTGGAAATTGTAACCAAAACATGATATTAATACAAGTAGGGGTTATTTACGTGTTTATGCCATCATTACGATATATTTATTCTCTTTATCGTATGCTTTCCTTAAGGCTGATCATCCAAAATTCTAATCATAATTGGGTAAAATCACTTTATATGGTTAAATTTTCTAATTAGATTTTTTGAAATTCTTCTTACTTCCAATGGACAATATCTAATGTGGAATCATGATCAACTTGGAAAATTAGAATTCGTGTCATGATATTTTTTTTTTTTCACTGAATGTATGCTTTAGTGGTTCCTAGTTTAAAACACTTAAAAAACTTATTTTAGCATCTTTTAGCTGTCTATAGTGTGAACTATGAACATGTGTGTTTATAAAGTAGAAATAAATTTGCTAAATATTTCAAAATGAGAACATTAATGTTCAAATCAGAATAGACCAAAAACAAATGGACCCAATTCCGAAAGAAGAAAACATTTTCAAGGCCGTTTTAGATGAGTATGGAATATATTGCCTCAAGATTAAGCGCTCCAAATCAATATTGTGGTTCTTCATGCATCCCTAGGAGTGCTAAACCACTGGGCCACCATAGAACAAAGATCTTACACTGTTCATCTCTGATTGCAAGAATTATAAAGTTTGCAGGGTGATCTCAGATGATCTAACATTAAATGATCCAAATGCAATAGTATTAGTTTAGGAAATTCATTGAACCAATTGGTAAACTGGCAAATATCAAGCCTGGTGACACTTGATGTACTTACATTTTATACAGAGAATATAATAAACTAATAATTCACTAATTACATAGCTATATTCTCCAAGAACCAGATAACAACAGTAGTTAATCAGCATATATGTTATCTCACTGATTTAACTCAAGTGTAAATTTATAAAAAGAAAAGAAAAACGACATAATAAATTCCACCACACCAGATACAGATCTTTGATTTACCAATCTCCAACTGAACCAAATCCTATACGGACAGCTCTGAATTTAGCTACAGTAGACCGGGGCTGATGTGGGTTTATAGAGAAACGGCCTGACATTGTGAGTCTGTCCCGAGGGAAGCTTGTAAGAGAACTTGACACCTGAGTGCTTGTCCCCTCGGATGGCACAGTGCTCGCTGAAGCTGCTGATCGGCCGTGCCAGGCACGATTCCCACCGGTCGCTCTCTGGCATCGTCTCAGCCACAGAGTAGAAGCCTCTCGAGTTTGTGAATGCCTG
This sequence comes from Carex kokanica, assembly GCA_025461125.1. NCBI lineage: Eukaryota > Viridiplantae > Streptophyta > Magnoliopsida > Poales > Cyperaceae > Carex > Carex kokanica. Next base: position 1,655,934 of record JAJGRX010000838.1, on the reverse strand, counting down.
GTAATTAATCACCTCACCTGATTTGGTGATGCATAGCACGGCCACCTCTGCACCTGTAAAAGTAGAAATAAGATTTTAGTTTAGAGTGTTGTCGCTATTGGCAATCTTTCATTCAAGGAGGTGTCAATAGAAGGAAAAAAAGAACAAAAGAACAACACATTTGTTGGCCTCTGGAAATTATAACTGGCAATTGGCTCCGATATTCTCTTGTTTCTCCTCATCCTTTCTTCCTTTTTTTTTATCATTTTACTTAATTTTGAACTGTTGGTTCAACTATAAACCTGATCCGGAACTGTATTTTTCCAGTTGAACTCCAGTGTGCAATACAATTCTTTGGACTTGAATTGAAATGGCCCCTAGCGCATGCTGGTGAAATTAGTGTTAATACCGATGAGAAATGCAAAATTCATCTTCTTTCCTCAGGAAGGGAAGCCTCACTAACAATAATTCCATAAACACATCTAAAATTAAACCGAATTTCACCAAATAAAACTTCCTAAACAGGTAATTTGGGATAGCATGAGCCTAAAGCCACACCCGCATCAAATAATTGTAGGCAAGTACAGCTGAAATTGAATTGGGGGTTTGTTTTTACTCATAGAGAACTCTTAAGATAAATTATGAGATAGAAAGCAAAATACGAAACAAGGGTTAGGTCATGAAGAGAGGCTGGGTACCTTCAAGGACATGATCCTCTGGACCGACGGAGGAATCAGCGCACACGTCGCAGACCACGCGGCCGCGGATCTCGCCGGTCCACGCCTGAGCCGAGCCGCAAAACACGAAAAGTAACAGCGCCAAACCCGCCATGTTTTTTCTCAATAAATCCATAGTTATTCCCTCTTTCTCTCTCTTTCGGCTTCCTTTCGATTCGACCTACTCTTCGAGAAAGAAGAAAGCTCGCTAAGCGTCGCTCTCAGTCGTTAGAGAGAGTACTCGATAGTCGCCGACATTTTTATTTGTATCGAAAGTTAATTAGGAATTAATAAAAATGCCCAAAACAGCTGATTTTTATTAAAAATGTTCAAACCAGCTATTTAATGGCCGGTTCTTGATTTTTTTTTAGAGACAAATACTTAAAATGCTGAAATATAACACAAAAAAATCAATTTTTTTTTAAATATTTGTTAAATTACCTTTTTAATAGCATATTTATACTAAAATACGCTAAATTACTTGAAATATGTTAATTTATGTTGATTTACACTGAATTACTTGAAATTACAATAATTATGTAGAATTATGATAAAATGAGGTAAATTACGCTAAATTACGTATGAATAGAGATGATTTTGTGCCATCTTTCATCAATCATAAAAAATAGTATAAAAAATCCAAAAATAATAAAAATTGGTATTCTACAAGTTCATTATATAACTAATTTACTGAGCTACGTACATTGAACAATAGAAATAAAAAATTTCATCGGAAACTTCAACTGAAGTTTTGAGGCTCTTCCCTTTGTTTTTTGTTGATTCTGAATTTCGAATCTGGCATCGCGAACATTAACGCATGCGTATTTTCACAAGCTTTCTGAAAAGTGGTCATTTGCTAAAATCGGACACGAGCACCGTTTTATGGTCGTTTGAAGTTTCGTCATCGTTTTTCGCCTTCTCCAGTGAAGATATCATCTAACTATTCATACGTAATTTAGTGTAATTTACCGTATTTTAGCATAATTCTACATAATTATTGTAATTTAGCGTAATTCAACATAAATTAACATAATTTCAAGTAATTTAGTGTATTTTAGTATAAATATGCTAATTATATATCAAAAAAGTAATCTAACAAATATTTAAAAAAAATCAATTTTTTAGTATTATATTTAAGCATTTTAGCTATTTGTCTTTTTAAAAAAATAACATAATTTAGTGTAAATCAGCATAAATTAACATAATTTCAAAAAATTTAGCGTATTTTAGTATAAATATGCTATTAAAAAAGTAATTTAACAAATATTTAAAAAAATTCGATTTTTTATTGTTATATTTCAGCATTTTAGCTATTTGTTTCTAAAAAAAAAAAATTCAAGGACCAGCCATTTAATGGCCGGTTTGGATATTTTTAATAAAAACTAACAGTTCTGGATATTTTTATTAATTCCTAATTAACTTTGGATATAAATAAAAAGAGAAAATTGGTTATTTGCCACTCCAAAATCTTCAAATTGTAAAAATGTCATCCCGAAATTTGAAATTGTAAAAATGCCACTCTAAACTTCATTAATTTCTAATTTTGCCATTTATACTGTATTCTTATACTATTTTTATTAAAAATTAACTGAAAAATACTGTTTTGGTATACGTCCACGGTTCATATGTTTGTCCACTTCATTAATGCATAGAAATACGTACACCAAAACAGTATTTTTCAGTTAATTTTTAATAAAAATAGTATAAGAATACAGTATAAATGGCAAAATTAGGAATTAATGAAGTTTAGAGTGGCATTTTTACAATTTCAAATTTCGGGATGACATTTTTACAATTTGAAGGTTTTGGAGTGGCAAATAACCAATTTTTCCAAATAAAAATGTCGGGATAGTCGATACGGTGTCCACCTGGTTTAGGTAACAAGTAACAACTCACCAATTAAATAATCAACGGATAATATTTATCCGGGTTCACTAAACTTTGCTTTATCGGGAATTCATCCTTCAAATTAATTTATTCCTAAGTGACTATTAAATAATAATTTAATCGGAATAAATAAAAATTCTGTTACTACTAGAGTAACTGTTGGATTATGTAATCATCTAAAGTAGTCTGTTTATCTAGATTTGCAAAATATATATTTATTTAATTTTACAGTTTCATGACTGATATTATGCAGGTTCATGATAACATAAATGGCTATATACATCAAGATGAATCATCAATTGCTACACATATTAAGGATGTGCTATAATAAACCAATGAATGGATTTAGAAGACTTAACTCAAGACTAATTGTTAATTAGAAATCTGTGAAATTAGTAAAATATACTTGAGATTGAGGTAATTGACCTAAACCGTGACAACGACTAATCAGGCGTTACAACAAAACAATTCATATTCAGAAATCCACAGAGTAATCGATTTATTCCGTTACAATGGCTAATCAGGCGTTGTAACGAAACAATTCAAATCGAACCCCAAAATCTTCAGAGAGTTCCGTTGTGACAACCGTTGCAACGCTTAATGAGCGTTAGGGTTTCCAGCACAGTAAAACCTACTAAATGGGACCAACCGTTACAACGGCTAATTGACCATTATAACGGTTGATGTTAGTTACCTTATTTTGTTTCTTTCTCTATAAATAGAAGCAAAATCTAGGTTTTACACTTCTTTTATAGCCGCCTCAAATTGCAATACTACGTTTTTGAAATAGATTTAGAATTCTCCATTGTTGCTTGTGCAACTTCAATATCTTTACAATAATCTCAAGCATACTCCACTATACTCAATATTGTGTAAGAATTAGAGTATTTTGTGTGAGATCTTTTATTTGTTTAAACACTAGAGCCTTTAGTGCTCAAGAGCCAATTCCATGCTCGGGCCGTGTGACTTCTCGAAATTTGTAAGAGCTCACCGGTTCCACTTTGTACTCTTTTCTCATTGAGTAAAGAAAGGCGTGCCATCAAGAAGGTTGCGAAACCCCGAAGACGTAGAGGTTAGTGTCGAACTCCGTAAATATATCTCGTGTCAAGTATCTTTTTACTATTCTATTTACTTTACATACACTTGATTAGTTTAAGTTTTCTTGTTTTCGCCAAGAACAACTTACGTACACGTTAGATTTATTTTTATAAGTTGAATATCAAACTATTTAGAATTAAAATTTTAAAAAACTCCATATTCACTCCCTCTAGGTGCCGTTAGAGGCAACAGTAACTAGATAAATTAATTTAAATGATTAAGCGTAAAAAAACAAAACTTAGTGATCTCCCACAAAATTTACGTCGACATTCCTAAAGTTTCATCTATTATATTTTGTGTTTTAATTTAATAAAATAAAGTTTCTGCATTTATATTTTATTTAAGGGGGAATTTCATGTATACCCCTCATAGACCTTGAAATTACATGTTTCTCCCTCTAAAGTTTCTAATATCATATTTACCCTTCTAAATAAAAAACTCACAAATTTACCCATTTTATTGCATTTTCTTTTAAAACTCATTCAAAATTTATAAAGTACACCTTTAAACTTTTATTAAAAATTAAAATATGTAGTTTGTGTAAGTGAAATGTTCGGTCATTATAATCGATCGATTTTCGAGGGCAAATAGATCATTTCTCAACCTATGACGCACATACAGTGGCATTTAGGCATACAATTGTGAGTGCATCACAAGAAAATGAACAATTTTGCCCACAATTAGTCAAGTAGAAGATCGAGCGTATAATTTTTTATTTTTTTAATAAAAGTAAAATGAGTATTTTATAATTTTAGAATGAGTTTTAATTAAATAGGCGATTGATTGGGTAAATTTGTGAGTTTTTTAAAATTTAGAATGATAAATACGATATTACGAACTTTGAAGAAAAGATATGTAATTTAAATTTTTTTGAGGGGTATACATGATATTTCCCCTATATTTAAATGCTACTTATTTAGGCAGCAGTAAAATTAGGTAACTTCGGGCGAGTGTTATGTATTCATAATTTAGGAATTAATAAAAATGCCCAAACCGTCTTAAATGGCCGGTTCTTGATTTTTTTTTAGAGACAAATAGCTAAAATGCTGTAATATAACACTAAAAAATTGATTTTTTTAAAATATTTGTTAGATTACTTTTTTGATATATAATTAGCATATTTATACTAAAATACGCTAAATTACTTGAAATTATGTTAATTTATGCTGATTTACACTAAATTACTTGAAATTACAATAATTATGTAGAATTATGCTAAAATACGGTAAATTACGCTAAATTACGTATGAATAGGACCGATTTTGTGCCATCTTTCATAAATCATAAAAAATAGTAAAAAAATTCAAAAAATAATAAAAATTGGTATTCTATAAGTTCATTACATAACTAATTTACTAAGCTACGCATATTGAACAATAGAAATGAAAATCTTAACTCAAAACTTCAACTGAAGTTTTGAGGCTCTTCCCTTTATTTTTTGGCAATTCTAAATTTTGAAAAATAGCATAACAATTATTAATGCATGCGTATTTTCACAAGCTTTCCGAAAAGTAGTTATTTGCTGAAATCGGACACTCGAGCGCTGTTTTATGACTGTTTGAAGTTTCGTCGTCATTTTTCGCCTTCTCAGTGAACATATCATCCCTATTCATACGTAATTTAGAGTAATTTACCGTATTTTAGCATAATTCTACATAATTATTGTAATGTCAAGTAATTTAGTGTAAATCATCATAAATTAACATAATTTCAAGTAATTCAGCGTATTTTAGTATAAATATGCTAATTATATATCAAAAAAGTAATATAACAAATATTTAAAAAAAATCAATTTTTTAGTGTTATATTTCAGCATTTTAGCTATTTGTCTCTTAAAAAAAAACATAATTTCGAATAATTTAGTATAAATCAGCATAAATTAACGTAATTTCAAGTAATTTAGCCTATTTTAGTATAAATATGCTATTAAAAAAGTAATTTAACAAATATTAAAAAAAATTCTATTTTTTAGTGTTATATTTGAGCATTTGAGCTATTTGTCTCTAAAAAAATAAAAAAAATAAAAATTTCAAGGATTAGCCATTTAATGACCGGTTTGGACATTTTTAATAAAAACCAGCTGGTCTAGATATTTTTATTAATTCATAATTAACTTCGGATATAAATAAAAATGTCGGAGTTATCAGCCTTCATGCAAATATACCTTTAGAAAGTAAAGTAGGATAAATTTTCATTTCGACTTTTAATTGGTTAGGCTTATGAGCCCATCAGACTATATACATCTCTTTTGTTTAAAACCGAAGCAAACCCACCGACATTTTTATTAATACCCTAAGTCCATTAAAAATTATTAAAATTACTCACGGTCCCAAATCTTTATTAAAAATACTCATACCGGCCAATTATTGGCCGGTACCGATTAAATAGCCCAACCGGCCAATAATTGGCCGGTTCCGTGATATATTTTTTTTTAAAAATTTTTTTTTTGCCGAACCGGCCAATTATTGGCCGGTTCCGTAAATTTTTTTTTTTTTTTTTTTAAGATTTTGATAGGGAGCGGTCCTATAATTTTGACCATATTCAAAATTCAATTTCAAGAAAATGGCTACATGGATTTTTGTGTTCTTTATATCAAAATAAAGGTATGAAAGTCTAGTTTCCAGATAATATAATTTCTCTATACAAAAATATTACAGATTGGTACAGTTTTAGCGATTAATTGACAGAGGTCAGAATTCAGAAAAGCTGAAATTCCAGGGAGCAGTCCTATAATTTTGACCATATTCAAAATTCAATTTCGAGAAAATGGCTACATGGATTTTTATGTTCTTTATATCAAAATAAAGGTATGAAAGTCTAGTTTCCAGATAATATAATTTCTCTATACAAAAATATTACATATTGGTACAGTTTTAGCGATTAATTGACAGAGGAATTCAGAAAAGCTGAAATTCCAGGGAGCAGTCCTATAATTTTGACCATATTCAAAATTCAATTTCGAGAAAATGGCTACATGGATTTTTATGTTCTTTATATCAAAATAAAGGTATGAAAGTCTAGTTTCCAGTTAATATAATTTCTCTATACAAAAATATTACAGATTGGTACAGTTTTAGCGATTAATTGACAGAGGTCAGAATTCAGAAAAGCTGAAATTTCAGTGAGTAGTCAAATAATTCTGACCTCTGTCAATTAAAACTCTTTCTAGTTACAGGGACACAACCCAGCCATGCCCAAATGTGCCTTAGCACTGGAATATTGAATGCCTAGCCAAGCACCAGTACAATGTTCATAAGTATATATATATAGATTGAAAAGAATAATGATGGCATACCCCTGACTTTTATGTTACATCTAATTAACTTTTATAGTACATATATTTGAAAATTATTATTTAAATTAAAAGATTAAAATTGTAGATGTATTTTTTTTAATTCTTAAATAGCAAGTGTATCACATTTGGGTCGATTTGAAAAGCGTATAGCCTTCCATAAAAAAAATATAAAAAAAAATTTAACAGTACAGTTTTCATGGCAGTATGATGAATGACCAATCAAATTTAAAATTGACTCAATAAAATTTGATACAAGTACTATTTAAATAATTCAGAACATATCTAAATTTTGAATAATATTTTTTTTAAATATATACATATCGTAAATGTTATAAGATGTACTAGAATTACCCAAATGGAATGCACAACAGCATTTCCCTAATTCAAATAAACTTACAACAAAAATTATTCATAACAAATATTTAAAAAAACAATTCAATTTTTTTGTGTTAGATTTCATTTCAGCATTTTAGCAATTTTTCTCCCGATATTTTTATTAATAACCCCAAACAAAAGAAAAATATCAAATATAACCCCCATCTCAAAAAAATTTCAAATCTAACCCAACCGCCCGAAAATGGGGCGGTCAGGTTATCCAACCAACGAACCGCCCGCCCGTCGGGCGGTCCACTGCCCAAAAAAAAAAAATCACCAAACCGCCCCACTGTGGGGCGGTCCACTAAATATATATATATATAGAGCTGGGCTATGGTGAGTTGCGAAGTAAGATGTCATTTTTACTTCACGCTCATAATTTTATTTTGAAAATCTAAACGCCCGATCCGAACCGCTCAACATGTTCTCCATATTGAAATGTGCTTGGAGACCAAATTTTATAATTTTTGGAATTTTTTTACTATTTATTAAGTCACTTTGAAAATCGCTGATCAAATGGTCCAGAATTTTTTACTGTTTTTTTACTGTTCATCCGGATCTGGGATTTTCAAAGTGGCTTAATAAATAGTAAAAAAATTCCAAAAAATATAAAATTTGGTCTCCAAGCACATTTCAATATGGAGAACATGTTGAGCGGTTCGGATCGGGCGTTTAGATTTTCAAAATGGAGTATGAGCGTGAAGTAAAACGACATTTTACTTCACAACTCACCATAGTCAATCTCTCTCTCTCTCTCTCTCTATATATATATATATATATATATATATAGTGCTGGGCTTAGCTAAGCCATGGTGTAAAACGACTTGGTGCTCCACGCCTCATTATTTCCATTTTGAAAATCCAAACGACCGATCCGAACCGCTCAAGTTGTTCTCCATATTGATATGTGCTTGGAGACCAAATTTTACATTTTTTGGAATTTTTTTACTATTTATTAAGCCACTTTGAAAATCACTGATCCGGCGGTCCAGAAATTTTTACTGTTTTTTACTGTTCATAAGGATTTTCAGATTTTCAAAGTGGCTTAATAAATAGTAAAAAAATTCCAAAAAATGTAAAATTTGGTCTCCAAGCACATTTCAATATGGAGAACATGTTGGAAGGTTCGAATCGACTATTTGAACTTTGAAAATGAAGATATGGCGTGGAGTACCAAGTCGTTTTACTCCATGGAGTAGCCTAGTCGGACTCTATATATATATATATATTTTTTTTTTTTAGATTTTGATAGGGAGCAGTCCTATAATTTTGACCATATTCAAAATTCAATTTCGAGAAAATGGCTACATGGATTTTTGTGTTCTTTATATCAAAATAAAGGTATGAAAGTCTAGTTTCCAGATAATATAATTTCTCTATACAAAAATATTACAGATTGGTACAATTTTAGCGATTAATTGACAGAGGTCAGAATTATTTGACTACTCACTGAAATTTCAGCTTTTCTGAATTCTGACCTCTGTCAATTAATCGCTAAAACTTTACAATCTGTAATATTTTTGTATAGAGAAATTATATTAATTGGAAACTAGACTTTCATACCTTTATTTTGATATAAAGAACATAAAAATCCATGTAGCCATTTTTTCGAAATTGAATTTTGAATATGGTCAAAATTATAGGACTGCTCCCTGGAATTTCAGCTTTTCTGAATTCCTCTGTCAATTAATCGCTAAAACTGTACCAATCTGTAATATTTTTGTATAGAGAAATTATATTATCTGGAAACTAGACTTTCATACCTTTATTTTGATATAAAGAACATAAAAATCCATGTAGCCATTTTCTCGAAATTGAATTTCGAATATGGTCAAAATTATAGGACTGCTCCCTGGAATTTCAGCTTTTCTGAATTCTGACCTCTGTCAATTAATCGCTAAAACTGTACCAATCTGTAATATTTTTGTATAGAGAAATTATATTATCTGGAAACTAGACTTTCATACCTTTATTTTGATATAAAGAACAAAAAAATCGATGTAGCCATTTTTTTGAAATTGAATTTTGAATATGGTCAAAATTATAGGACCGCTCTCTATCAAAATCTAAAAAAAAAAAAAAAAAAAAAAAAAAAAAAATTACGGAACCGGCCAATAATTGGCCGGTTCGGCAAAAAAAAAAATTAAAAAAAATATATATATCACGGAACCGGCCAATTATTGGCCGGTTGGGCTATTTAATCGGTACCGGCCAATAATTGACCGGTATGGGTATTTTTAATAAAGATTTGGGACCGTGGGTAATTTTAATAATTTTTAATGGACTTAGGGTATTAATAAAAATGTCGGCAAACCCGACTAGAAGCCCACATTTGCATGGGTTCCTCTCCAAGCCTCTGATCTGAAATAGACGGTTCAGATATTACACAAAGTGCATCGATTCCGTACCATTGGAGAAGAGCGGGGACCATTCCACCATTTTGACTTCGTGAGAATCAGGAAGCTTCGTTTTCTGTTTTCTTTCTTCCTTTTCTCTGTCGCAACGCGTTTTTCCAGCGGCAGAGAGGAGAGGGGGATTTCCATTGGTAGAGAAATCTCGTTTTGTTCTAGCGTCGGAGAGGAGGAGAGGAGAGATTGCGATTGGGATTGGGAATTTATTCGAAAGAAAGAAGGGGGAAATCCGTTAATAATTAGTTCGCTCATTTTATCGATTCCATCTCATGGGAACCCCAGCATTCCCCAATTTGGGGCAGCACTGTAGCCTGGAGGATTGCAAGCAAATCGACTTCCTTCCCTTCACCTGTGATCGATGCCACGAGGTACAGTTTTCTATTGACCAAAATGTTACATCTTGTTAATTTTTTTTCCTTCCTATAAAAGTTGTGCTAAGATGCAACTTTTATGGTCATTGATATATATCTGCCTATTGAAGTAATTCATGTCTGGTTAGATTCTATAAACATGAATTATTCTGTAGGAATTTATAGGGGGTTATTGGTGGGAGTATCAATAAATCAGTCACCAAGTATTCCTAATTTTTGTGATCCAACAAAGAGTTCATCAATATCGTGAGAGATGTATCATGATTAAAACCTAGATTCTTTGAGTGGTCGCAGTGTTGTCTGATTAGAACTGAATTTAAACTATTTGGTGCAGCCAAACCAGGAATCATCCTTAAAGTTTCTCTCCTTTTGCATCGAAAGGATATGTAACAGAAGTATCTCTTTAAATTCTTTGGTAAATTACATGTGCTTGCATAACAATTCTCAAAATTGGAAATAGTACTGGTCAGTTCTTTCAAGTTGTCTAAATCTCCCTTAATATTCCCATTTGATTTGTATTCTTTTGAGGGTTTTCCGATTGGTCTAATGCATACCATGTATATCAGATTATAATTTTTCTTGTTTCTATACTACTCATCTGACTATTTATTTATTTATTGTATTTGTAGGTGTTCTGTCTCGAGCATAGAAGTTACATCACACACCAGTGTCCAGTTGCAAACCCAAATGACGTGACAGTTGTGATATGCCCACTCTGTGCCAAATCGGTTCGCTTAATTCCAAATCAAGACCCGAATATAACATGGGAGTCGCATTGCAATACTGACTGCGATCCCTCCAATTACCAAAAGGTGACCACGAAAAGGAGATGTCCAGTTCGAGGATGTAAGGAAACCCTCACCTTCTCCAACACAATCAAATGCAAGGATTGTTTGATAGAACACTGCTTGAAACATAGATTCGGGCCGGATCACAAGTGTCCTGGCCCAAAGAAACCCGAACCCTCATTCCCCTTTGCTAGTATGCTAAGTAGAAGTAAAAAGAATACCAATTCGAACAATTCCTCTTCATGGTGGAATTCAGTTCGGGCCTCTGCTGAGGCCGGAATGCAAAAGTTAACCATTGCAACCAATCAGGCATTTTCAATGGGACCGAGTAGCAGCAGTGGCGGCGCCCTTGTTGAGCAGTGTACACAGTGTAATGCGAGGTTTGCAAACGTCTCGGCTTTGATTGAGCATGCGGAGAGAGTTCACGGGAATAACTCTAGGTCGGGTCAAAGACCTATGGTGCTCGATGTTTGTCCAAAATGTAGCAAGGGTTTTAGAGACCCAGTATTGTTAGTAGAACATGTCGAAAGAGAGCATGGTGGAACCTCCCGAAGATAGGAGACTTGCACTTGTGTCTTGTGGAGGACAACAGAGCGAACTTATTTGTTATTCTTTGAATCTGTGATTCTTTACTCAATTTATGGAATCTGTGATCTTTTTTTGTTTTTTTTTTAACACAATTATATTCTTTGGTCTCAACTGTAGTCGTGGTATTTTTCACAAGTGACTTCAACAACAGAACTTGTACATTTTTCATTACCGACTTCAACATCAGATTGTTGGTTTCTGCTTGATGTCTTTCATACCACGCTTGTTGAACATCGTTTAATTTTTATATTAATTTCCACTTTTTTTTCTTTTTCTATGGGTGTTATTCTGGAAAAGTGAATAAAAGGATAATTTCATTTTCCAACACAACTATTGTCTATTTTCATGAATAGTTGTTGTAAATAATTATCAATTTCCACCTGTTTTTCTTCATATATCTTTCCAGCAATGGTGGGTAACACTCCTCTCTTTTTGTCACTACCACAACTTGAAGGAAACAGACATGGAGCATAGGAGTAGAAAACAGGTTATCTTCCTTTAGTTGGTTCTAGTAAACGAAAACAATGTAAATACGCAGATATCACAAACACATACGCCCCAAAAAAAGCATCTACATAGGATATTCCAGCTAGGCTTCAAAAGTTTTTTTGAGCAATCCAGCAAATTAGAAGTGAGAACAGAGTACTAATGAAAGATAAACATTACAAAATCCAACGAGAAAAATGCACTGCTCAATTAGATTATAATACAGGTGGAAAAGGAAGCAAGATACAGAAAAAATAATTAATTAAACGTAATACTACAAATTATCCATAACCTATTGCTATCAGATTGACAATTCATTATCATTAATGATAGCAAAGTCTGCTATTTTATGCTATCCTACATGTTGAGAAGGTAAGAATATTTAAAGAATGGAGATAGGCATATTCTATACAAACAAACAGAATTTTCCTAGAAAATATGTTATCCTAAAACCCTTTAAAGCTTCTTTTCTATTTTGGAAAGAAACATATATAGCTCATTATTAATGTAGGCCTTTGAATTCTGAACTATACAATAATCACCTAATAAGTGACTCATCTTGTCTTGAACAAATACACGAGCAATCGGTGGTGTTGTCATCCCTTCTCACAAGGCGTTTGTCACGATTAATCATCAATTTAATTAGGGGTAACTTGGAAGAAACTTGTCGCCAAATCTCATCAACTGTTCCATTGGGGCTTTCATACTCAAAATAATGCTTCACCTGCAATGAATGAAAAATACATAATTAGTTTCAATCGAAAAAAAAAATACTTAGTACCGTATATAATAATGATCTAGTAAAAAAAGTTTCAAAATGTACAAAAGAAATATAGGAAAAGAAAAGGAATATATGAAACTAGATTAATATTTTGTGCTGTTCTGAACTGCTAACAACTAGGACATAATGGGTCAAGAACCATATGACAGCCTGGTACCCGTATTACTGGAAAGATCTAACCTGCACAGTACAAATCCAGCTTATTAACACTTCTATGATTTTATAAGCCTGGAGCTATACTTTCAAAACTAAATTAATACTTGAATTATCACCTATTATGGAAGCACAGAACAAACAGACCTCAAAGCAAGTACCAACTAATGACCACTGCTGGCAGGAAATATTTTATGTACCTTTTTAATTTCTCGCTGATACTTCAAAACCATCTCTGTGCTCACTTTCCTGAGCATGGATGTCAGAAATCCAGGTTGAACAGCAACATTAGTCTCAACAAATATGGCGATCTTCTTATAATCAATCACATCTTCAAACGGCAACTCGATATAGTCACTAACTACCACTGGTACACACAAGCTGACAATGGCATCAAAGAGCCGGCATGCTGAGGGGGTGTCGCCAGCTGGATGGAGACAGAACTTAGAAGAGTGCATCCCCTGTGTCGCCATGCGTCGGCTCTCCCTTGATTGAGCCCCATGCTTGACAATCACATCCTTCTCGTTTTCTAGAATTTGAAAGAGAGTGTCTCTAACTTTTCCACCCTGAAAATAAAATGGGAGAAAGAAGATATTAAGTAATTTTTTTTTTATCAAACATGTATAGACTATACACAAATTAACAACTTAGCCCTCCTACATCAATAATGAGCTGAAATAGTACTTCAAAGCTCTCGAAGAAGAATAGAATTGAGAACACTGGAATTGAATTTTGGCGCATCAGGCAGAATTCTGAGGGTGGAGGCTGTCTTGTAATACTGCTTGTCAATTATATAAGTACTAAAATTCACAGGGACGTTTTATTTTCAGATTGAGTAAAGGTTTGTCATAACAAGATACTTTCAATTAAGAACATACATTTGAAAACTTATGATTTAATTGTACTGTATTTCTTAACCTTCAGACAGTCAACCACAGCCATTAGCAAGTACAGAAAACCTGAGTACCTCTGTTCTCTATGTTGCAGCAATTGACCAAATATAATATACACATAATTAAAGCCTACCTCTTTCCGGTACCGATTTCCCATGAAGAAAAGAAGAGATGGCCTCGCTTCAACCCCAATTTCCCCTTTGTAAGGATTAATCCTGTGAGAGTAAGGAAGCACCACATCCTTAACCAGTGATGCCTGATCCTCTCTCAGCCTACCAAAATCAGAAACAAGCAGCACCGCATTTCGAATCTGATCAATCACCTTATAAAGTGCATTGGGATCCTGACAGATTATCACATGATCCCTCCCCTTGTTCCTTTTCCAGTAATCCTGCCTCTCCAACCACTCCACCAGCTCCTCCTGCATATGCTCATCACTGTACGACCCCATGGCTGACTCATCAGTGGGCCGGATTGGGTTCACAATCAAGCTCAGAGAAGAGAAAAAGGGAACGTAAAAGAGATCAGCTTGAGAAGGATCTGAAACGACTGCAATTGGAGAATCTGTATTGCGATCGGACCGAAGGAGGTCCGAAAACAACCACCACTCAGCCGAATGCTGGTGGCCAGGATACCGAAGGTCGGCATCAGAGGCGACAGAGGTAGACCGGTCGCTACCTCCGCGTGCAAGGAGGTAACTACGAATGACGCCATAGGTGAACTTGGAAGGGAGGTCATAAAGGTAGATCTTGGTAGTAGCATCAGTTGCCAAGAATGAGGAGGTAGACGCAAAGGAACCGGGAGGTGTCGGTGGGGAAGAGAAGGGTATAGAGTGGAGGAGAGCGTAGAGGGAGAGGATAGCAAGAAAGGCTGCGAGGCATTTGGCGAGGTAGGAGCGGCGCAGAATGCGAAAAAGAGAGAACATTGGAAGAGAAAAGAAGGTAGAGGTAGGAGAGGAGACGGGGCTGGTGCGGGTTTTTCGGGGCTTGCCACCGCGCTCGGACATGACGAGATAGATTGGCAGGAAGGAAAGGTATTTGGGACTATCGATTTGAGGTGATTTGCATCTCCTTCGTCTCCAACGGGTTCGGATTTCAGATCAGGCTTAAACGGCTTAAAATAGCTCCGGACGAGGTTGAGCAAGTGAACGGTTGAAAATTGCATTAGAATTAATTAGCTCATTAGTTGAAAAAATTTGTGATGGTTTAATCACTGTCAACAATTAATTGACTGATTAATCAGTCTAAACAGACGACTTTTACAACACTAATTATTAGAACATTTATAAATCTAAATTTCATATTTTTTGTAATTTTGATATACTCTTTCACCTTGCATGACTTATCTATGATTGACACGTCCATTAGTATATTCCGTATATTTCTCTAAGATTGCTTTTGATAATTTAAAAGCAACGAAGACAGTACCTCGAATCAAGATTGCACTAATTATTGTTCTTTTAATTATATTTTTAATTTTTGCTTTTATTACAGAATGACATTTATACCACTCAGGTTAGTGTTTAAATTTTAGGAAAAAAAGAAGAAGTTAATTTGATTAGACAAATGATTAAATATTTATATCGTATTCAACTCGTACTGTATTTCTATCCATTTGTATAGTAAATACAACCACTATTAGTACATCTGTACATGGTAGAACAAATTTCAGATTGCTACATGTTAAGTTTTATGTTATTTCAAGTAAAGCAAGTGTGCCCTTCGAAATTTCGATAATTCGATATTTCGAGTAAGGCAAGTGTGCCCCTCGAAATATCGTGAGTTTATAGCACTAGATGCGATAGGATCCAGAGGAGGTGTAGCGCTCGCGTGGAGCACTACATACTCATGTGTGACAAAATATACTAACACTTGGACTGTGAGTGCGGTCCTTAATATTAGCAACATGCAATTCTTTGTAATAGGGGCATATGTGCCACGAGAGGACCGCAACAAACTTCTTCTTTTTTGCAGGAACTGAGGCAATTAAGGCAACTCAACGATTTACCTTGGATCATTGTAGGTGACTTTAACATGCTACACTCGCCAGAGGAATCCACAGGTGGTGCAAGAAATACGAGCATCATGATGCAATTTAATAATTTCATTGCAGATAAATGCCTTATTGATGTACCTTTACAAGGCCAAAAGTACACGTGGTCAGGTAGACGACCCAACCCCACATTCTCCAGATTAGATAGAGCCCTCATCTGGGACACTAGAACACATTGGGCATGTCATACTCTCTGGTGGACCTACAACAGCCTGTCTCCGACCACGTGCCAATTCTGCTAGTTATCAAGCCACATCGCACCTTGGCAAAAAGACCTTTCATATTTGAGCTATTCTAGCTTAAACATCAGGGAACATACCAAATTGTGGACATAACTTGGAACTCTATTCATAATAGGGGTAACATGGCAAAAACTTTCCAACTCAAAGTCTTTGCAGTACAGAAGGCATTGAGAGATTGGTCTGAGGTCAAGTTCAACAACACTGAGACTCATCTCAATCGGTCCAAATGGGTCTTGCGACAACTGGATAGGATAGAAGAGTATTGCCAGCTCAATAGAGTGGAATTACAACTAAGAATATCACTCAAGGAGCACATATACCGTCTGGCAGGAGAAAAAGAACAAAAATGGAAACAGAGGTCAAGATGCAGATGGATGAAACTGGGGAACAAGAATACGACATACTTTCATGCAGTGGCCAATGGCAGGAAGAACCAGAACACTATCATCTCTCTCCTTAGGGAAGATGGTTCAGTTATTCAACAGCCTCAAATGAGAGACTCCATTCTACAACATTTTAGAGATATACTAGGCACAAAGTGAATGGACCGTCCGGCTTTTGACTTAACAGGGAAGGTAGGCCCCAGTTTTGAACAACAGCTCCGTCACCTAGATGAGGACATCAGTTTTTTTGGCCTCCACTCATCTCCAGACGTCTCCTTACTCCTATAAAAGCACCCTGGACAGAAGAAGAATTCATCTTTGTAATTTTGGTTAAATTTGATTAAGTGAGAAAGAGAGGAGTATTGTAATGATGTCGTTCCGCGGCTAAGTTCTTTTCTTAGGGGCTAGGCAGTAAACCTTGTTACTCATGATGCTTTGATATATATATATTTTCTGTTGATTATGATTTCTTGTTGTTGATTGAAATGCTTTTGTGCTTTATTCTCCTTTCACCTGATTTCGATGATCTAGTTTAATCCGTTAGGGTAGTGACAGTGCTTTAATGGTAAGAGAAACTATGATGGACGAGTTAGCCTTGTTGGGAGTCATTAGATTTATGTGAAGAAAACCTTAGCGGGAAAACCATAAATCGGAACAACAAAATGCGAACTAAGTTCTGTCATTTGCGTAAGATAACTAGCAGTGTCCTATGTAGCAACTTGTGTGTTTTAGAGATCTGTCATTTGCATAAGATAACTCGCAGTGTCCTATGTAGTATCTCGATGGAAGTCCCGTCATTTACGTAAGTAACTCGCAGTGTTCTATGTAGTGTCTTCCATATATAACAACAGGAAATCAGACCCGACAGAAGTAGAATATCAAAGAGGATTGAGTAGCAATGGTGTGCCGAAACCCTAGGAATTCTCATCTCTATCTTTATTTTAATTACTTTTAATTGTCGCCAAATTTACATTGATCACAACTTCAACTCTCAAATTTTCAGATTTTGTCTAGCCTTTCGAAAGATTGTGATTTGATCGCTCAAGACTCTAAACCAATATTCTCTGTGGATCGACCTCGATTATACTACTCGATAGGATTGTGTGCTTGCGATCCGAACCAATAACATTTTCGAGTTTATTAATTTTAAAAGATAACATCGCTCGTGATCAGTAACCTCTTAATAATAGATTGCCAACTGCTATTTAAAAACAGAAGTAGGAAGAATAAATAGTTTTTTCCTCCCTTCATTTCATATATAACCTGAGTTACTAAATAATGATAATTATTTTTTATAGCATGCACAATTCTGCAATTATTTTTTATAACATACACTAGGCATAACTTTCTTTTTAGGGTAAATTGTTTATCATTTTTTTTGGCAATACCATATAAAGGTTTACAATTTTTAATAAAATTTATAAGTAGGCAAAGTATATTATACTGAAATAAAAATATCTCTTTTGCCACATCAATAATATATGTCAAACTATTTTTATTCTAATAATTCATCTCCATTTCAGTTTTAAGACACATTCAATATTTAATAAATTTTACGTTTACTTTATGGCAACAAACAATTGTAAATATTGATGTGATAACAACTCTTAGGGTGCGTTTGGGTGCCAAGGAATAGCAGGGTAAGTTGAATTAGTGACCATTTCAAATTCGGGATAGCGACTATTTCACATTTGGATGAAAAAATAGCTATTCTCAATTCTTAGGTTAGCTCGGGTTAGCCGCTATTCCGCTAACCCATTAGGTACGTTTGGATGAGAGTTAGAATAGCTAGAATAGCGAAATTTTAGAATAGTAAATGAAAATAGAGAAAAAATAGTGATTTTCAGATTAGTGTGAAAATGATGCTATTCGGATTAGTAAAAATGTTGTTTGGATTGTATTTGTGGAATAGTGAATAGTTGCAACCAATAAAGAATAGTGTTAACAATGTGCTAATTAAGAAGAAAGATAGGCAAGTGGGATCTCAAATGAATTGTCACGACGCGGAGATAGCGGAAAGTGGTATCAAATTTGTCATTTCGGGATTGTGTTGGCGGAAATCCAAAAATGAAACATTTTTTCCTCTCATTTCACATTTCTGAATAGTAGCTATTCCAACATTTACAAGGAATAGAGAATAACAGATATTCTAGCTATTCCGAATAGCAAAAATGTTGTTTGGATGCACATTACTATTCCGAATAGCTTTTATTCTAGAATAGCCTCTATTCTTGCTATTCTTATGTCATCCAAACATAGCCAAATTAAAATGTTAGATTAGCGGCTATTTCGAATTCGGAGTTAACACGATATTCTCACTAACCCCACTCCCAATTAACAACCTCAATAAATTAGGGATTGTTTTATTTTCTGACAATTTGTGCTGTAAAGTTGGTGGGAAAGAAAGTGTCACATAAATAAGACTTCACTGCCAACATATGAAAAATAAAAATAATAACCTTGTTGTCTATTTTAGAAAATATTAAAGTTTTGGTCTTAAACTTTCTCAATAGAATTAAACTAGTCCATAAATTTTCATTTACATCGGGTTGGATCCTACACTTTTAAAAGAACCAAATTAGTTACTTTACTTTTCAAGCTACACTAAATTTGTTAATATAATGAGAATTTCACATATGATAGTGTTATACGATGTTACTTAACAAAAAAGAAAAAATCATTCAGTGCTGCTGCAATAAATTTATAATGAGGAGGGTTCAAATGCCTTCATTTTTCGTGTCTCCACCATGCCTCTATTTTTAAAAACTTTAATAACTCAAAATTTAAAACTTAAAAGTCAAAATAAAACCGTTGAATATGATCTACATCATTTTATCTATGTGCTCATAAAAAATTATCACATTTTGATTTTGTTTTTATGTGATTCAATAAGTTGAAAAATCAACGTCTAGAAATTATCCACATTAGTACGTTTTTTACAAGCTCTTGATGACAACCAAAACAAAATTGAAATGTCATAATTTTTTACACGCACATAGATAAGATGATGTAGATCATATTCAACGGTTTTATTTTGACTTTTAAGTTTTAAATTTTGAGTTATTAAAGTTTTTAAAAATAAAGGCACAGTGGAGGCATGAAAAATGGAGGCATTTGAACCCTCCTCATTTATAATATATAAAATCGCAAGGAGTCGAAACTGCAATAAATATATCTATTAAAAACTTGCGACAAAATCGAGTTAGCTTTAAAAAAAATTTAATAATTGTTGGCACATGGTTAATAACCAATTGACAGATCAAAGTTACGTGTTAAATAAATTAATTCATATTAGCAAAAATATTACTATCTGTTAGAGGGAGTAATTTAATTATTTTATAAAAGTTAGAGAACAACATAAGATACAAATAGAAAAAAGTTCAAGGGTCAGTTTTTTTTAATTAAGTTTGAGGACCGACACGTAAATTTTCTCTTTTTATCTTTGCATCAACCATTCGTTTTTTCTGGAAAGACCGAAAGAGTGACCCCATCCATGGACGTCATCCTCCATTGTACTCCTCAATAACAAAGTTACAGACTGAATAAGCTCCATGGCATCTCTTCTCCTTCTGCTCTTCTTGCCCCACCTTTTCTTCCTCCAGTCCACCGGAGCTGCTGCCGCCACCTCTGCCGGATCCATAGTCTTCACCACGCTTGGCCGGAGCCGCTACTCCTTCGACATCTTCTCCCTCTCCATCGCATCCCAATTCGATTCCATCTCTCTCAGCCAAGAAACTCAACTCACCGATGGCGTCTCAGTCAATTTCAACGGCTTCTTCCCCTCCTCGAATACTATCCTATATGTCTCCGAGCGAAACGGGACGCACCACCTCTTGCTCGACCTCCTCCCTTCGATCGAGCAAGTCACTCTCCCGCCCCACTCTGTTTTCGCTGATTCCGGTAAGACTCGCTTTGATTTAACACCACACCTCTCTCCTGTCTCCATGAAAGACCGACCTTCTCTTTCTGGAGAGAACCTTATATACGTATCTACCCATGTGCCTAGTTCTTCTCCAAGGAAGAGCTGGGCTGGTGTGTACTCCACTCACATCTCCACTTTGCACACCAAAAGGCTCACCCCTGATGCCGTGGCGGATTTTAGCCCGGCCATCTCACCATCGGGATATTGGACAGTGGTTGCATCACTGAGCGCTTGGTCTCGTGAGGTCGAAGAGCTGAACACTGACTTGTATCTGTTCAGAACTTCAGATGGTTCTCAGAGGACTTTCATCGAACACCATGCGGGCTGGCCGTGTTGGGCTGACGATTCAACACTTTACTTCCACAGGAGAGATGAATCAGGATGGTGGGGTGTTTACAAAGCTGTTCTTAGTGTAACTGGTGACCTTATTTCATTGATCTCAGTCAATCGAATCACTCCCACTGGCTTTCATGCTTTCACTCCTGCCGCCTCACCTGGTTTACCGGGTGTGGTAGCCATTGCCACACGACGACCTGATTCTAAATATCGGCACATTGAGCTTGTTGATTTGAGAAATGAAGGGAATTACTCTTATATAGAGGTGACACGAACTGTGAACCCCTTGTCGCACCATTACAACCCGTTCATTTCTCCAGATGGGTCTCGGATCGGTTACCACCGGTGCCGTGGAGGGAGCAATGGAAACCCACCTTTACTTTTTGAAAACCTGAGAAGCATCGCGCTGGAGGAATTCTCACTGTTTAGGTTTGATGGGTCATTCCCTTCCATCTCCCCAGATGGTAAACACGTTGCATTTGTGAATTTGCCTGGGGTTTATGTAGCAAATACTGATGGCTCAGGAAGTGTTAGAGAGATTTTTTCGGGCAATGCTTTCCCAACTGCCTGGGATTGGAAGAGGGATGGCGTCATCTATACTAGCTATGGCCAAGAATTCGCAAGCGAAAGCACGAAAGTCGACATAATTTCTCTTCATATTGGTAATAATAACGCTGAAGCGGTGATTAAGAAACTGACGACAGGAGGGGATAACAATGCGTTCCCCTCCCCTTCCCCAGACGGGAAATGGATTGTGTTTCGGTCAGGCAGATCTGGTCACAAAAATCTCTACATCATGGATTCGTCGAAAGGTGAATCTGCTGGCCTGTACCGGCTCACTGAGGGCCCTTGGACTGATACAATGTGCAACTGGTCCCCTGATGGTGAATGGATTGCCTTCTCTTCTAACAGAGACAATCCGGGTGGGGACGGTTTCGCCATCTATATGGTGCACCCAAATGGTACCGGTCTCAGAAGAGTGGTATATACTGGAGAGGGAGGGAGAGCTAACCACCCGGTATTTAGTCCTGATTCAAAAAAATTAGTGTTCACTTCAGACTATGCGGGGGTTTCGGCAGAGCCGATTTCGAACCCGCACCATTATCAGCCATATGGGGACATATTTACAATCAACACAGATGGATCCGGAATTAGAAGACTTACTCATAATTCCTATGAGGATGGAACACCTGCATGGACAAAGTATTTCTTGGAGCCGAAAGATGTCAGCGAGTCATTGAAGGGTTCGGCATTTTGCGGGTTTGATGATTGCCATTGGCTCAATGTTGAAGCACGCCAAAATAAGATTGGAGGCACATCATGCTGAAATACATGTTTAGTATATAGAGTTCAGGTATGTGTAATTATGCCAGTAATGCCCTTTATGTGTATATCAAATAATTGGGTATATCTGGGTATTTGTGTTCTTAATGAACCTTTATGTATGTATTAATTAATATGGTTTAGAAGCAAATTTTTTTTTTTTTAATAAGGTTTGACTACTTGATAAGCTATATAGTTCAGTATATACTAATTAAAGGAATGATTTTTGATGTCTGTCAGGCGTGCTCTGTGTGTGTTAAATTTTGTTCTTCGATTGCGTAATTAAATTCTGACATCTTATAAAGATATGGTTGGAGAACTAGTTTTCCATATTAATCATTATGTTATGTCTGAGAAATTGCATGTTCGAAATCGGATTAGGAGATTTTCTGTGGATATTTGATGTTAGAAGACTTAATCATCTTTATCTAAAAAAAGAAGTAAAAATAGAGGTATGATTGAATTCATAATAAAAATATATTTTTGGGCAAAAATGATGTTTACTACGCGAACTTGTTGCATCCATTTTCCCGTTCATAAAGTGTACAATCATAGCATACATGTATTCATGATTTATCAGTAGGTAATTTAAATTTTTGGTTGGAACGAACCTGTTTGGTAGCTGTTCTTCAGTAGTGCTATCTGGTCATATTTTTGTATTCAAGTTTTAACAGTATTGCACCTCATCCCATCCTTTTTTGAGAAAGTCTCCCAATTTCGCTAACTTTTCTTCTCTCTGTTTGGGCTTCTTATGCATTGAGAAAGAACAGGAAGACATTTATTCTGGTAAATCTCTAATAAGTACATAGAATGGTATTGACAAAATAAAAGCCTTGGAATCCTTGATTTCAGATCAAATTACAAAACCGTACTTCTTTACAAATCTGGTAACAACGGAGGAGACCCTATTTTCTTATTTTCTGAATAAAGCTCTTGATATGTTTAGCGAGAAAAAAAAATTGAAATATGGAAACTAGGAACACTATTTTCTTATTCCAAATCTGATATAAACAGTATTATTTTGAAAAGTTGCAAAGTAGTATCAAATTATTTCTAAAATAGCAAATTTTCACAATATTTGATAACATAGTTTAGAATTGAACTTCTAATCAAACATCTTTTAAAAAAAGTTATAGTAATTTTTTGTCACGATCTATAAGTTGAGCCTCTGAGGTTAATATCATTAAAATTTGTTTCTTTCAGCGAATATTACTCCATATTATAACACATTTTAACTCTGTTACAACAACAAAAATTACTAAAATTAGTCAAAAAAAAATTAATCAAACAACGCAAGCTTCAGCTCTGATTTCTCCCAATCAGAAAAAAAAATGAAAGTTAATACTTTCTGGGCTAAAATGAAAAACCCAATAATATATGTCTTCAGGCCTTGAAGCCCATAAAAGTTTCACAAATTTGCCCTTGTATATTTCTGGAATCTGGTGCATTACCTAGCGGCGTCTAAACGCATTTATTGTTCCAAATACCTTTGTATTGATAGATTGTACTCGTCTCTTTGCTCCGACCTCGTGCGCCTTTCCTTCTCTGTTCGACCGCGTTAGCTCTATCTGCTCTACGCGTCGGATCTCATACCAGGTGAAATTCTCCTTTTTTCCAGAACTAATCGTGTTTTCTTTTTCTCTTTCTTCTATGTTTGATCTCGTTTTTGCTGGAAATTAGTTGTAATACTCGGAAGCTAGTGGTACAGCGAATCAAGTCGATTCGACGGGAGTTAGCTGGAATCAGTAAACAAGGTAGCAATAGTTGCCTCAAATATGGTAAAACTCGAGGGAATTTACTCATTTAGGATGGAGATGTTTATTGGGTTTGTAGGTAAAATTGGAGATTAGGGTTACGCAAATTAGAGAAGAAATAGGCAGAATTCATTTGCTGATGTGCTTCATTTGAGCCTCATGTGAGGTCGTGGTTTTACTCAGGGACAAATTTGTTTATAAAACCTAAAACACTGTTTAAATATCTTCTTATAAGTTCTTTTAATAATATTTTGCAATTGGTGATGCAATTATAAGTACTAGTCTTATATGAGCTAGAGCAAATTCATCTTGTGGAGGGCTAAACTGTAGAAGGCTTTTTTGTTTCAAAGAAAGTATTTTACGAGGAGTTGCAAAACTAACTTTCCGCTGTTTTTAGAATAGCATGTAATAAAGAAGTTAATGTCAGATGTGGTAAATTTTGCAATTGGCTACACAATTACAAGTCTTACATGAGCTAGGGCACATTCATCTTGTAGAGAGCTAAACTGTAGAAGGCTTTTTTGTTTCAAAAGAAAGTTTTTTATGAGTTGGAAAACTAAACTTTCCGCTGCTTTCGAATAGGTGTAACAAAAGAAAAATAATGACAAATAAAATCCCCCAAACTTGTTACCTTGAGTTTGTTCTTGAACAGGAAAAATAACATGTATAATTGTACTTTCCATTCTGAACCTCGAGATGTATATGGGCATATTTATTGATTTTTAATTATGAAGAGGATCAAATCAAATGTTAAATGCACAGATCATACCCATCATACATATAGGCCTCATATATAAACATTTAATAGATTTTAAGATGTTTTCTGCTGGAACGTGTGCATAACCCCTTTGCTTCTTTGTTTTGTCTACTTGATATTTATTTTTTGTATTCTACAAGTTAATTTGTGTCTTGTTGTGATATAGATATTATTACATCTACAACTAAGATTAACTTGAATTGATAGTCTTAATTTTTTTTTAATTACAACTGTTCTTGCTTTGATGCTTTTGTACTTGGATAATGTTTCATGTTGACATTTAGCTATTTTAAATTTCGTGCAGACTTAAAGTGCATTAATAATGAGCTGGAAGATTCCATTTTTCGGGTAAGGCTGGAATTCAGGACATAAATTGTATTAATATCTTTTTTATTTTATTTTCTCATTGCTGTTATCTCTAGATATTACCTTAATGACCTTGTTTTACATTTGAAGAGCAATTAACAATAGAAGGATATACACAGTACCAAATCCAAACGACCAAAAGATTTAACTTGTAAAAGTAAAAAAGAACCTCTGTTTTTCTTACCAATACTTTTGCTGTCACCAGCAAACCATAGAATATAGGAAATAATGATTTTATAAACCTCTAAATACTAATCCAAAAAGGATATATAAACAGGGGATCCCAGCCACAACAGCCTCAGCAAAATTACCAAAATATTGCTGCAGAGTCATGGTACCCTCCATCTGTGGTTGGTTCAAACTCTGGGCCTATGTCTTCCCCATCTGCCTCCTCTGCCGGTGGGTCCCACCAGAGGCATCAGGATTATGCCCGACCCCCATCACAAAGCCAGCCATCACCAAGTGAGGCCGCTTCTGTAATTTCCAAGCTAAAAGATAAAAGGTAGGTTTAATTGCACTTGAATTTCTTACTCTATTTGCTGGTGGTACATGCTGTCTATATACTTGTATAGAAATTTTGGAGTTGAAATTAGGTCTCACTTTGAACTAAATTGTGCTTTAGTTCTGGTTAATATGAGGTTGTTTGCTTGCAGTGTGGAAGAATTGCGCAGAATTTTGAATGACAAGGATGCATATAATTCTTTCTTCAATTCACTTGAACAAGTTAAAACTCAGAATAGTGTAAGCACCTGAAGTACCTTTTCTTGATTATTTCTTTTGGATACTCTTTTATAATAAACACGTGTTTTGTTTACTCTTCCATTGTAATGTTGTTTCTCACCGTTTAGGTGATTTATGAACTTCGGAAAGAGGCAGTCCAACGTGCCAGTAAGTTCCTCTTTTTCATTTTTACATTATGTTGTGAGTTACAGTTTACTTCATTAAGCATCTATCTTAGAAGTATGTATTTGACAGGAGAGAACATGGAGAAGGAACCGCGCATATTGGAGATCAGGAATCAGGTATGGAACCATCTCAAGTACTTTGTGATTTTTCTTAAAAGCATCCTGACATTGTGTCATGATGCAATTGGTACAGGGATGATCATTGTATTCAAGAACCAAAAAAATAAAATAATGAGTGCTATCTACTAAATTTTCAAATGTTAAAGTCAAGGTCATGTTGAAATAAAATGGCAATTTACTACTTAAATTGAATCTACTATTTGGTAGTACGAGAAATGTTCATTGTTGCTTGCCAGTAGCTAAAACATTAGGTCAATTGCAAAGCTACAAGTGTCAAAGTAATTGATGACAACTGCAAGCATGTTTAATTCTTAGTTGAATCTTATAAAAAAACAGTGCACTATTATAAAAACAACTGAGCTAGCAGCAGCTCAGGAGAAGCTGGCTGATTTGGAGAGGCAGAAGGAAGAACTTCTCCGGTCCCAGTCCCCATCTGCTCTTCTGGACAAATTGCATGGTAATATAATTAGCATAGTAATAATTACTTATCCTGCTTTATTTCTGTTATTATTTTTATACTTATTTAGTTATATATTTAAAGAATTGGATTTACTAGGTGTGCCCTTGTAAGGACTATTAGTTTCCTTATGCAGTTTCTGCCAGTACAGTAACAGTATTAACTATAATGTATCACTTGTACCTAACTTTTTGGGTGGATTTGTTCATTTGTAAATTTAGGCATCATGATACCTCTTGGATACCCTCTATTGCACTAATCAAGCCTCAAATAGGGGGACAAAGTGTAAGTGGTCAAATATTAAGTAGGGATTGGTTGGTACCTGTCCCTCAGGGCTATGCATTTCCTGACCAGTTGAAGGCATTTCGGGTACGGTTAGGCACCTCATGACTCAAAGCAACACATTTACTGGGCTTTTGTTGTGTGCGAGGGGGGGGATAAAATATGTAGGAAATTGGATGGGAACCCATGTAATTTATTACACCGACAAGTGCCAATTACCAACTCAAACCAACTTGTTTGTCTTGCATTTTGTATAAATTTGAATATTACATAAATAAGAGCTATTTTTTTTAACTTGTATAGTCGTCTCAGTTTGACCTTTGATCTGTCAGTTCAAGTGCAGTCTGACTTAATATTAGAAATAATTATTAAATGTCAACACAACCTAAGCCCAACCTGTTCTGTTCACCCCAATCAATTTTATGAATTCGTGAGTTGCAAGTTCAGCACATCTGTTATGTGTAAACTAATGTCATTCTCTAATTTTTCCATCTGGTTGAAACCGTAGATGCTATGAGAAAAGCAGATGATGAAGCTGAGACGCTAAACAATAAGCTTCTAGAAAATGAGATTGAGTTACAAGCATTTGTGCAAAAGTATAAGAAGCTGCGAGTAGCTTACCACAGACGGGCCTTACTCCATCTTGCGGCCAAGACTACTGTGTGTTAATAATTTATACCATGTAGTCAAATGTTATTTCAGATATGGTTGCCTCTATTTGGCTCAGATTTGTTTCTTAGATTGTTGTAGATGTAATTAATATAATATATGATAATGATTGTTTGTTGCTGCTGGTGCTGTCAATATCTTGTAGTCCATGATGATATGCTAGATGCGCTGCTATTAATGTCCCAAATTTGGTAGTATAAACTAAATATTACTTGTAGTTACTAGTATATGTTATCAGAAGTATTTACTGTCTGAGAGAGAGAGGCCTTTCAATTGTTGAGCACTTTATGTATTGGCGCCTATCCAAATTTAGAACAAAAGTTTAATCACATGCAAATCTCATCAATACTTGTTCACGGGGGTGGATGAAAACATAATTTCAAAAACTGCCTAATCACTAATATACGGTTCATTTTCATACTTAAAAAGGGAACTCCCATTTTATAAAACAGGGACAAAGAAGAGTACCTCTGCAAGGCATGGTACAAAAACCAAGAAAATGAAGAGCTAGTAATGGTATGAGTTGATTTGGAAGTTACTAGCACCTCCAGTTTCTTCTCAAGTAAACATATAATTCTTTTTGGAAAATTAAATTTTAACTGAGTGAGGCTATGGTACTTTGCAATGCGCAGATTGGTCTGTGCTATGGATTCATATATAACATCTCCGTTTTTATAGTCCAAACAGTCTATTTGAACCGTTCAACATGATCTTCATACGTATGCATATGTACTTGCTGACCAAATTTTACATTTTTTTACTATTCTTCTAGATAGGTAGAAAATCAATACTTTCAGATGGTCTAGAATTTTTAAATCAGATGATTTTTTTAACTATTTAAAAAAAAGTAGTAAAAAAAATTCAAAAAAATGTACAGATTTGGTTTGCAAGTATATTTTTATATAAATATCATATTGAACGGTTCGGATTGACTCTTTGAACTTCAGAAACAAAAATATGAATTTATAATACAAAGCTATGTGCACATTGCAAAGTAGGGCTGGGCAAAATTGCTTGAACTTGTAACTCGCTCATTTACAACTCGAGTTGGTTGACTCGTTTAATAAATGAGCTGAGTTTGAGCTGAGTTGGCTGACTCGTTTAATAAATCAGCACCTGTTAAACTGGTTGAATGAGTTATAAACGAGTTGTGAGCCAACTCGAGTTGATAATGAGCTGAGTTCGAGTTGGCTTTACAGCTCGTTTAACCATCCCAACTCGAGTTGACTCGCTCGTTTATTTAATGAGCTGAGTTCGAGTTGGGGGTAACTCGCTCAAACTCGGCTCATTTACAGCCCTATCAATGCAAAGTACCACAGCCTCACTCAATCTAATTAACTCTTGACCGACTAAACTAAAATTATGCCCCAACCGTGTTATAAACTAATCTGAATCCTACTCAACCCAGGAACGTGTTTCAAATGAAAACAACAATACTACAATGTTAAAAGAATTATATCAGCCACTATTATTTTGGATACAGCCACAAATATGGAAACAAAAACATTAGAGTAGAACTAGGGTGTGATGTGCTCACCAAACTCTTTGGTGAGTATAACTCCATAATCTATCGTATTCACTTCAAACGAGATTAATCAAAACCGTTGAAACCGATGTACTTCACGAGTGATGTGCGTACATGCAAAATTTTGAATGTTTCGGATTTATTTAGTACAAAGTCAAGCGGTCAAAATTGATGAAAAATGAATGCACTAAAATAACTTCTAAAACTTCATTTTTCATCAATTTTGACCACTTGACTTGAGACTAAATAAATTCAAAAAATTCAAAATTTTGCATGTACGCATATCACTCGTAAAGTATATCGGTTTCAACAGTTTGAATTTATCTCGTTTGAAGTGAATCCGATAGATTATAGAGTTATGCTCACCAAAGAATTTGATGAACACATCACACCCTAGTTCTACTCAAAACATTATATCAATCACAAAGAAATTTACATACCGCCAACAAAACAACCACAACACTAGCTACTCCAAAACATTGCTAAAACAAGAAAAATGAATATCAAAACATTGCAATCTGGGCATCAAATTAGAGCAAAATACCTGATATCTCAGCAATAGCATCTGATTGTGAAGTTATAAAATTTTAACCTCCCGTTTAAAAAATTATCAAAACAACCTCAAATCTGCTCAGCTAAACTAAAATCCATCCATTCGAACATTATTTCTTCATCTATGCGAGCCCCATTATTCCACCTATGAAGCCCCCTTGTCGCGAGTACTATACCGGCCCATATTTGAGACGACTGAAGATTTACCATCTACTACCCGCTTTTCGGCTGGTTTGCTAAATCTGCACTACACAATAGCACCTCACTGAAAAGTTGAAATTGAGCATAGTTTGCACCTCATACAATTTTCATGAAAAGCAAGTTCAATGTTCACAGCTGCTAAAATTACAGACAAATACAAACTATTAATCAAATTTCACATGAAATGAGGACTGTCACAATACCCCTAACCATTTAATGCCCAAATCTCACATGTTAACCATTCATCCTCCAGCCTTGAACAAGCACCTTTGACATTCACCTACACCTCCAATAAAACAAACACAATTACTTGTAAATAACAAAAATAGCCCTATAATATACATTTAAAATTTTAGTGAATTATATTCGAGTTGACATGAAAATTTTAATTATAAGTGCATGCTCTTGCAGTGTTTGATTGAATCCAGTATCTCAGAAAGCACATGCTCCAATGAATTGAGGATTACTTGACCACACACCTTTACCATTTTTGTAGTTTGCATTCAGTATGCTCACCTGACGGTTGGTGTAAAGAAATTATCAATAAAGGTGGTTTAAACTTCTATTGAAATTTTGATCAATAGACCATGTTTCTATGGACTGTTAGTTCAGGGGCATTTTGGTCATACTGAAAAGTGACAGGAGACAAATTCAAGTTTTTTGAACATTTTGAAATACTGAAAAGTCCCCTCTTCATTGAGAATGGTTAAATTAAAGGCAGCTCAATCTCATAAAATAACATAATGATAAACAAATCCACTTTGAAGTTATAAAAAAACATCTTTAACAATTCATCGCAATCAAAAGTTGGAAGAATTGTTAATTTTAGGGAGGATTCTCCATTGTTGTAGCTTATTCTAGCCAGTATGGAATGGAAACATGCTCAGTAACTACATTTACCAGTCAATTCCAGTACCAATACCCAATTTATCTGTACAGTATGGACTGGGTTGCTTGCAAGTTAGAAAAAACAAGAGTAAAATCTAATAACCAAATTAAAAAGGATATTCAATAGCTTAATTAGCAAGTATAAACAATACCCAAGGAGTACTTCAATCTGTACAGAAATGAATAAACTATATAACCTAAAGTAGCAATTGGATCATTCCTAAACAAACAGGCAGAACAGCTCTAAGGCTACAGTATCTATATATCATTACTGAGTTGTTCCACAAGGAAAATTATTTCTAATACTAAAGAGTATGCGACTAATTAAATCGGAGTTTGCCCCTTCTTGTCTCATTCTGTTCAGCAAGGACATAGCCTCATTTACTTTCCCCTTCTTAGTGTATGCTTTTATCATGGCAGTGTACATAGAACAATCAGGTTGCAAATTGTTGAGCAACATAGTGTCAAGGACATTCATCACATCAGTAAAAGTGCCATCAGTTGCATAACCAAGAAGCAAAATTGTATATACAACTAGATTTGGTTTAAGACCTCTCTCTACCATCAAATCGAGCACCGTATGAGCTTTTTTGCTTTTACCTTGTTTGCAAAGTGAATCCATTAATTGCCTCTTCCCAGCAGCCCAGTTTGGAATATCCGTGTATAATACTATTGTATGTAACAACATCTGGTGTCACACCTCTTTTGGCCATAACCTGAAGAAGCTTCTCTGCCTTCTTTATCAACCCTTGCTTGCAAAAACCATCAATTAGTGTGTTACAATTCACAATGTCTGGTGTAAGTCCCTTTGAGAGCATATGGAAGAAGTATTCCTCCGCTTTGACTGCTCCCCCTATCTTGCAAAGTGCATCCATGACAATGTTGCACGTGACAACGCTAGGTTTCACTCCCTTCGAAAGCATTTCATGTAGCAACATCTCCATCTTATCCAGTTCATTGCTCTTGCATAATCCATTGATTAGAGTATTGTAGGTCACAATATCAGGTTCATGACCTTTAGAAATCATGTCATGTAGCAGCCCTTCTGCCTTCTCGGTTTTTCCCGTTTTGCACCAGGCGTCCATGATGGCATTATAAGTCACGACATTGAGCTGGTACCCTTTAGAAATCATGGCAGTAAGAAGCTCCTCTGCTTCGTCAAATGCCCCCTTCTTGCAGAGACCATCAATTAGCGAGGTGTATGTCACATTATCAGGTATAACCCCTGCATTATGCATCTGATTATACAAACCAAAAGCTTTATCGAGTTCACCCTCTTTACAGAGACCATCCAAAACTGTGTTGTATGTGATCACGTCAGGTTCACACCCACCACCAGCTTTAACCATTTTCAGAAGCAAGTGAAGAGCTATACCAGTCTTCCTACTGGAGCAAAAACCCTTGACAAGAATGTTGTACGAGAACACATCGGGTACACAACCCAGCTCAGGCATTGTGTCGAACACCATGGCTGCAGCCTCATTGATCCTATTCTCCCGGCAGAGGCCTTTGAGAGTATTGGACTGAATGTCACTGCTTTAGGTCTGTGACCCTCTTTGAGAAGTCGCCCGAGAAAACCAAAGGCTAGGTCAACACGATTCATTTGCACACAGCAATTGATCAAGATACCATATGTGCAGTGATCGGGGCAGATTCCTCCAGCTCGGGTCAGACGGTTGAAGAGGAAAAAGACAGTGGGTGAGGGTTAGCTGAGGTGTTGGAGCGAAGCAAGGCGGTGAGGAGCTGATTGAAGGGATGGATGGAGGGAACAGGGTTCTGGGCAATTAACAACCGGCTGAATAGGAGAAGTGCCTCTTCGGTAGAAATGGCACCAGAATTGAGACAACTTCGTACAAGCAGCTCCAATTGGCGGGTGGCCATGGCTTTAAGCGATTTAGAGGGATTTCATTTTTCGCGAGTACGCACGGAGGGAAAGGAAATCGTTTGAACGCATGCGTTTATATATTTTAAATTAAATTTATTAGGGGATAGCGCGGGGGCCAGTATTATTTGCGCTTTGAAGTTCGTGCAGAACGTATTTTATCGGTTGAGATTTTCCCAAAAAAAAAAAAAAAAAAAAATCAAAGTTTGACTGTTTGAGATATCTCAGAGGATGCGAATTCCACCAGAAAGAGCATAAATGCATGCGTTGTCAAATATTTTAAAAACCAAATTATTATCTTATACATTTGAAAAAGGTACGAAATAGACAAAAAAAGAAGAAGTTAAAGAATAAAACCTTATCTGTTTCATTTTTCTCACTCCAAGGAAATAGAACTCACATTCCAGCCGAAACACTACAAATTTCACAACTTTGCTATTGAAAAGCTCCCTTTTACTGAGTGTTCATCCTCCCATGCCCAAGACACATCCCGCACAGATCTCTGCCGTTGACTTTGAAGAGTTCTTTTTTTTTAGATTGAGATAACACAGATCTCAATGCAAACTGACGGTCAGATTTGCATAGGACACATCGCGCACCGAAGGTGATCTCAAATCCCCTTTACTAGGCTGCAAAAATCAATGCGGACATTCATTTTACAAAGTGGCAGCTACAGACTTTACAATAATAATCTGGTATAATCCTTCAAACAATCTCTCTTTCCCCCAGTCTTAATTTAAAAGAACACGCATATCAAACAGAATCTTATTTCACTTCAATAAATTACAAATTGTGTGGTTATTAAAAAGTAGCAAATGAAATAACTAAAGCTTCATCTGACCAACGCCCCCTTTGAAGGAACCATAAAGGGGCCTTGACCTTCTAAAGCTGAAAATATCAGTAATTGGGCACGAGCCAGGTGGCGGACTCTCAATCACTTGCTTGTACTCCTTTAAGTGGAGCCCACCATAGATCTGCACACTGAGATTTCTCCTCTGAGGTGCATCAAATTTTACATGGCTATTGAAAAACTCCACCACTTCTTCCTTTTTCAGCTCTCTTAGTGCAGCGACCTATGATTCATTAGAACAATTATTTATGAGCCATTTACATAATGTTCTATAATGAATGAAACTGTTGTTATGTATTATGATCTCGAATATTCTATCCTTAAAAAGTAAGTGCCATTGTGACCAATGCAGAATTGCTAGCATTCTGAATGGTATCGAACTTAAGTGGTACAGTACTGAATTTTATATTCAGGATTACAACTATAGAACCTGCTGTTAGATATAGAGAAGAGAGATCAGGGCCTAATTTTGATTGCAGGATTAGCAGAGAATTTAATAGGTTCATTCAATTTCACCAATTACTTGAATTGAAATTGAAATTGCAAGATAGAAAATTTTCTTGAAACAATGGTAGACAGTTTGCTTTATTGGATAGAATATTTGTCTCTCCAGAATGGGAAGATCATTTTCCTCTCAGCATTATATCCTCTCTTAGCTCTTTTGGTTCTGATCATTGCCCCCTTCTTATCCAGCTTACTCCTTCTATTCAACCTTCCCACTCCTTTAGATTTGATCCTGAGTGGGTTAAGGACCCTGGCTTTGTCCAACTGATTGAAAAATGGTGGGCTGAAATGCCTATACTCCCAAACAAGGAGATAGCCTTACAGTGGAAAAATAAACTCAACAACTTAAAAAGAAAAATTAAAGGATGGGCAAAAAATTATTACAGGGCTAAGAAAAAACAAAAACAAGCAGCCTTAAAAACCTTAAATGAATTAGAATTGTTAAAAGACCAAAGGGCTTTGACTCAATCAGAACTTGAGGAATGGACAAATATTAAACGTCTTTTAGATCAAATCTATCAATTAGAGGAAGAACAATGGAAATTAAGATCAAAGCAAATCTGGTTGGAAGAGGGAGATCAAAATACCAAATTTTTCCATAGGGTAGCTTCTCATAGAAAGAAAAAAAAGTCAAATTTCAAAACTGGTTGAGGGGAATAGAACCTTTCAGAATCTGGAAGTGATACAAAGACATGCTAGCTCATATTATAAAGATTTTCTGTTGACAAAGTTTGATAAAAAATTACAAAACTGGAAGGGTAGGTTGCTTTCATTGGGAGGTAGATTAACTTTGCTTAATTCTGCTTTATCTTCAGTTCCCTTTCATGCATTATATATTTATAGGATACCTAAAATTGTGCTTAAACAACTTGATAAAATTAGAAGGGGTTTCTTATGGAAAGGGAATGCTAAAAAAGATACTATTCCCTTCTTGGTTGGTCCAAAGTTTGTATGACAAAACAACAAGGGGGGGATGGGAGTCCTGGATTTAGAACAGATGAATATTTCCCTTTTACTGAAATGGCTCTGGAGGTTTAAAGATCCCTGCAGTCATGGGTTGTGGAAAAAGGCAATACAGCTTAACTATTTTGATATTGATTTACATACACCTCCTTCTCATTTCTGGTTAGCTATAACCAGGGGCAGACCCAGTATTTCGGTCAGGGGTAGGCACAAAATGCACACATTTTCAAATTTGAAATTTATACATGAAAAAAATAGCAGTCTATACGAAACTGGCATGAAAAAATAGATACAATTATTTATCTTTTGTTTTAAAACATAACGTGATTATTTATGTTGAAATTTATTTAAAATCCAGAGTTTAAAACAAGTTTCATATTTTTTTCTTTTTAACACAGAGAGATATTATAGACATGTTTTTGTAGAAGCTTGTTTTGAACTAAAAAAATAGGAAAAAAATGATAAAAAAATAATTTGTCAAAAATAATGTTAAGACAAATTATTACACTGAACAAATTGGTCTATTCTTTGAGGTAGTGCCCTGTGATTGTTCCCTGTACTGATTGATTGGCTCGAATTTTTCGAAAAAAATATGTTTTGTTTTAGAAAAATAAGAAATGTTTTTTTATAATTTTAATTTGTAAGTTTCTGGAATGATATTTGGTTAGGAGAATCATCATTGGCTACACAATATCCTTTCCTTTTTGCTTTGTGCACATCTCCTACTGTTACATTTCATGATGTTATATCCTCCCAATGACAGGCTTTACCTTTGCTAGAACCTTATCTGGTGTTACTAAATATGAATGGGATGATCTGCTTAACATCATTCTGGCATTTACTACTGATACTCACTGTGAAATCTTTCTATTATTTTCTTAATTTTAGTGGTATCTAGGAAATACAGCTTATGAACTGGTGGACAGTCAAAATACCCCCTAAGATTAGGATTTTTATGTGGTTACTTTCCAAACATAAAAATAAGATCCTCACCAAAACAAACTTGCAAAAAAAAGGGTGGATGGGTAATACCAAATGTCATTTTTGTGACAAAGAAGAAACGGTAGACCACTTATTCCTTCAATGTACCAGGATAAGGCATGTTTGGTTTTGGTTAGGTGATTGCCAATATGTGTTAACAGAATGGAACTCTATTACAGATATACTTCAGTTTGCTTTTGCTTTACCCAATGTCCATTGTACTACATTTTTAATTACTTTTGGTGCTTTTGCTTGGACAGTTTGGAAACTGAGAAATGGTGTCTGTTTTGAACAGCATCCTGTTGATTCTGTTAAAACTATTGTGTTGAATATAATTCATCTGTTGGTCTACTGGTCAGGTAATTTATCAGAAGACACCAAAGCAGGGCTTGCGAAGTGGATGCCTCAAGACACAGGAGATATTCCTCTCCAACATTGGAATCCAAACACTGATGGGCAGATGGAAGCAGAAGACGACTCTCCAAACTCAGCTGCTTAGCTTTTCCTTTAGATCTTTATGTTATTTTAAAATGATATCAGGCTTATGTGTAGCCATAGACTAGTTGCTATTTTGTTGCTGTTATTTTGCACTTTGCATGACCTATTTCCTTTTTGGGTAGCATGACTTTTGAATATTTTGAGTCGGACTTTGTATGTCTGATCTTGAAATGTTCTATTTTGTAAGTTACCAATCAGTTTCTATATGAAACGGGCCTCGTAGCCTTATTTTCCAAAATTATAGAACCTGCTCTGTCAGAAAATTGGAAGTCGTGGTAAGAAAATAGCAAAATGCATTTGCTACTGTATTGGTCCATACTTCGCTCAAACTCTCTCATAAGTACCTTCAGAATGCATTTGCTACTGTATTAATCATAAATTCAGAAAACTGGTACTGAATCCATGTACAACTTACCTCAGACTCTTTTCTATCAAAGAGAAATGTTCCATCTGAAATCTCTTTCCAAAAGAAAGCAGCTTCTTCTCTCAAGTTCTTGTGCTTCTCCAATTTCAGATCAATTAGTGCATTTATGTTACTCTGCATTTTGTAAACATTTCACCTCAGCACCAAGAAATTAGCAAAAGTGTAATGCATGAGAAAAGAAGGGACGAACCTTAAATTCCTCATCAGACATTTCATAGAGGATACTCTCAAACATATCAAGGAAAGCATTAACTCTGGCATCAAGATGCGAAGGATCCTGAAATGATGAAAATATTGTTGGGTGTCAAAAAAAGAGAGATAATGGACTTAATATGTGCTGTTTTGACATAAGTTATTACCAAAGGAAATAAAATTTTACCTTGACAGTAGACTGGATAATAAATTGAAGCCCATAGACACCAGAGTCATTTCTACACAACAATGCAAAAATGTCAGCAGAAGACCTTGCAACAATTAACAACTGATGCACACCAAAGTATAGAAAAGAGTATGTTACAACTCCATTGTCAGATTGCTATTTTTGCCAATGGCAATGATAGTCTTAGCATTCTTTTTTATTTACTTTCTTTTTTGGCTTGTTAAAATAATGAAAACACAAGGCTGAGGATACTTTGGTCACTTTGCACCAAAAAGCTTACAGGATTAAAGTGATACTCATAATCTCTTAAGGTCCTTCAGGCGTGAATGAAGTATTCTCAGGAAATTATGGTATTATTACCCTTATTATTGTAAGCTACTTCAAATTGTAATAATTATGACGTGAAGGTCATTCTCGTCTTGTATATGTTACTCAAATAATGATTACACGTATGCTACCATCTTAGGAATCCTTGTATTTGTACCTTTGGCTCAGTGATGCTATGTAACCTAGTTGTTCAACAGATCTAAGCTGGTGAAAAGCTGGTTGTTTGGCCACAAGAACAAGTAGCTGAAGCTTCACGTTCATTTTCATATCATCTTGATGAATCTATTGATCAAAATGTATAAAAGAATCATGCAAAGAGCAAGGACTAGTGTCTTGGATTTGTGTACCTTAATGGCATCTATGGACATTTATGCCAAAACTACTGGTAAATATCCATTTAGGTTGGGTTGGGTTGGTTTTTCTATTTCCTTTCTTTCTCTCTTTTTGTTTCCTTTCTTTTTGGAAGGGAAGGGGGCAGGGCATTTAACTCATACTAGTAGAGACTCAGTTGAGTGCTTCACAAATAGCATCAGAAAACCACATCTCAAAAACAAAATCTAAAGAAGGTAGAATTCTCATCACTCGGATTAGGCAAAAAAAAAAAAAAAAACAAATAAGGCAAACCTGAATATAGTTCACAAGGGCAGAATTCTCATCACTCGGATTGGATCCCTCGACTGCATAATAGTACCTCAAACCATTTTGAAGATTCACAATTCTCTTTGTTGCATGTTGAGAAGGGAACAGAGGTTTGCTTGGAGAGTTTGAAGCTTTAAATAAAACCTCCTCGATGTGCTCAATAGTTGATTCAGCTTCATTTGGTTGAATATTCCCTATAGTGTATCAAATTGAAATATCAACAACAATGCTTGCTTTCCGAATTGTGAGCATAAAAAAGAAATAAAAAAACTACCTATATAATCAAGAAAAGCAGAAAAACACCTCCCCTTTTTTAATAAGCAAAAAAAGTCCACAAATTTTAATAAAATTTACTATTACAAGACATGGTTGCTTTTGATATGGTCCGTCAAACAGAATGAAAGAAGGCACAAATGAAGCTCTTAAAAAGAAGCTCAAGTTCACTCGCTACTTCAGAGAAGTTCACTTTTGTAATTTTCATCAGGCAACTGTTGTGTTTAAGCAGAGACCAACGGTTATCAATTGTTAACAGATCTTCTGCAAAGACTGGAAAAGGAGAGTATTTCCCCAGATGTTGATATAGTACGGCTTCAAGCAAATTTCCGATTAAAGGTTTGCAATCTCAAATTACAATTTTCAGTGCCAACTGTAGATAATACAAATTACAATTACCCATGGATATGGTGCACTCGAGATAGGTTTTCCTGAGAAGTTGAGGTGTGAACAGTGAGAGATTGTTTGGTTCCAGATGTTGAAGAACTTCAAGCTCTTCATTCCAAGGCCAGGTACGTTCTTCCAGTAGTAGAGAGCAATAGTACATAGCTTGTCTGTGTGGCGGGTGGAACTTATAATTCGCATACTGTTTTCTGAGACTTTCCTGACTCATCAGAAAAGGCGGAAACAAAAAAAATTTCATAAGATTATACAGAGAGCATCTAAGGTACACTCCAAAGTTTGTTATCACTACACAACAAGCAATAAGAGGGGAAAGACTTGATAATCTCTATGGTTTAAAAGTATATAAGATTTTTCCAGGGTTAATGATATTTTGATATTTCATCATAGTGAAAATAAAAAAATTCACATTTCAGTTTACACAATAATTTGGGTGGGTTATACAAGTAAATAATCTTGCAGTGGCACAGAGTTCCACTTGCTCACAAGTTTAATGTATTTTTTTTTTTAAAATGGGAAAAATCACTTTAATTTTAACAAATTTACCACAGTATGTAACCTATACTCTAATGAAAAAACAATCAACTTTGTATGTTACCTTGATTACAGAAAACCGGTCAGGTCTAACTTCAAAATCACCAATTTTGCTGATAATCATGTCCAGCAGGATCCTCATTTTGTGATTATAACCAACACAAAATATCTGCACAACCATCAGTTAGTTACGGTCTTCAGAAAATCAAATAAAAGATTTATTGTACAAGTCTCTTAGTGAACAGGTAGAATTTATCTCAAGGTAAGTAGATACTTGTAGAATCAAAGTTTTAAACCTCAAATCCAGTGTCAGTGTGATATATTCCATAGTACAATCCAGCAATATTAGCATCATAAGCTGAAAAATATTAGAAGATGATGAAAAATAGAGATGATCAGTAATGGAAAATCCTTGAGAAAAACTCAACAGAATAGCTTCATTCCAAAAGCCATCACTATTATCCTTGTTTGAAGACAACACCCATTATTTTTGGTACATAAAAGCCCCATAACAATGTCTTCTGGAAAATATCCAACAGAACTCTTGCCAATCCAAACATGTTTGGGTTACAAAAATGATTGTTTAAATCAAGATTTAAATTGAAAGGCCCAAGCCCTGTTGCATTTTTTTTATCCTTTTCTAGCTCTAATTCTCAAAAACTCACCCCTTATATCTTGCCTAGTGAGAGTATTACATATTCAATTTTTTTCAGAGGCCAATGGGAGCAGAAATTCAGAATCAATCAGAGCGAGAATGGTTGGAGTACATTATTGCTTGCCTTTGGTGTGTAATCAGTAATATAGATGGTGATTGTTTTAAACAGAAAAAAACAAACAATGAACACAATTGCATATACTTTAAATTCCCCCTAATATTATCTCACCATATTCATTTAAATAATCCATGAGCAATCTAGTGAACATTTCAGTAAGCACTGATGCTTCAGGTGAGTGGTTGGATTCTGGGCACTTAAAATCTATTCTGATGTATGCTTTCGGTGTGAAGAACATGGTATCTGGCTTGTACCACAACCTTGATAATGGTGATTTTCTCAACATAAGAGGATACTTAACCTGCTCAAATCAAAAGAAAGATTAGTGAACAATAAAACTAACTTAAGGAATATCAGTCTAGTTAGCTAGAAATGTTAATTTTAATGCCGTTTCTTTATTCTCTTCTTCTTGATTTTTATGTTTTACTTTGTTCCCCCTCTCAAACCACAAAACTCCTTGTAATTAACTCTCTCATTTTATCATTACAAAATTCTAAGTAGGCGAAGCCTACTTTCCTCAAAAAAAAAATACTTAACAGAAAGACCGGATCCATAGTAACCCGGGTATTGACCTTTTCCTGGATATTTTTCAGTGACAGGTCGGTCGGGATGAACACATTTGGCTTAGGTAGACTCAAGTTTTCATTAGGAGCATTTTCCACCCATTTCTGGAAAAAAAAAAGTTTGAGTCAAATTAATCATAAGAAGTTGATTATAGCTGCAAATTGTTTCTAGAACATCCATAAAATAAAAGCTTGAGAGTTCAATCGTTGTTAAAAAACCAAGAAATATTCCAATAGCTACATTTGCCTGAATGGACACATAAAAAAAGTTGAGAGTAATAGCTTGGATGCACATAAATTGGGAGAAAGTTGAATTTGAAGTGCATAAGTACCTGATTATGTAATATTAAAAATTATTTTCAAATTTAAATTGTACAAATAATGAAATTAATCCAGCTAAACTATCAGAACATGTGAAGGGGGTTGACAAAATTTGAAGTTGTACAGTAAACTTATAATGAAACAGGAAAGTAATGGCCTTTTCAAAATAAAGAGAGCTCACCTCCAATGTCAAAATATCAAACTTCTCTACAGCATACTGTGTGCCATACCATGGCTCAGTTAAGTTTGTACACCCTTCAAACTTTTTTGACTGACAAAATATCCTAAAAACAAAATACTTAGAATAATGGCAAAAAAAAAACAGGATGATGCAATCAAGTTCTCAACTTCCTTTTTTAATTTTTTTAGTGATTCCTTTTTCAAAATTATTTGATATGTAAAAGAAATACTGAGTTTCACCTGACATTGCTTGGAGTAAGCTCATTTAATATCTTTTCAATAGTGTCTGGAGCAAATTTTGATGGGAGAGATGACCCAACTAACCAATCTTCAGGAGGATACAGCTATATTTGAATTACATTTGCTCTTAAATTCAACCCAAAAATTAGCAAATATAATTGCATTGCAAAATGAACACTACTTAGGACTTTAGGAGTCAATTACCTGCATCTTTAAAGCAACATCAAGTGCATAATGCATGGGCTGACTTTTATCTTTATAGTGGAATCCAGTCTCCCGTATAGCCACAAGCTAAGAATAAATGAAAATCAACATAAATAAATACTTCAGTAGATCCATTACTGGAACATCGAGTGGAGATTTCTGATAATACCTCATCAAATATCCACTTTTGGACTCCAGAATCTTGCAACAGTTTTATATACTTGAAAACCAAGCCAACAACTCCATCAACATGCTCTAAAGTCCACAAAGATCGAAACATAAGATCAACAAGTAAAAACAAAATAGAAAAATCATTCAAAAATTGGCAAAGTACCTAGTCCTGCATCAGTGAGCTCTATTGTGGTGTGGAAAAACGAAAATGCGTAGCTCTGCTCCCCTCCACCAGCTTGCAAGCTAATGGCCCATCCTTATAATTGCCAAGTCAAATATTTTTATTACAAAAAGTTGCATATTTGGCATACACAAAATATAGGCATGTTCTACATCCGTATATCTGTAGATTTTCAAAATGTTAAATATGAGAGATCTGAACTCTACTTCCACTTAGCGGTGATGGATACCACTAACTTGTTACTTGCAACAAAAAATTACATCAAT
This sequence comes from Carex kokanica, assembly GCA_025461125.1. Classification (NCBI taxonomy): domain Eukaryota; kingdom Viridiplantae; phylum Streptophyta; class Magnoliopsida; order Poales; family Cyperaceae; genus Carex; species Carex kokanica. The sequence continues at coordinate 1,613,824 of JAJGRX010000838.1, read as the reverse complement.
TAACAAAAATAAACCACTATATGTATCAAGTGAGATGATTATTTTTACAAACAAGTCAGGAACTTTTGGACCGTAACATAATGGTATATGGCTAACAGATATCACATAACAATATGACTTACCAAGCTGTTTTAACACACTAAATAGAGAGCATTCTCCTTCATGGCCTATTAGATGGCTAAGGTACCTATAAGGGCCTTCCTTATAGTGACGTATACCAGGTGTTGTTGGCCATGAAATATCCAATTTGTGGCAATCCATTATAGGCACTGCTTTAACAAGGATCTGTCATATTTAGGCAACAGATAATCAACAAAAATGTTTCTGTTACAAAAATTAACTAAATGTCATAGGACTAAAAATATAATATCTTGACCTGGAGATGTTCACTGGAGCAAGGTTCACCAGAGAAATCAAATGGATTTCTTGAAATATTTCGAACAGACTCAAATTTACTCTCAACTAAGCTCTGCATGACATCAAGGTTTTCTACAGATCAATTAACAAAAATAAGTATCAGAATTAGCAAATGTTGAAAATTTAGATATGAAAACGGATAAGCAATAGTAGCACCTTTCGCATAGACAACGAGTTGCATCAGGTTCGCAGAATAGTTATTCTCATAGAACTTCAGCAATTCAAACCTAGTATCCAGCCCCTTAGCTTTAGGTTGTACCTCTAGGGTCTCCCAACTTCCTGCAGCAACCAAAAATTTAATCATTAAATGTAAATCAAATATGAAATGTATAGCAGATGAAACTTGAAAGTAATCTGAAAAGTTAAAACTATATAGAGAATAGTAAGTTTACCGGTACCGAATTTATGAATTGGGTGGTCCCCTGAAAAGAGGTGCTTTTCAAGCTGAGCGTTGTTATCCAAAAAATCAGAAATTTAGTAAACAGATAACAAAATGTAATGATGATTGCATAATACCAATAATAAATGAAAATTACCTGATCCATTCGCCAAACGTCAGCCAACAGATTTTTCTGGTGCTCTATTTTAAGTGTGAAGAAAAAAAAAAAAATTAAGGGGGAACAAAGCTACTACACTTGTCCTCAAAGAAAATTCTATTTAAACAACACCATGGGCACTAACCAGAGTCAACAGCTTTTATCTCCCTTATTGTCGCATCAGCTGACATTAGTGGCTTGGTGAAGAACTGTGCAAATCTGAAGAGAGAGGGGGAGGGAGACGGGATTAAAGAAAACAAGTAATCAAAGATAATGGTGGATAGAAATTTTCTTTATGTTAAAAGTTCAAATGTTGAAATGCAAATGACAAACTCAAACCATAGATCTATGTTATGAGCAATACTTGTTCAGTTGTTCACCACAAATTATACAATTTGTAGTCCATTTCATACAAGATGAAGAGGAGAAAAAACAACGAACATAATTAATTACAACCAGCCATTGACTTTTAGACTTCTCGATCTTATACTAAAGGAACTTTAAATCTTACAATATCTAATACATACACATGCTGTGAGCCTGTGAAATAGAACAAGATCACCAAATCAGCTTTGTCATATAAAATTTTAATATTAAATCATAATGTGACAAAGAGCTTTGCCAGGACATGTCATAAAAAAACATTGCAGGTGCATCCCTTGTCTACGATAAAACACACACCTATCTAAGGCTTCCTCCAAACAGTCGGCATTAATATCAAAATAGAAGTTTGTGTTCTCAGATGATGTAAACGCATTAGTAGAACCACCATGCTGACAAGAAATACAAACCAAAGGAAACAAAAAAAACACAAGTATTATCCAAATTAGGGCCACAAACTAAGCCAGGAATTCATAATGGTACAAAATTTTACTATCATTGAAGAAATTAAGTACCTCTACAATGAATTTTAAGTAACTGTATTCTATTGGATATTTCTCACTCGCATAAAACAACATGTGCTCTGCAACATTAGAGGAAATACAAATGCAACTTTCAGCCATCTAGTTGGGCGTACTGACTATTGGTAGAACTAATATTTACATCAAAAGATAAAACTTACGAAAAGTTACAAATAAGGACATACCAAGAAAATGCGCAAGGCCTTCTAATCCCTCTGGATCACAGAAGTAGCCGACGGCAACATTCATTGAAGCTGCAGCCTACAAATGATAATTTAAAGAAGAAGGAATGGTGAACTGTAAGAAAAATGGAATTTGCGCAATGTAGAAATTTGTGTTCTTCAATCCAATAACTTCTAAGAAGTCAAATTAATTCAAATTAGCAGAAATTGAACACTTATCAACTCAACCCTTGTCAGATCATCTATTTCGACTTAAGATATGAATTATTTTGAGCTTTAAGGCTTTAACCTAAAATTATTAAGAGAAATTTATATATATACCCATCATAATTTCTTTATTTAGATATTTCCCTATCAAAATTTCAAAAATGAGTCATTTCCCATCAAAACTCACTTACTTTATTAATATCCCCATTTTCTTTTGAATAAATAAAAGAGTAGGGTTAAAATGCACCATTGGTTTTGTGCTCCAATCATGCTCCACGTCTTTTTCTCCGTTTTCAAAGTTCGAACAATCAATCCGAACTGCTCAATATGATCTTTGTATTAAAATGTGCTTGGAGACCAAATTTTATATTTTTTGGAATTTTTTTACTAATTTTTTAGATAGGTACAAAATCACTGTTTTCAGAAGATTCTAGACCATCCAAAACAGTGATTTTGTACCTATCTAAAAAAATAGTAAACAAATTTCAAAAAATATAAAATTTTATCTCCAAGCACATTTTAATATGAAGATCATATTGAGCGGTTCGGATCGATTGTTCGAACTTTGAAAACGGAGAAAAAGCCGTGCAGTATGATTGGAGCACAAAACCAACAATGCATTTTAACCCTACTCTAAATAAAAAATAAATATTGATATTGATAAAAATTTGAAAAGACAGATTGCAAAGTGATTTCCTGTCTCTCTCTTGTTTCTAGATTTCTATTTTCTCTTTTAAATTTCAAGGCATTGGCTGCTTGGCCTTCAAATATATGGTAGTAAATGTTGGGACTTTTAATTGCAAAGTCAATTTTACTTCCTTTCCTCTTTCCTTTTGGTTTTTTACTAACCTTATTTTTGTTATATTATATTTAGTGAAGGTCACACTATCTAGCTTGTTTGTTCTGTTTTTTCTTTCCAATGTCATAGCCTGTTTGTTGGATCTGCTTCATTTCTCTCTTTCTATTTTTTTTTCTTCCGACAGACTCACTCCTTGGTCATGGGTTTCTGGTGGGCACTGCATTGCATTTAGTTCTGTATTTATTTCTGTGCATGCTTTCCTCTCCATCTATCTGGTTTCCATTTCAGTGATTGATCAAGGATCATTTTTGAAAGCAAGGAAATGCAAGTTGTAAGATTAAAAAAAAAAAAAAAACTTAGAGCTTTGTCAGTTGTATTAGGCATAGGTCTTGCAATTGTATTAAGCCTCCTTTTCTTAGCTCCGGTAGCCCAGCTCTATTACATTTTTTTGGTGGAAAAAGAGATGCAGCCGCAGTGCAAACCAAAATTTCACCATCAACTTCAAGTTCAAGTGCTTTTACAAAAGCCCAATTGATTCCCCACGAACCCAACATGCAACTCCACTTACATGCAACCCACCGACGACCCACCACTCCACCTCTCCTCGAAAGATAAATTATCTTCAAAAGGCCTCCATCAACGAAAAAGAGGCCATTGACGCGGAGCTGATGCAGCTATACCGCTCGTAGGACCCACCGAGGTTGCATGACCGTTGGAGGAGATACGAGCTCAGATCAGGGAGAAGGAAAAGAAGATGGAGGTCCGTTAAGTCGGAAAGAACCGTTAACCTCTTTGTCGCTGGAAACGGGCCCATCGTCGCTACACCAACGTCGTTAGTTTACAAGGACCACTTTCTGACATTGGGTCCCGCGATGAAGGAGCCTTCAGAGTAGTTAGAAGTTGTTAATGCCACTTCAGACGCTTCAGTCCGAGCTATCAGCTGAGGTGGCGAACGTAGACTAATTAGAGAGTTTTACTTGGTCATTTTTATTTATTCCAATTGTAATACCGTCGCCTATAAATAGGCAATATGTATCTATGTATCTAAGAATAATCATTTCATAGAATTTTTCTCTTGTTCCTCATCCCTGGTTTCGCGCGTAGTTTCAAACCAGTGAATTATCAAATTCGTTCTTTCTTTCGATTGTTCTTTATTTATCTCTTCTCGATTGCGTTTGACGCCTGAGATAGATGTACACCGTATAAGAGGAAACCAGGGAGGTGTAGGATGGCGGCAGGTCGAGAGACGGGAGGAGCCTAGAGATATCTTGCATTGTGCCAAGTCGCCATTTTTAACGCCCCTGTCTTCTCCCTCTTCTTTTTACTCCGGCATTTCAATGCCTTTGTCTTCAATCCGTACCGAATTGTTTGGGGGCGAAATAATTAGTATTGTAAAAAAACAGGCTAAACGGCCGATTAGTCCGTGGCGGTGACCAAACTGCTGTGATAGTCTTGGTAGAGGTGTGTTTGTGAATTTTTCCGATTAATCGACCTATTATTTCCAATTATTCCTGTTTAACTGACTGTTTATTCCCGCTTAGTTGTTTTTTTGTGATTACAAGACCCGTAGGTATTTTAGTCGGTCATTTATTGAGCCATGATCCGTTATATATTGGGCCATTTAGTCCGTCAAATCCGTTAATTTGTCCGATTAATCCGTTACATGCTTTGTCTTGTCTTATATGGACTTTTTCTAAATAGCAATTTCATAGAACTTTATTACTTAACCAGAAAACTAAGTTAAAAATAAGTTAATTTGATAAGTTTGATAAGTTAAATTAATTATTTTTAATAAATTATGTATCTTTAATGAAAACACAAAATTGTCCGCAAAATTTTTAATTAATCAACTGCTTACCGATTAATCATTTGGCAGAACCCGTTTGTCTAACGAGCACGCATACCGTTATTTACAACCCTAGAAATAATCAAGTCAAACCCCACCTTCATATAAGGGCAAAATTGTCTTTCTAAAGTTTTTTATTAAAATTATTTTTTATTTTTAATTGATGAAATTAATAAATGGAAGTTAATTTAGATGGGAAAGTGATTAATATTGATTTTGATGGAAAAATATTTACATAAAAAGTTACGACGGACACTTGCAAAATCAGAACGTCAGTTCAATTCATTCATATTCCCCGCTATTTCAATTAATTTCAAGCATCGCTTAATCCAATCATCATCAAAAAAAAATGTGTTGAGAGAGACCTTGTCAGTGTCAGGATCGCTGATGAGGCAGACTTGCAAGGAATTTGGAAGGACAACCCGGCGATACTCGCGCTTGTCGTTGCGCGGCTTCACGATCTCCACCTCCGATATCTCCGCCGCCATTTTCGCCTCTCTCTCTCACACACACTTTGTCACTTGGTTAATGGTGCTTCCTCTACTACACCTTTCTTTCATATGTACTACACACTTGATCACTTGGTCAATGGTCAATGGTTAATTTTTAAAACCTTTCTTTTGTATTTTATTTTTTAAAGATTGTGGACAACATCTCACCTTTCTTTTGTATTTTTTATGATTGACTAATGACTACTGACTCGGAGTCAGTGATCACTTGTCTCTTTTGTTCGTTTTTTCCTAAGAATTTTCTGAATTATTTCTTTAAAAAATTTTATAGTACAAACTAATAATTTAATGTACAGCGAGTCACAATCAGACATCTAACGGGTTAAGTTGAGTTGCGACCAGCAAAATCGAAGCAACCACCGCGCGCTCTGTTGTGCTACATGACTAGTATTTCAAATACACGTGTCTGGTGCACTCGGTAGTAGTAATTTTAAATTTTACTGTGAACCGTGTTGAAGCTCTTAAAAGAGAGATTTTTACATTCGCCACACAGAAACTTCTATAGCTGAGGCCTGAGGGTATAGAGCATGATTACATTTGCAACGATAGCTTGGTATTTTACTATTTTTACATTCGCCGCACAGAAACATTTTATATAGTTTAGTTGTCAACTTCAGATAACCATATCTTGTACTACGAAAATTAAATTTGCGTAGTTTTTTTTTCTTTTAGATTATCCGTATAATTTTTACGAGTAAATTGAGTCTAACGTTGAATATAATTGATGGCTTATTTAATAATTTTTTTTATTTCTTTTAATTTAGACTCAAGAATTTCAAATAGAATTTCATCAAATTGATATTACTTTGTGCTTAGCATTATTACTTCATCCAAGACTCTTAGATATTAACTATGTCATTTGTACTCTCTTATATCAATTAAATAAACTTATTTATATACATGAGCTTTGTATAAATTAATATTACTAGACCACACACCTTTACCATTTTTGTAGTTTGCGTTCAGCAAATTCACCAGATGGTTCTTGTAAATAAATTAGAGTGAGGCTATGGTGCTATGCATAGCACCAATGGCTAGTGTACTACGGCTCAATATGATACTTTTTAAAATCCTAACGGTCGATCCGACCGTTCAATGTGATATCCATATGAATATGTACTTGCAAACTAAATTTTATATTTTTTCGAATTTTTTTACTATTTTTTCAGATAGGTAGAAAAATCAGTGTTTTTTGAAAATTCTGGACCATCAAAATTCTACCTATCTAAAAAAATAGTAAAAAAATTCGAAAAAATATAAAATTTAGTTTGCAAGTACATATTCATATGGTTATCACATTGAACGGTCGGATCGACCATAAGGATTTTAAAAAGTACCATATTGAGCCGTAGTACACTACCCATCCGTGCTATGCATAGCACCATAGCCTCACTCAATAAATTATCAATAAAGGTGTTAAACTTCATTTCAATTTTGATCGATAGACATGTTTCTGTGGACTGTTAGTTAAGGGCATTTTGGTCATACTGAAAAGTGAAAGAAGACGGATTCAAGTTTTTTGAACATTTTGAAATACTGAAAAGTCCTCTCTTCATTGAGAATCCCTGAATTAAAAAGGAAGCACAATCTCAAAAAAAAAAAAAAAAAAAAACGTCTTTAACAATTCATTGCAATCAAAAGTTGGAAGAATTGTTAATTGTAGAGAGGATTCTCCATTGTTGTAGCTTATTCTAGCCAGCATGGAATGGAACAAGTTCATATCCGCTGCAATCACCTGTTAGAGAGAGAGAGAGAGAGAGAGAGAGTACTGATACCAAATTTTCCAGCCAGAAGACTGGGTTGCTTGCAAATTAGAAAAAAACAAAGAGTAAAATCTAACAACCAAATTAAAAAGGATATTCAAAAGCTTAATTAGCAAGTATATTCTACTTCAATCTGTACAGAAATTAAGAAACTATATGACCTAAAGTAGCAAATTAGATCATTCTTAAACAAACAAGCAGAACGACTCTAAGGCTACAGTATCTATATCATTACTGAGTTGTTCCACAAGGAAAATTAATTATTTCTAATGCTAAAGAGTATGTGACTAATTAAATCGGAGTTCGCCCCTTCTAGTAATTATCATTATTATATAATGGTCCAAGTTCTTAATAACTACTAGTAATTTTATTCTTCTTTTTCAGAAAATAAATTATAAATATTATTTCTTGATTTAAAATTAATAAAATCAGATTTCGATTTAATTACTAAAGTCAGATTTGTACTTTGGTAATAAATCTAGAATGTGTTAGAAATCAGATTTTTTTTTATTTCGGTTATGATTGAGAAAACAATAGGAATAAATTAAGGAAAGTTTTTTTTTTTTATTTCTTGGATGCAAATACTAAACGGAGATAAGATGTCAAATAAAGCTTCTACAATTGATTTTCTTGCAAAGATTGAAAGAAACAGAATTCATGGAAATATAATAAAATATGCCAAATCATATATATATATAGAGAGAGAGAATTGTGCTATTGTACTTTGCAAAGTAAAGCGAAGTTTTTACTTCACGCTCATATTTTTATTTTGAAAATTCAAAACGTCGATCCGAACCGTTCAAGTTAATATCCATATTGAAATGTGCTTGGAGACCAAATTTTACATTTTTTGGAATTTTTTACTATTTATTAAGCCACTTTGAAAATCGCTGATCCATTGGTCCAGAATTTTTTACTGTTTTGCTACTGTTCACAATGAATCAGCGATCTTCAAAGTGGCTTAATAAATAGTAAAAAAATTCCAAAAAATGTCAAATTTGGTCTCCAAGCACATTTCAATATGAAGATCAACTTGAACGGTTCGGATCGACGTTTTGGATTTTCAAAATGAGAATATGAGCGTGAAGTAAAACTTCGCTTTACTTCGCGAAGTACAATAGCCCTACTCTATATATATATATATATATATATATATATATATGGAAATGGCTAGCATGCTACGCGTAGCATAGAGGGTCTTCGTGCTACGGCTCAATATTTGAGTTTCAAAATCCTAACGGTCGATCCGAACCGTTCAACATAATCTCCATATGAATATGTACTTGCAAATCAAATTTTACATTTTTTAGAATTTTTTTACTATTTTTTTAGATAGGTAGAAAATCACTTGATCTGAAAATTCTGTACCATTCATATCAAGTGATTTTCTACCTATCTAAAAAAATAGTAAAAAAATTCTAAAAAATGTAAAATTTGGTTTGCAAGTACATATTCATATGGAGATCATGTTGAATGGTTCGGATCGACCGTTAGGATTTTGAAAACTCAAATATTGAGCCGTAGCACGGAGGCTCTCTATGCTACGCGTAGCACCGTAGCCAATTCCTATATATATATATATATATATATATATATCAAATTCTGGACTTATAGACTGGCGATTAATTATTAAAGCACCGTTATTATCTAAATTATAGAGTTTATATGGAAATCAAACTTACAGATAAATTAATAATCATGACCACTGAAATTATATTTCGAATAAAACCACAGAAAATTTTATTTTAGAACTGGAGAAACTATTCTATCATATTGTAAGAAAATAATATATATGTAATGATTTCCTACATATCTATTAAACCTGAAGAACTTCTATGATCTACGGATCAATAAATTTTATGTCACCCTTGATTCCACATAACAAAATTTCTCAAATCTCAACTACTTCAATTACAATTTATTCAAATTTTTTTTTTTTTTTTAAACTGATAGTCAGTATCAGATATATACAACAGTTGACAGTAAACAACAAAAAAAATACAACTACAATCTACTAAACAAGAACCATAAAACTGCAGTTGATGACTAAATCTATCACAAAATCAAATTGTTAGAAATCCTATCTGAATTACGGAAATGCGCTTAATATTGTTGAGATATATTTTCAAAAATTTGGATAGTTAAATAGATTAATAAACAAAAATAATGTAAATCAAGTTGAAAAGATAATATCTAGATTGTATATGAAACATTGTCCTTAAACGTATTCCGTCTCATCGTGCAAAATGGAACCGCAACTAAGATAATCCGGAATGATTACTCCTTAAGCATGCCATGGAAGCGACTGGTGATAACTCCGTAATATTCAGTGTAGATCAATAAGAGAATTAATTGGAATATTGAAATCAAAGTTTTTCTTTGTATTTTCTTGGATGGAAATATGAAATGAAATAATCTGTCTTTTATTATACAGATAAAAACAGAGAAATGGAATAACTCCAAAATGACATAGGGAGAGGAGAGATCCAATCAGATAGTTAAATCGGTGAGCACCAAAAAAATGAGTGATTCGGTTTTATAGAGAGAGAGAGAGAGAGAGAGAGACTGTAATTAAAATATAATTGAATTAAGAAAGGAAACGCATCAGAGAGATGCGGTAATTAAAAGGTATCTAAGAACATCTTCATTTATGAAATTCATTAGTAATTTTAAATAAGATTAGAAATCGGGCTCAAATAGTTTATCGATTCAAACTCATTAATTAATCAGATACTAAATTTATCAGAATCAGGTGAAGGGTCAGAATTGGCCGAATCTGATTAGAAACTCAGATATTTTTTCACCAGAAGATTGTTTTGTACTTAAAAAAATTGTTATTATAAAATTATTATGTCAAATGATTTTGTGTAATTAGGAAGAAAAATAGAAGAGAATAGAGAAAACTCATAAAATGTAAATTGAATAGAAAGAATTTTTTGTTTTCTTCTGTTAACAGCATCACGACATTATCCCTCATGTGTGAAGCACTAACTCTCCATTTACTTTAACTAAATATATTCTCCATTAAGTTAAATTCACACAGCCCATAAAACTATTAACCCATGCAGGGGCAGAACTAAAAAATTTGAATAGGAATGGAGGGGTGGGTTAGTGAGAATAGTGACTAACTCAAGAATGAAGAATAGTTGCTAACTCAACTTTTGATTGGGTTGGTAGAATAGTGAGCTAACCCATAAAAAACAAATAAAGAATAGTGGATAGTTCTTCATCCAAACATCGAATAGCTCAAAAGAATAGTGCTATTTCCGAGTTAGTACTATTCTTGCTCCAATCCTAACCCATGACCTTACAAATACCATATAGAGCTCTTATCACTACACTACATGCACACATTTCTCATTTTATAAGAGGGCTAAATTATATAAAAACTTAAAAAACCAAAAATTTAATTAAATCTTAATATACATAATTAAAAAAATTTAGATCATAGGATAGCTTAGCACCTCTGACGTACATGTAGATCTGCCCTTGAACCCATGCTTCTATTTGACCTCACCATTCATATTCATCTTTTTATTTGTCTCCTTCACTATGAAATCTAATTCTTTCTCCAAAGCTTGACACCATTGTCCAGGAGATCTTCAGATCATGACACCATTAGACAAAAATTCAGTCCAGAGAGGAGCGAACTAATTTTCGAGGGTGGCGGGGGGGGGGGGGGTGCAAAGAAGAACCGAGTCTAATTTTTTTCTACTAAATATCAAAACCGGACCAACGTGGATCCACTCCTGGTTGTCAAACAGTAAAGATAATTAATTTTACAACTCCTATATCAATACAATTGATTGGCAATTGTTTTTAATACCACAGAAACAAATTTGATTGGTTGTGAGAGAGTGAAAGTGGAAATAAAAGCTTTAATTAGTGAAATCTTTTAAAATTTACAATTGCACTGTATTGAAAGTGAAATTAAAAGTGCAACTAAGCGCTCCTTTAACATGAATGATGGATATTGGCACTTTATTTTATTTCTGAACGGTTACCGTGGAATAAGAAACTGAAATGAATTAATTAAATATGGAAATTTTCATATTAGTCCTCAAATTTAGAAAATATTACAAATGGAGATTTTGATCAAATATAATGAAGAGGAAATTTTGAATTTTTAGAACTCAAGTTTCAACATTCCCTACCTCCAAAGTATAAGAAGGGAGGGTTCCTATAGAGGGCTTTAATGCAATAGTGGTGATCATAACCAGTAGCCTGAAGCCCTGTCAAATGGCAAGGTGCCTGCTGACTTTGAAGGAAGGTGATGCCGCATTGGTATTTTGAAAGGGGAAGTGTTGTTATTTTTTTAATTAATATTAATATGCATTTTTAATTGATTAAATCAATTGAGTAATAAAATAAGTGAGTTTAGATGGGAAAATAGCTAATTTGAACATTTTGATGGGTAAATATCTAAATCATGAAGTTATGATGGGTATATATATATATATGAATGCATATGAATGCCTGCGTTTAGTTTTAGATGTAGTCTTGTCAAAAATGTTAAAAACCAAACTACTATCTTATCCATTTAAAAAAGTACAAAATAGACAAACAACAACAAAAAAACCAACTTTTTATCTCGATTCCTGCTCAGTATATACAATGTAGAAGAATAGAAACTTGTCTGCTTCATTTTTTGCTCCCAAGGAAATAGTTGACATTCCAAGCCAAAACACTACAAATTTCACAACTTTGGTATTGAACAGCTCCCTTTACTGAGTGCTCATCCTCACCCGCACGGCCGCACAGGACACATCCCACGCAGATCTCTGCTGTTGATTTTTAAGAGGGGGTTTTTTTTTTAGATTGAGTTAACACAGATCTGAAAGCAAACTGACAGTTCAGATCTGCACAGGACACGTTCCACAAAGAAGGTGATCTCAACTCCCCTTTACTAGGTAGCAACAATCAATGCAGGTATTCATTTTAAAAAGGGGCAGCTACAGACTTTGCAATAATAATCTGGTAAAATCCTTCAAATAATCTCTTTACCCCAGTCTAAATTTGGACAGTAAAGAACACGTGTACCAAACAGAAGCTTATTTCACTTCAGTACATTACAATGTTTGTGTGGTTATTGAAAAGTAGCAAATGAAATAACTAAAGCTTCATCTGACCAACGCCCCCTTTGAAGGAACCATAAAGGGGCCTTGACCTTCTAAAGCTGAAAATATCAGTAATTGGGCACGAGCCAGGTGGCGGGCTCTCAATCACTTGCTTGTACTCTGTTAAGTGGAGCCCACCATAGATCTGCACACTGAGATTTCTCCTCTGAGGTGCATCAAATTTTACATGGCTATTGAAAAACTCCACCACTTCTTCCTTTTTCAGCTCTCTTAGTGCGACAACCTATGATTCATTACGACAATTATTTATGAGCCATTTACATAATGTTCTATAATCAATGAAACTGTTGTTATGTAGTATGATCTCGAATATTCTATCCTTAAAAAGTAAGTGCCATTGTGACCAATGCAGAATTGCCAGCATTCTGAATGGTATCGAACTTGAGAGGTTCAGTACTGAATTTCATATTCAGGATTACAATTATAGAACCTGCTCTGTCAGAAAATTGGAAGTCATGGTAAGAAAATAGCAAAATGCATTTGCTATTGTATTGGTCCATACTTCAGAATGCATTTGCTACTGTATTGGTCATAATTCAGAAATCTGGTATTGAATCCATGTACAACTCACCTCAGACTCTTTTCTATCAAAGAGAAATGTTCCATCTGAAATCTCTTTCCAAAAGAAAGCAGCTTCTTCTCTCAAGTTCTTGTGCTTCTCCAATTTCAGATCAATTAGTGCATTTATGTTACTCTGCATTTAGTAAACATTTTCCCTCAGCACCAAGAAAATAGCAAAACTGTTATGCATGCGAAAAGAAGGGACAAACCTTAAATTCCTCGTCAGACATTTCATAGAGGGTACTCTCAAACATACCAAGGAAAGCATTAACTCTGGCATCAAGATGTGAAGGATCCTAAAATGATCAAAATATTGTCGGGTGTCAAAAAAAGAGAGATAATGGACTTAATATGTGCTGTTTTGACATAAGTTATTACCAAAAGAAATAAAAAAAAAATTACCTTGACAGTAGACTGGATAATAAATTGAAGCCCATGGACACCAGAGTCATTTCTACACAACAATGCAAAAATGTCAGCAGAAGACCTTGCAACAACCAACAACTGATGCGCACCAAAGTATTGAAAAGAGTATATTACAACTCCATTGTCGGATTGCTATTTTTGCCTATAGCAATGGTAAAGTCTTAGCATTATTTTTTATTTACTTTCCTTTTTGGCTTCTTAAAGCAATGAAAACACAAGGCTGAGGATACTTTAGTCATTTTCACCAAAAAACTTGCAGGATTAAAGTGATACTCAAAATCTCTTTTGGTCCTTCAGCCATGAATGACTCGTCCTCAGGAAATGATGGCATTATTACCCTTATTATTGTAAGCTACATCAAATTTTAATAATTATGACGTGAAGGTTATTCTCGTCTTGTATATGCTCCTCAAATAATGATTACACATATTCTACCATCTTATGAGTCCTTGTACTTGTACCTTTGCCTCAGTAATGCTATGTAACCTAGTTGTTCAACCGATCTAAGCTGGTGAAAAGCTGGTTGTTTGGCAACAAGAGCAAGTAGCTGAAGCTTCACGTTCATTTTCATATCATCTTGATGAATCTATTAATCAAAATGTTTAAAAGAATCATACAAAGAGCAAGGATCGGTGTCTTGGATTTGTGTACCTTATGGCATCTACCAACATTTATGCCCAAACTACTGGTATATATCCATTTGGGTTGGGTTGGGTTGGGTGGTTTTTTTTATTTGCTTTCTTTCTTTTTGTTTCCTTATTTTTTTGGAAGGGAAGGGGGCAGGGCATTTAACTCTACTAGTAGAGACTCAGTTGAGTGCTTCCAAAATAGTATCAGAAAACTACACCATCTCAAAAACAAATCTAAAGATGGTGCACTGTATTATAATGAAAATTAGGCAAGCAAAAGCAAACCTGAATATAGTTCACAAGAGCAGAATTCTCATCACTCGGATTGGATCCCTCGACTGCATAGTAGTACCTCAAACCATTTTGAAGCTTCACAATTCTCTTTGTTGCATGTTGAGAAGGGAACAGTGGTTTGCTTGGAGAGTTTGAAGCCTTGAATAAAACCTCCTCAATGTGCTCAATAGTTGATTCAGCTTCATTTGGTTCAATATTCCCTATAGTGTATCAAATTGAAATATCAACAACATGTTTGCTTTCCGAATTATGAGCATCAAAGGGAAATTAAAGAATTACCTATATAATCAAGAAAAGCAGAAAAACGCCTCCTCTTTTTTAATAAGCAAAAAAGTTCACATTTTAATCTAAAATTAACTATTACAAGACATGAACTCCGCCTGTATAGTTTCTACACAGCTTGTCCCAAGCCAGGAAAAAGGAGGAGGGTCGGTGATAGGCTTGGTGAGCTAGCGGTAAAAAAAACAGCCTCTTTATGGAACTCACGAATTGGGTAGGAGTAGTACTAGGATGGGTGAACTCCTGGGAAGTCCCTGTGTTGCTGATTCCGGTTGGGTTTCATTTCTAACCTACCCTAACTTGTTTGGGAATAAAGGCTTTGAAGAAGAAGAAGAAGAAGACATGATTGCTTTTGATATGGCCTGTCAAACAGAAAGAAGGCACAACAGAAGCTCTCAAAAAGAAGCTCAATTGCACTACTTTAGAGAAGTTCACTTTGTATTTTCATCAGACAACTGAGCACCACAAACTAAGTTATCAATAAAGGTGAGTATTTCCACAGGTGTAGATATAGTAGGGCTTCAAACGAATTTCAGATAAAAAATTTGCGATCTCAAATTACTCTTTTCAGTGCCAGCTGTAAATAATGCTACCATACAAATTCTAGATCAGACCAATATTGTACCAAAATAAACTGCTGCATTCTATCTGTACTAGTGCTCGAGACCAGCACAGTCATCGATTCAATGTACATACTAGCATTTCGTGCATGAACCCATAGATATGATGCTAACCTGACATGTAGCACTCGAGATAGGCTTTCCTGAGCAGTTGAGGTGTGAACAGTGAGAGATTCTCTGGCTCCAGATGTTGAAAAACTTCAAGCTCTTCATTCCAAGGCCAAGTATGTTCTTCCAGTAGTAGAGAGCAATAGTACATAGCTTGTCTGTATGGCGGGTGGAATTTATAATTCTCATACTCTTTTCTTAGACTTTCCTGAACTCATCAGAAAATAAAAATAAAAAGTTAATAATTACTTGTAATATTACAGAGGGAGCATCTAAACTCCCACAAAGTTTGTTATCATGACACAGCTTGATGATCTCTATGCTTTAAAGATACATTAGATGTTTCCAGGGTTAATGATATTTGAGTAGGGTTAAAATGCCCCATTGTTTCCGTGTCCCAATCATGCATTCATGCCACACATCCTTATCTCCGTTTTCAAATTCCAAACACTCGATCCGAAACACTCAACATGATCTCCATATTAAAATGTGCTTGGAGACCAAATTTTATATATTTTGGAAACTGTTTTTTAGAAGATTCTGGATCATCTAAAAACAGTATTTTGTGCCTATCTAAAAAAAAGGACAATTTCTAAAAAATATAAAATTTGATCTCCAAGCACATTTTTAATATGGAGCTCATGTTGAGCGGTTCAGATCGACTCATTGGACTTTGAAAACAAAGATAAAGATGTAAGGCATGATTGGGGCACGCAAACAATGGAGCATTTTAACCCTACTCATGATGTTTTGATATTTCATAAGAGTGAAAATAAGAAGTTCCCATTTAAGTTTTCACAATTGAGTGGGTTATACAAGTAAAAAATCTCGCAGTGGAAAATTATTTCAGTTGCTCATAAGCTTAATGTAACTTAAAAAAAAAAGAATAAAGGGAAAATCACTTGGATTTTAACAATTTTACCACAGTATATAATCTATACTCCAATAAAACTATGAAAAATAATCAACTTTATACATTACCTTGATTACATGAAACCGGTCAGGTCTAACTTCAAAATCACCAATTTTGCTGATAATCATGTCCAGAAGGATCCTCATTTTGTGATTGTAACCAATACAAATTATCTGCACAACCATCAGTCAGTATAGTCTTCAGCAAATCAAATAAGAGATTTATTATACAAGTCACCTAGTGAATAATTACATTTTATCTCAAGATTAGTAGATACTTGTATAATTAAGTCTTAACCTCAAATCCAGTATCAGTGTGTCTTATTGCATATGACAATCCAGCAACATCAGCATCATAAGCTGAAAAAAATAAAAAATGATGAAAAATATAGATAATCAGTAATAGAAAATTCATAAGAACTCAACAGAATAGCTTCATTCCAAAAGCCATAACTATTATCCTTGTTTGATGACAATGCAAATTATTTTTGGTGCTTAAAAGCCCCATAACAATATCTTCCAGACAATAATATCCAACAGAACTCTTGCCAATCCAAACAATTGTTTGAGTTACAAAAATGATTATCAAAATCAAGATTTAAATTGACGTGTCCTCTTGCAACTCTTTTACCTTTTTCTAGCCCTATTTCTCAGAAACTCACACCTTATATCTTGCCTAATAAGAGTATTAAATATACAATACTTTTTTCAGAGGCCAATGGGAGCAGAAATTCATTAAGAATAAGACAAGATACAGAATCAATCAGAATGAAAATGGTCAGAGTACATTATTGCTTGCCTTCCGTGTGTAATCAGTAATACAGATGGTGATTGTTTTTAACAGAAAAAAATAATATAACATTTGCATATAATATATCTCACCATATTCATTTAAATAATCCATGAGCAATCTAGTGAACATTTCAGTAAGCACTGATGCTTCAGGTGAGTGGTTGGATTCTGGGCAGTTAAAATCTATTCTGATGTATGCTTTTGGTGTGAAGAACATAATATCGGGCTTGTACCACAATCTCGAAAATGGTGATTTTCTCAACATAAGAGGATACCTAACCTGCTCAAATCAAACAAAAGATAAATGAACAATAAAACTACTTTAACAAAAAGACTGGATATATTGTTGGGTGTTGACCTTTTCCTGGACATTCTTCAGTGACAAGTCGGTTGCGATGAAGACATTAGGCTTAGGTAGACTCAAGTTTTCATTAGGAGCATTTTCCATCCATTTCTGGAAAAGAAAAAAAAAGATCGAGTCAAATAAATTATAAAAAGTTAGTTATAACTGCAAATTGTTTCTAGAACATCTGTAAAATAAAAGCATGAGAGATTCAATCGTTTTTAAAAAACCAAGAAAATATTCCAATAGCTGATTTTGCTAAATGGACATAAAAAAGGTGATGAGCATGTAATGTTAAAAGGTATGTTTCAAATTTATGTAATACAAAAAATGAAATAAATCCAGCTAAAACATCAGAAAAATGTGAAGGACAAAAGTAAATGGCCTTTTCAAAATGAAGCAAGCTCACCTCCAATGTCAAAATATCAAGCTTCTCTAGAGCATACTGTGTGCCATACCATGGCTCAGTTAAGTTTGTACACCCTTCAAACTTTTTTGACTGACAAAATATCCTAAAATCTAAAAAGTTAGAATAATGGCAATAAAAGCAGGATGCGCAGATTTAATAGAAATGCTGAGTTTCACCTGACATTGCCTGGAGTAAGCTCATTTAATATCTTTTCAATAGTGTCTGGAGCAAACTTTGACGGGAGAGATGACCCAACTAACCAATCTTCAGGAGGATACAGCTACATTTAAATTACATTTGCTCTTAAATTCAACTAAAAAATCAGCAAATATAATTGTATTGCAAAATGGACACTACTTAGGAGTCAATTACCTGCATCTTTAAAGCAACATCAAGTGCATAATGCATGGGCTGACTTTTATCTTTATAGTGGAATCCAGTCTCCCGTATAGCCACAAGCTAAGAATAAAATGAAAATCAACATCAATAAATACTTCCGTAGAAGCATTACCATAACATTGAATAAGGATTTCTAAAAATACCTCATCAAATATCCACTTTTGGGCTCCAGAATCTTGCAACAGTTTAATATACTTGAAAACCAAGCCAACAACTCCATCAACATGCTCTAAAGTCCACAAAGAACGAAAAATAAGATCAACAAGTAAAAACAAAATAGAAAAATCATTAAAAAATTGGCAAAGTACCCAGTCCTGCATCAGTGAGCTCTATTTCGGTGTAGAAAAACGAAAATGCATAGCTCTGCTCCCCTTCACCAGCTACCAAGCTAATGGCCCATCCTTATAATTGCCAAGTCAAATATTTTTATTACAAAAGGTTACATATTTGGCATACACAAAATATAGGCATGTTCTACATCCGTATATCTGTACAACAACAACCAAGCCTTTAGTCCCAAACAAGTTGGGGTAGGCTAGAAATGAAACCCAAACATCCATATATCTGTAGATTCTCAAAATATATATGAGAGATCTAAACTCTACTTTCATTTAGCAGTGGCGGATACCACTAGCTTGTTACTTGGAACAAAAAATTACGATCAATTAACCAAAATAAACCACTATATGTATCATGTGAGATGATTATTTTACAAAAAAGTCAGGAAAAGAACATGTACCAAGTGCAAGAGTTCAAAATTTACCATTTGACAAGGGAACTTTTGGACCGTAACATAATGGTATATGGCTAACAGATATCCACGTAACAATATGACTTACCAAGCTGTTTTAACACACTAAATAGAGAGCCTTCTCCTTCATGGCCAATTAGATGGCTAAGGTACCCGCAAGGGCCTTCCTTATAGTGACGTAGACCAGGTGTTGTTGGCCATAAAATCTTCAATTTGTGGCAATCCTTTATAGGCACTGCTTTAACATGGATCTGTAATATTTAGGCAACAGATGATCAGAAAAAATGTTTCTGTAACAAAAAATTAACTACATGTCATAGGACTAAAAATATAATATCTTGACCTGGAGATGTTCACTGGAGCAAGGTTCACCAGAAAAATCAAATGGATTTCTTGCAGTATTTCGAACAGCCCCAAATTTGCTCTCAACTAACCTCTGAATGTCATCAAGGTTTTCTACAGATCAATTAATAAAAACTAAGTATCAGAATTAGCAAATGTTGAAAACTTAGATATGAAAACGGATAAGCAATAGTAGCACCTTTCGCATAGACAGCGAGTTGCATCAGGTTTGCAGAATAGTTATTCTCATAAAACTTCAGCAATTCAGACCTGGTATCCAGCCCCTTGGCTTTAGGTTGTACCTCTAGGGTTTCCCAACTTCCTGCAGCAAACAAAAATTAGTTAGTCATTAAATGTAAATCAAATATGAAATTATAGCAGATGAAATTAATCTTAAAACTATGCAGAGAATAGTAAGTTTACCAGTACTGAATTTATGAAATGGGTGGTCCCTGGAAGAGAGATGCTTTTCAAGCTGAGCATTTTATCCAAAAATCAGAAATTTAGTAAAGTGATAAAAAAATGTAATGATGATTGCATAATACCAATTATAAATAAAATTACCTGATGCATTCGCCAAACGTCAGCCAACAGATTTTTCTGGTGCTCTATTTTAAGTGTGAACAACAAAAATAATATAAGAATTAAGGGGGAACAAAGATGCTACACTTATCCTCAGAGAAAATTCAATTTAAATAACACTATGGACACTAACCAGAGTCAACAGCTTTTATCTCCCTAATCGTGGCATCAGCTGACATTAGTGGCTTGATGAAGAACTGTGCAAATCTAAAGGGAGAAGGGGAGGGAGACAGGATTAAAGAAAATAAGTAATCAAAGATAATGGTGCATAGAACAAATACAATAAAGTAAAGTAATCAAATGACAACTATTTGTTTGTGACACATCATGACAACAAATTACAAAGTTAAAACCATAGATCTTGTTCTATGTTATCAGCAATACTTCTTCACCAAAAATTACACAATTTGTAGTCCATTTGATACAAGATGAAGAGGAGAAAAACTAACACATGGAATTAATTACAGCCAGCCATTGATTTTTAGACTTGTCGACTCATACTAAACAGACTTTAAATCTTATAATATCGAATACATCACAGGCTGTGAAATAGAA
Source organism: Carex kokanica (assembly GCA_025461125.1). Lineage (NCBI taxonomy): Eukaryota > Viridiplantae > Streptophyta > Magnoliopsida > Poales > Cyperaceae > Carex > Carex kokanica. Next base: position 1,593,523 of record JAJGRX010000838.1, on the reverse strand, counting down.
CAAATCACCAGTTCAGCTTTGTCATTTAAAATTTTAATATTAAATCAATAACATGAAAAAAGCTGGTAGACATCATAAAAAACATTGCAGGCAGATCCCTTGTCAACAATAAAATACACACCTATCTAGGGCTCCCTCCAAACAGTCGGCATTAATATCAAAATAGAAGTTTGTGCTCTCAGATGATGTAAACGCATTAGTAGAACCACCATGCTGACAAGAAAAACAAAAAAAAAAAAAAAAAAAACACACACACAAGTATTCATCCAAATTAGGGCCACTGACTATGCCAGGAATGCATAACGGTACAAATTTTACCATAAATGAAGAAAGTAAGTACCTCTGCAATGAATTTTGAGTAACTGTCTTCTATTGGATATTTTTCACTCGCATAAAACAACATGTGCTCTGCAACATAAAATGAAACACACATGAAAATAATTGAATCAAATGCAACTTCCAGCCATCTAGTTGCACGTACCGAAAATTGAAACTCATGTTACGATTTGAACATAACCAAATCTCTTTTATTGAGACATACCTACTGGTAGAACTATTTTTACATCAAAAGATAGGACTTAGAGAATAGATACAATTAAGGATGTACCAAGAAAATGTGCAAGGCCTTCTAATCCATCTGGATCACAGAAACAGCCAACGTTAACATTCATTGAAGTTGCAGCCTAGAAATGAAAAGAATGTAAAGAAGAAGGAATGGTGATACTGTAAGAAAAATGGAATTTGTGCTACATAGAAATTAGTGTGCTTTGATCCAATACTTCTAAGAATTCCACTTAATTCAAATTAGTAGAACATGTAACACCTATCATATTAAGACCTTTAAGACTTTAACCTAAAATTATTAAACGAGCACTTACGAAATCAGAACGTCAATCAATTTAATTCACATTTCAACCAATTTCAAACATCAGTTAATCCAATCATCATCAAAACTGAAAGAATTGAGAGAGAGAGAGAGAGAGACCTTGTCAGTGTCAGGATCGCTGATGAGGCAGACTTCTAAGGAATTTGGAAGAACAACCCGTCGATACTCGCGCTTGTCGTTGCGCGGTTTCACGATTTCTACCTCCGATTTCTCCATCGCCATTTTCGTCTTACTCGATGGTGCTTTTTAATTAAAACTGTAAAACTGTGGGCTCTTTTATCTCACCCACTAGCTAGTACTCAAACCTCATCGCTCCGGGTTTGCAAATGAGCACCTCTCAACGTAATCCGGTGTCGATCAAATTATCCGAGAAAGATCACATCGGTCCATTCGAGATACGACGGTTCCGATTAGTTGTTCCTAGCAAATCCTTAAGATGAGACTATTGGGACAGTGCTCTGTCATAATATCAGAACCATTCGATTAGAGATGTACAGCCCGGATGTTCCTGTGACCGTTGACTCGTTTACTTTCTGAGGTAGGTGATGTCTTCTCTCTTTTCTTCGATTTTTAAAGATTTTTTCTGAATTTTCGCTTTGAGATTTTTTATAGCACAAGCTAAACAATTCCGATTTTTTTATTTATAACATTAAAAAATTTCCGTAGCAAATTATTTCGCCAAATGTTCAAAACTAACCAAATCGTAAGATTCATTGTAATCCCAGTCTATGCCTCGAATCTTTCATGTCTTTTTTATGCCTCGTGCACCATTTGGATGAATTCATATCTTCTGCATTAACGCACGTAGCGTTAATAGATCTGGACCGTTCGATTGAGATCCGCACTAATATTGACCTTGATTTTAATCAGACGGCTGAGATGCATTAAACTCAAAAGATTCCCTTTTAAGTTAATGCAGAGGATACGCGTTCTCATTTGAATTGGGTCAAAATTAACAAGGTAGGTGATGTCTTTTACATTATTCATATTTACAATTTGAGTAGGGTTCAAATACATCATGTTTTTTTATATTCTAATCATGCCTCACATTTTTATCTCTATTTTCATAGTTCAAACAATCGATTTAAACCGCTCAACATGATCTTTATATTAAAATGTACTCGGAGAACAAATTTTATACTTTTTGAATTTTTTTTACTATTTCTTAAATAGGTACAAAATTATTATTTTTCATAATACTATGGGTTATCAAAAATCAATGATTTTGTATGTATCTAAGATAGAAAAAAAAATCAAAATAATATAAAATTTTGTTTCTAAGGACATTTTAATATGGAGGTCGTATTGAGCAGTTCGGACCAAGTATTTGAACTTTCCAAAATTTACAAAGTTTGTACCATGAAAACATGTTGATCATTTAATTTATTATTATTGTAAATTGATGCTTTTAACTTTCTTGTTACACCTATCTATCTTCATTCCAGCTTTTTATATGTTTTTTATTCTGCCCTTGTATCATTGGTTATAACTTGTCATATCACAAATAATTCATGTAATATGTCTTATAACTAATATTTCCCACTTGTTATTATAATTTTTCTAAATACCACCCATTAACCGCTCTCTATTTTATCTCTAATTTATTTTAATTAGTATTAAATTCTAGGGGGAATTTCATGTATATTCCTCAAAAGTTTCAATATTACATATTTATCCCTCCAAAATCAATAATTATATATTTATCATTGAAAATTGTGGAAACTCACATATGTGTCCAATCTAACTCTATAACATATCAAATACCTCCAAAAATAATTAGTAATATTTTTTAAAAATTAAAAATTAATTTATAATATTAATTAATAATATACTGACCATTATGCTCATTCGTTTCCTTCTTTTTAGTCCGCCTGAGTTCTCTTCTCTCTAAGACGTCAAACCTCCCGTCTCTCTCTCCAAACGAAGATGGAAAAATTAAAGCAGCGAGGGGCGACATAAAATTACGAGAGGAGAGGCGACGAGGGAAGACGGGGAGAAATCTGTGATTTGGCATGTTTGGAGAGAGAGATGAGAGGTTTGTCGCCTTAAAGAGAAAATAACTCAGGCACACTAAAGAGATAGAAATGAAGGGCATAATGGTCAACATATTCTTAATTAATATTGGAAAAATAAATTTTAAAGTTTTAAAAAAATATTATTTAATTATTTTTGGAGATATTTGATATGTTCTAGGGTTAGATTGGACAAATAAGTGAGTTTGTACAATTTTCAAGAATAAATATGTACTTATTGATTTTGGAGGAATAAATACGTAATATTGAAACTTTTGAGGGATATACATGAAATTCTCCCTAAATTCTAAAACATTAAAAAAAAAAAAAAAAAGCCATTTATTTTGCTTTTGCAAATTGTGCAGTTGGGCTTCATTATTTTCTTGGCCCATATAAGCTAATTGTTTGGAGTTCAGTTCATTAGTTTCAGAGTTCATTGAACTATTTTGAATTTTTTTTTGCTTTCAGGTGATTAATTGCGTGAGTCCAAACTTAATTAAATAAGAATCAACATACACACGGTAAAGAAAGGCAAAAATTTCAGGGTTTAATTAGTTCAGAAAATCTACATGAACTAATACTGCCTGTTGAGGTGAGAAAAATTTAAAATCTTAATAGTATGAAACAATCAACAACATATCTCTCGCATGAACTCAATATATATTTTTTTTTTTGTTGGTCTAACTACCTATTATAAGCATGAAACATATGATTTATTCATCTTTTATTTTACTTTTTACCAAACACTAAAATTGTCCAATTAATTATCGAGTAACTATTACAAAAATATAAAATGTATCTGATGATTCATAATAGATTTTATAATTTAGCAAATATTTCCTAGTAAAAGAAATCAGGTTGGATCAAAAGTGTGCTTTTGGGAAAAGAAAGGAATATTTTTTTGCTTTAAGATTTTTTTTTTGTGAAAAGTTTCCCGTTTTCCTTTTCGGGTTAGGCACTTAGGCATTGAAGATCTACTATAACAATGTATTTTCTATAACAAAATTACCAGAAATGCTCAAAACAGCTCTGACATGCGTCACTGTCACCATACCAGCGAGACACAGAGAGGATATAAACACCACAAACACAGAACATAAAGTGTTCATGTCCCAAATAAAAAGTGTCACGGTACAAACATCCACTGTGAACAAATGGCAAAGAACATATATGTAAATAGGTTCTGGTATTTGTGCTAATACCTTTCTCAAAATACCTGTGCAAATACAACCTAAAATAACACACAAAACAGATAATGAAAGGTATGATCTGACTAAAAGGAAAGTGAAGCTAAGAGCGACACAATGCCAAAACCAACTGAGAACCCGGTCGAAGATGCTCCATTGGCATTGGGAGTTGGTGCAGGAGTGGCAGTGGCGTTATCTGATTCAGCACCCGAGGAGGGAGCTGGGGCCATGGGAGCCATGGGAGCCATGGAAGGGGCAGCAGAGGAGGTCTTTTTGACATTAATTTGAACCTGTTGAAAGTATGAAATGAAATAAATATACAGTTTTCCAAATCAAATTAACAGGCTTCAGGTTATCTTGTAATCCTAGTTTAGGGAATTCTGATGGTACCAGCTAGTTGGTACCAGTATTGTAAGGACTCTTTGGTTTCAATAGAAACAGGTAAGCTTGTTCCACTTTTTTAAGAAAATAAAAAATCAAATTAACAGGTTGTAAATGAAAATTTTATTAAATTACCTTCTGCATATGGATTAAGCAAAAGTGGTATGAATGCTAAAAAAAATAATATCATTTAAATTGAACTTCTAAATAATGAATGATAATTGGCAATTTATTTTTACCTTTTGGCCGGCGGCACAGTGACCAGGAAATCCACAGAGGAAGTAGCGGGGGGCCGCACTCTTGAGCACAATCGAGTCATTGCCGGTGGCGTAAGTGGCGATAGGTGATGCGGCATTGCACGATTGGTAGTCTGCCTTGCTCACCTCCAACAAGTTGTGGAAATTTTTGTTGTATGTAAACACTGCATTAAGAGATTCCATCATCACCAAAATGCAGTAAAATAAAGGAATAAAAAAAACATACAAAATTACTTCATGAAATTTCAGATTACAAATGCTTCTGATTTATCTGAATTTAGGTCTAAATAGGAAAGGAAACCTTTTTTTAATTTAAGTTAGCACGAATCTTAAAGTGACGACATAAATTTCAAATAAGTTTGAAAAAATTTGACTCGATTTTGACTTAACCTGACGCGGACAGGTACCGCAAAGGATATTCTTCCTGTTGGGGTCAGTAAAGAGGGAAAAAATGCTTGGTATAAAAGAATTACACAGAAAAAAGAGGCACAGACTCTACATTAAACATCTGAGAAAAAAAAAAACAATTATGCACTTTTCACAGTTCTAGTTAATTTTTCAGAAAAAGTAAATCTATCTTTTAAAAAGTAGCTAGCAGTGCACAAAAGCCTCTAGAACTTTAAAGCCATCATAAAGAGCACAGAATCAAAGCAACTTCTCAAACCAAACAGCAATTACTTCTTTTCTATTTAATGCATGATCAATTTAATAACTAAAGAAAAGTTGTAGGATATCTACTAGACACCTAACAGAGTGCATTTCTGTGAAGAAAATAGGAATTTGGACCAATATGTTTATTTCTTGATATACGATTCTTAATTAATTGATATACTTATAGACATACCACAAGTGGGGTTTTTTATTTGGCATGGATTTTTTAAGCATATTTGTATCCTCATCCTTTATATTTTTTCTTTTATTTATGTTCCCTTAATATTTCAAAAAAGAAAAAGGAGAAAAGGAGAAAAAGAGGTGACTAGAGTGGAAAAAACATGCCGTGCCGTGACTAACATGCCGTGCCGTGCCGTGACCAAAATGTCAAGGGGTGGTCACGGCACGCGAATGGTTACGCTACGTGAGTCACGCCGTGCCAAACGTGCCGTAACCATACGTGACTAACGTGACTCGCATAACCATTTAATAATAATTTAGGTTAGTTTATTCAAGATTCACCATTAAATCAATATCTAATGGTCCTAATTACACGTGACTCGCGTGACTACGTGTCGTGCCGTGACTAAATCTTGAACGTGCCGTGCCGTACCAGAGTTTCAAAAGATGGCCACGGCACGCGAATGGTTACGGCACGGGACACGCGAGTCACGGCATGTAACTAACACGCGTGCCGTGCCGTTCCGTACTGTAATTATGCCGTTCCATACCGTAACAGTGCCGTTCCGTGACGGAGCCGACTCCGCCGTGCCATTTTTCCCACTCTAGAAGTGACTCAGTCTACCGATTTTATTATCTATAGCGTTTTAAAAAAATAATTTAAACCTATGACATCAAATCATTAAAATCTCGAAACATAACAAAAATATTGTTGTTAACAGCGTACTTTTGCTACGATAAAACGCTATCAATGACATTATTGATTTATTTCTGTGATGAGATAAATATTTCACCCCTAGAGAAACAAGATTTAGTCAACAACAGTAGTTTTGTTATATTCCGAGATTTTGCTGATTTTATACTATAAATTTAAATTATTTCTTCAAATGCTACAGATAAAAAAAATTGTCTGTTTACCAGCACAGCACACTTCCCTGTAAGACATGACACTTGAGTCTTCTCTACATAGACTAGACTAGACCAAGTTTCTTAGTTGGGGCAACATATTCAGGCCAAGTGGAAATTCATTATGCAAATATTAGTTCTAAATGTACTTTTATAATGCTCATCTTTTTGGCTTAGGAGTACCAAAGTCTAAAGCTAGTCTGAACTCATTTCTCTTTCTTTTTAACTCTTACCAGAATCTTTCATTAATTAAAAACTATCTCATACCAGATTTTTTTTTTCTCTCTCACCACCAACCCAACATTCACTAGTCTAAAGAGGACCACACAAAATGAGAGCGCATGCTGTGTATAAATTAGTAAAGGTCCCCACATCATTCACAAAATTATTTTGTAATGTGAAATAAGATAATATTATCAATGGAAATGAGCTAAACTCGTTTGGTGTGAGAACTGAGAAAGTAGCAACAAAAAGAAAAAGGTACAGCCAGCTAATGCTGTCTTGAAAAGGGATCAGGAATGGTGCACATGTGATGCCAGTCTATTTTCTGATACCTACCTTAAATTACATCTTAAATTTAACCAGCAATTAATCTAACAGGCTTATCTATTTACTATTTTATTATTAAACTTAATAAACCTTAAGATTTATACCTTTTCTCAATAAGTTGATAAGAAATGGATATTGAATTTCTATTATTTTTTATGTTCTATTTTCATGCCAATTAAAAGTCTTTAATTGATTTTGTAACTTCTTTTTGTAAAAACATAGTATAAAAGTTGATATGGATGGCCCACAAACTGGAGGACACCAGTTAGGAAAATTAATTGCTAGAACTGGAGGCCTAGAGTGGCATCCAGTTTGTTACAAACAAAAGACTTCTATTAGACTGGCAGTCTTGTACTCTTGCACAGTATCACATCTGGCAAGAAGTATTTTTTTTTTTTCTGACAATTACCTGTTTTTGATAAAAATCTTCTGGCAAAGGTTGCATAAGGAATGGACAAATATAACATTCTCTTAAAAAACTCTAATCAGCTAAAATCCAGATCTAATTAATTAAGCAACCTTCTTGAATCTTAGTTCAATGCATTTTTTTAAAAGGTGGTTAGGTTAGCCTAGTAATTTAAAAAAATATATATAAAAATAAACATAATACAAAGATAAGGTAAATAGGGAAAGTCACCCAACAAAAGATTAAGGGACACGTGGCAGATACCAAAATACCAAATGGGACAGCACATAAAGAAATAATTCATAGTCATAGCAGATACCAGATAGTAGATTTTTATGATACTGCATTAACCGTGCAATCACTAATCAGATAAGGTGAAGAAAAGGTGTATCATTATATGAACAGTACCAGTTATTTGGCAAATATTAAAATATACCTAGTTACCTACCTATATTGCCATAAATACAAAATAAATAAAAAAGAGAGAGACTTTGGTCCACTAAGTCCAACAAAAGTGGACCAAATTATTGGACTGATCACTATAGCACTTTTCTATGTACTCCCGGATTTAACGCAAAATAGTAACAATATTTTTTTTTTATAAATATATAAAATTATGGTGAAAATATGAACACAACACATGCAATATATGGTGTTGTATTTATATGAATAAACTGCCAACAATTTTAGAATAAATAAAATTACCAAAACCAAAATTAGTGCTATATATTAAAACAAAACTTTCAAAAAAAATTACAGGGAAAAATAGAACATGACATTATAAAAAAAAAAGTAAAAGTCTTATAAACTGAAATTTAGCTTGTATATGAATTAGCTTTAATTCTCAAACAAAATTATAATTTCCATGATAACTCCAAATTAAATATTGACCATCAACCTTATATAAATAGTGTTTTTTAAAAACAAAAATTAAATAATTTTCATGTTAAAAGAGAAATTTAAACTGGGAAATTAATTAAAGAACTCACCGACGGTGTCGCCGACGGCAATGGTTTCTTTGGTAGCCCATAGACCGTAGTTAACATTGCCCATAGTTGTCCATCCGGCCGAGTCGCCGACCTTGTAAACCGCTCCGGCCGAGCTCCCTGCCAAACCTAGAAGCACCACCAGTGCCACCACCATGTTCAACCTCTTCATAGTATACTTCTTGGTTGGTGAGAGAGAGAGAGAGAGAGAAGAAGAAGAAGAAGAAGAAGAAGAAAGGGGTGGTTCTTTTAATCTTCTTCTATGGGTTTCTCTTTATTTCTTGAGAAAATAGAGGGGGGCTTGATGATGAATATATAAAAGAGCTGGATATGTTATGTCATTTTGGTGCAATTCCATTAATGCCCCCACTGCCATTAGCTGGTGTGGTGGGATTTATTTTTTCTCTATTTATATTTAGCCATTTATTTACCTATCAATTTTGTAATAAAACTTTTGATAATTGATTCCATTCATTGATCAACTCGTTAACATATGGCAGACAGGCAGAGTGATTGAATTTGTCTCTCTAGTTTTGGCAAGAAAAAATAATTAAGGATGTGTTTTCTAGCACAATTTTTTTAAATTTGACAGAAAACTGCTATAGAAAACTGCAGGAATCTTAGCATTTTTTTAAATTTGACAGAAAACATTTTTTTTAAAAAGACTTAATTTGTTAATTCCGGCGTATATATAAATTTTAAATATCTTTTACAAAAAATATAATGACCGGAAATATGCGGACTGAAATCAATTAAAAACTATTAAAATTTGAGAAAATGAAGAATTATTTGATTGAATTCTTAATTATTATTATTATTATTTCAAGTATGAATACAATGTCTGTTTATAGGCTACAATACTTAAAAATGCTGTTGGATTTCTAATATTAATATCTTAGTCATTTAATAATTACCTTATTCAGCTGATTACAGCAGCTACCAATTAATACAACAGATCAAATATTATAAGAAATGTAAAATTTATACATTTCTATATTTTCAGATTTTCGCTAATTGTTTCCTAATTATCCATGTTCGACAAAAAGCCACAAACTTTTTTTTTCTTGTGATGATAATTACCGTTTGCGGCTATTGCATAAAAAAATGGGAGGGCCTAACCTTCCCCCGCCATCCATCCCTCACTTTTCTCCCAACTGAAAATAAGTAGGGGACCACAGTAAACCGTTAATAACTGTTGAAATAAGTAGGGGACCACAGTAAACCGTTAATTATTGGGAAATAGAAGGGGACCAAAAATGTCTCCACAGCATTACATGATAGATTGCGCACAAGTATTCACCCTTGTAAACTCAAGTATTCATCCATATAAAGAAAAGTACTCATCTTTGAGAAATAACTATATAAGGAAACATTACCACCCATTTTTGACACGTTTTTAGAGGTGGATTTTTTTTTGTACGTTCACTCTAACTAATTTTTCCGACGATCTGTGAGGAATTTTTCAAATCTAAAACCACGAAAGTCTTCTACACAATTTTCTCTTTCAAATGAGATCCATGATGACATACTTTCGAGGTGTCCGTTACGCAAGTATTCACACCTCGTACGCAAGTATTCATCTCTCATTGAACAAGTATTCATTCTCGTCGTGTAAGTGTAAAGAGTACATGAAGGTATGGTGGGACCGCACAACCGCGACTTCAGATAAGTATGGGACCACAGTAATATGCGGAGATAAGTAGTGGAATTAGTAGGGGACGATTTGCGAAAAAGTATTGACACTTAACACGAGTTGTATTCATCCATATAAATAAAAGTACTCATCTTTGAGAAAGAATTATATATGGAAATATTACGACATTAAGAGCATTAATTACGTGGAGATAGTAGGGTACCACAACTGCCGTCCGCTAAAAACAAAAGAAAACGCGTAATTAAGTGGGGGGACCGCACAACCGCCATCACTAACTACCGTGGGGACCGCATAACCGTCACCGCAAGTGGAAACAACATCAAGTATTCATCTATAATACATGAAGTATTCACATGTAATACATCAAGTATTCACCCTGATATATCAAGTATTTTTAAAAAAAAACTGGACATATCACACCCATCTTTTACACGTTTTTAGAGGTGGTTTTTTTTTCTCCGTTCAATCTAACTAATATTTCTAACGATCTGTGAGAAATTTTGCAAATCTAAAACCACGAACATCTTCTACATAATTTTCTCTTTAAAATGAGATCCATGATGACATACTTTCGAGTTATTCGTTGCACAAGTATTCACCATCGTCATGCAAGTATTCATCTATCATTGAACAAGTATTCACTGTAATACATCAAGTATTCACCCTGATATATCAAGTATTTTAAAAAAAAACTGGACATATCACACCCATCTTTTACAAGTATTCACCCTCGTCATGCAAGTATTCATCTATCATTGAACAAGTATTCACATGTAATACATCAAGTATTCACCCTGATATATCAAGTATTCATCTATCATTGAACAAGTATTCACATGTAATACATCAAGTATTCACCCTGATATATCAAGTATTCATCTATCATTGAACAAGTATTGACATGTAATACATCAAGTATTCACCCTGATATATCAAGTATTTTAAAAAAAAACTGGACATATCACACCCATCTTTTACACGTTTTTAGAGGTGGTTTTTTTTTTCTCCGTTCAATCTAACTAATATTTCTAACGATCTGTGAGAAATTTTTCAAATCTAAAACCACGAACGTTTTCTACATAATTTTCTCTTTAAAATGAGATCCATGATGACATACTTTCGAGTTATTCGTTGCACAAGTATTCACCCTCGTCATGCAAGTATTCATCTATCATTGAACAAGTATTCATCCTCGTTGTGTGAGGCGGAGGCAGAGGCGGAGAAGGAGAGGCGGAGGCAGAGAGGGAGAGGCGAAGGTGGGAGAGGCGGGCGGAGGCAGAGGTGGAAGGGGGAGGCGGAGGTGGAAGAGGGAGAGGGAGGGAGAGAGGAAAGAAATAGAAGGAGAAAATCTACTAATTAATTTGTAGGGACCACTAGTTAGTTAAAATTGATTATTATAGTTAGAAAAGGAAGTTAGTTAGTTGGAGGAAAAATGGGAGAAGGAATCAAGAGGTAACATATAATTACCCTAAAAAAATATGGAGCAAATTTATCTTGTGATGATAATGTACGCTTAATCCTTCCAACTGATTTTTTTTTCGTAGCATTAGAAAAAAAATTAAATCTGTACTCCCGAATTTTCAAATTTTCATTTCATACCAAAAAATGCTGAATTAATACGCATTTCTGCATGAAGCAAAATGTTGAATAATTCGACGGCTTTTCAGGTAATCAGCTGCTTCTCATGCTCACAGAGACGCTGACTTGTTCTGAATAATTCAACTTGTGTAGTATCTCCATTTTTATATTAAGTACGTAAATATCCTGATTCATCAACATTTTTTGTTAAAAGATGAAATTTGAAATTGAATATTAGCTCTCAGATCAAATAATATTCTGATTTTTGCATTTTCTTTTATGTTATTTTATCAAGGTTCTAAATAGCGTTTATAGCGTCGTAGCGGGAAGGCTAAAAAAAAAGCTATAGCGAATAGCGTCGCTATAGCGGAAGCTATTCCAAATAGCGTTTTTTTTTTTACATTTCGTATATTCAATATTTGTACTAAATATCAATATTATCTAAGGTCTCATAGAACAATAAATAACACCAAAGTAATTAAGAAATTATAATATTCATATTGAACCCGTACAAAGTCCAAATTGCGGTTCAAAATATCCATAGTAATATCATAAACTATCGATTTTTCTTATTAAAAATATCTTAAGTATCATGATTCATGACATAATCTATTTTTTTTTCTATTCAAATTTTAATTCCGGTTTGGACTTTTTTTTTATTCAAATTTCAATTTCTATTCCCAATTTCAAATTGATTTATTTGTAGCAAGTAGCAACAAATTCAATTTCGGTTTGAGATTTTTTTTACCTTTATTTAAAACCCATATAAATTGCTTAAAAAAAAAAATCCATATTGTATAGCGCAAATAGCGCTGTAGCGGCCGCTATAGCGGTCGTAGCGCAAATAGCGCATTTTGATGTCGTAGCGTAGCGTTTGGGGTCCAAAAACGCTATAGCGCGCTATTTAGAACACTGTATTTTATGTATAGAAGTCTAAATTTATTTAGACACTAACTCACAACATGCAAATTGTATCATCTTTCTGATTGGTCCTGATTTTTTTTATTTTTTAAATATCAATTAAAGAACTTTTGAATTGATTGACAATCTTCATTTCTTTCTATTTTTTTAATTAATTTAAGAAATGTTAATTGTTATTTAATATGTCATTTTGTATGAATTTTTTTTCAAAAAATATGTCAAAAAGATTAAAAAAATATATATATGTCATTTAATATGTTATTTAAGGAATATTATTTACGTGTAACTCCATTTAATATGTCATTTAAGGAATATTATTTGTTATTGAGTGTTAATTTTTTTATAAAAATATGTCATTTTATATGAAAAAAAAATTCTCTTATAATATATTCCCGTTGCAATGCTTGGGCACAATACTAGTGAAATAAGATTTTAAAGGTTCGGTGGCCGAAATTTTTATATATAGCACAATGCCCCTACGGCCCCAAGGCCGCCCAATGAAACAGTGGATCCGAAATTAGAAGAGGCAGAGGAAATTTGGGGTGATGTTGATCCTGAGGGTATGAACGATCAGAGTGACCAGGAAAATACCATGCATGTGCTTGGACAGAGATTTTTCAGGATGGATCACGGGTTTCAGATAATGGATCGCGGGTTTAAGCACCCGGTTTTGGCTTTCAATGACATATCAAGATTTCTGAAAGCAAATGCGGGTTTGTTTGGAAGGGCTGCAGAGTATGAGAATGAATTGTCGGAGGAACAAACCTATGACTCAAATGAGCAAATGAAGTGCGCAATTACCAGGTTTCACATTCTTTGCAACAAAGAGATAAGGAATACGTACAATGACACGACCAGAATGAGGTTCAAGTGCAAGGACAGTAGATGGAGATGGTGCATATTCACGAGTGCCACTGGTTACGGTGCACAATGGCGTGTCTCCAAGTGCCTAACAAAACATTCTTATCACACGGATGCGACAAGAATAGATCATGCACAGTTGTCGGCTACTATGGTAGCAGATTGCATATCGGCTCACATGAGAAATGATGTTGATTTGAGTATCCAAGTTGTCAGGATCGATGTTGCTGAAAGATACAACGGTCAGATACCTGCGTACAACAAATTGTGGCGTGGCCGTGAGTTGGCAATTGCCTGCCAGTTTGGTAGTTGGGAGGGGTCTTACGCTCTTATAGTTCCGTTGTTGGAGGCAATCAAAAGAAAAAACACAGATACTATATTGTTCCCTCTATTTTTACGGCATTGTAACAAAATCAACAATTTAACTTATTTTTTTAATTAATCACAGAAACATTGTTTGAGGTGATCTCATTTCTCTTTGGTAAACCTGGATTATACAAGTATTTTCATAGGGCAGCTTGGGCATTTGGACCGTGCATAGCTGCTTTTCAATACCTCATATTTAGTCATCACTGTTGATGCTTGTTTCCTATCAGGGCGGTACAAAGGTAATTAATTAATTTAATTTGCTTTATTTATAATTAAGTTAATTTGATTGTTTTAATTGATTAATGGTTTAATACAGGTAAATTGTTGATTGCAACCGGGTACGATGCAGAAAACCAGCTTCTCCTATTGGCTTTTGCACTAGTTGAGTCAGAGAGTTTCGAAGATTGTGCGTGGTTCATGCAATGGTTGTGACGCAATGTAATTTGCTCTAGATTCATGTGTGTCATCACTGATAGGGGAAAGGGTATCAAGAAGGTGTTCAGATAAGATGATATGGGGTGGAACGATGTGGATGAGGATCCATGCGTTCACCGTCTTTATGCTACTCATATAGCCGAGAACATGAAGAAGAACAATTGCAGTGAGGCGGTAATCAAGTTTTTTAGGATATGTGTGGCTAAGAGGAAGATGAGGAGATACGAGCAAGGAATGCAAGCAATAGGAAATGTATGTGATCGTGCTCTCAATTGGCTGGACGGTGTGGGTAAGTATTTGGAACAAGATGAGAACGAGTGTCCAAAACCATGGAAGATATTCCAAGCGCTGGACGGTGGTTACCGTTGGAGAATTATGACTACAAATGAGTCTGAGTCGCTAAATAATGTTTTCAGGTCATCTCGTAAGTTACCGATGACCGCAATAATTGAAGACACATTTTACAAATGTCTCACATGGTTTGCACAAAGGAGGGCCAAAGCAGAATTTAAAGCCAGACAAGGTCAACAGTTCTCATGTCGTGTGCATAAGGTATTTTTATTTTTAGTTTTTTCTTCATCTATTTTTATTAACTTCATTTAAAAAATTCATTTCTTCATTTTTTTTAATTGTTCGAAGCTTATTCACAAATGGTTCGAGAGGTCCAATACTATGAAGACGCTTGGGAGATTTGGCAACTACAACTAGTTCAAAGTAACCTCCACACAAGAGAGAGTTCACGCTTTCCTGCCTGACGATTCTGGCCGTTTTACCAAGGCCAGTTTCAAATACACGATGGTCATCAAGAATGATAACACGGTGGAATGCACATGTCAGACGCCTCAATTAGACAGAATACTGTGTTCTCATGTTATGTCTGTGTGTCGTATTCGAGCATCGACCTTGGCAGCTTTGTAAGTCACGACTACCACATCCAGACACTGAACAACACATGGAGGGGTGAATGGCATGTGTATGACAATCAGTCAGAATGGCCTGAACACGAGGGCCCTATCCTTGTTCCAGAAACAAAAAATATTATTTTTAGTAGAAGATGACACAACAGGATTTCGCAATGGATGGACGTACTAAATAATAGGAGAAGAGAACACTAAGCCAACCGAGATACACAAGAAAGACAGAACAGAGCCGCTCGTAATGCGTAAGGTAGTTAATTTATTTTACTATTCAATTTCATCTTTTAAAAAATTATTGAAACAATCAGATTTAACAGTCACTATTTGTTTGTAAATTTGCAGGTTGAGAGACAATCAATGGATTAGATGTTTATTTAGGAGCTAAATCAATATTTTAATTGTATTAGTAAGAAAACTGTTTAGTTTAGATTTATTAGACGTATTTTTATTGTACTCGTGAGAACGTTAACATTATATTGTTCTATTTATGGCTTCTTTATATTTATTTTTAGATTATTATGGCTCCTTTATATTTATTTTTATGGTTTCTTTATATTTGATCCGACAAACGAAAAATTACTGCAGTAACAAAAAAAAATTTCTTGATTAGAATGTAGGAATAAAAATTCTCATAGTAATTTCTTGATTAGAATGTAGGAATAAAATTATCATAAGTAATTTCTTGATTAGAATGTAGGAATAAAAATTGTCATTAAAATTACTGCAGTAACAAAAAAAAGTTTTGTACTAGGCAAACTCTAAATTACATATTGTTCATTAACAATTTCACAGACTATTACATTAACTTGGAAATAAACAAAATTCAATGGACAATTTGCATAAATCACGGTGCGCGATGATGACATGCACTTGACTTAAACTACACATGCTATGATGGCAGTGCATATTTAGTGATTCTAAAATGGCACACTTGTATTAATTAAAATGAAAACTCGTTAATTTATTTTTTATTATAAAGTAGTAAAATATGGCCACCTAATTCATTCAACATGAAACAAAACTTTACAACTAGCGAGCTAAATCAAATCTCCAAAAATTATAAGCCCCATGGGAATTTTTGGTCTCAGCCTTCTTAGTTCTTACTAATTAGGATGAATACTAAATTATTTTAGTTTAAAGAGTCGGGTTAAAATGCACCATTGGTTTTGTGCTGCAATCATACTTCACGTTTTTTTCTCTGTTTTAAAAGTTCGAACAATCGATCCGAACTGCTCAACATGATCTTCATATTAAAATGTGCTTGGAGACCAAATTTTATATTTTTTGGAATTTTTTCACTATTTTTTTAGATAGGTACAAAATCACTGTTTTGGATGGTCCATAATCTTCTGAAAACAGTGATTTTGTACCTATCTAAAAAAATAGTAAAAAATTCCAAAAAATATAAAATTTGGTCTTTAAGTACATTTTAATACGAAGATGATGGTAAGCGGTTCGGATCGACTGTTCGGACTTTGAAAACGAAGATAAGAATGTGGAGCATGATTGAAGCACAAAACCAATAATGCATTTTAACCCTACTCTAATTTAAAATAATTATTGCTAATTGTTAAAATACATTTCAGAAATAATTGGCTCGGAAAAAATTGATCTCGGCAATAAGTTGCGGATAAAAATTGACCAGAAATGAGTCCTTACCTAAACCAAAATAAATTATTCTTTTCATCGTATGAACCGTTCTCAAATAAACATCTTCTTTGACAAATTGAGTATTTGGAGGATAAAGTGTCAGGAGTAATTATGTTATTTCCTAAATTTAAGGAGTAAAACACGAAGTTTGTTAACAGACAAAAAAACCTCACATTAATTTAGCATTGCAATCGAGAGAGCAATAAATAACACCTGAAATGCTACATGTTTTTTAATGCAAAAAAAAAGTACTAAATAAATAGTGAGGCTATGGTAATTTCTTTGACTGTCTATGCATTAGTGTATTAAAATGCTGTTTATGTGGCTGCATATGCATATTCAGTTTCAATCCGTATAGAAAATCTCTATGCGGTTTTGCATATGCAGCTGCATATTCGGCCACATATTATTACTGCATATTTGTTTGTATGATACCGCATATTCGGCGGTATATTACCGCATACTTGTTTGTATGATACCACATACCAAATATTACCGCATATTACTGCATACTTGTTTATATACATATAAATTCTCATTTTAAAATCCACATATATAAGTCTGCATGGAAATCCACACATGCAGCCGCATACTGCATTTTAAAACATTGCTATGTATGCATTCCCTATGTATGTTGCGCAAACAAGAACCAATGTGTAGTGGAGCATGGAAAGTGTTTAGTGAACTCGTACTATGAATTTATATTTCTATTTTCTAACTTTAAACAGTCAATTTAAACCGTTAAATATGATTTTCATATAAAAATATATTTACAAAATAAATTATATATTTTTTTAGAACATTTTACTATTTTTTTAGAAAGGTGAAAACCATTACTATTAAAATATGATTTTTTATTTATTTAAAAAGGCATTAAATTTATTTTTTTTTAAATGTAAAATTTGAGTTGCAAGTAGATTTTCATTTGTAAAATTTGACCGTTTGAATATTAAAAATAGAGATATGAGCACAGTGAGTGAGAATTTGTTGTTTTTCTCTAAGAAAAGTAAGGACCTGATTTTCTTCATCTTACCATTTAAATATTTTCAACAGTTCAAATTTTGAAGAGAAGAGAAATGTTAAAAAGCATTTGAACAGTTGGGATGGAAAAAACAATTTTTGTTTGAAAGAAAAATAACTGAATTGAATTCCATAGTATAAACCTTTGTGTAATATGCATAATTCCTTTTTTATCACTAATAAAGCCCGTAGGCCATAATATACACCGAAATTTTTATCAATTGAAATTAAAATAAAAAAATATTGTGAAACGGTATCATTTCTGTGGAAATTCGAAATGTAGATAGAACGGGACCATTTATCCCGTCCCTGGTGGACGGAACAATTTAACCCGTCCAGCTTTTGCATTCGCTAATCCAACTCTGCCCCACTAATTAATTTATAGAACGGTAAATTTCATCCTGTCCGACTGTTAAAAAAAAAAAAAAAAAATCAGGAACGGATTAAATTGTCCTGTTATAAGGACTCTGCGTTTGCTGAGACACACCATTACGTAACTGATATCTTTGATTTTTAATCTCCATTCTTTTGAAGTGACAGCAGACAAATGCTTTTCAAAATATAGACAAATTCTTTTGAAGTGACAGCAGACAAATGTAAACGGGGTTTGTCTGATTTTATTGTCGACAAAAGTACCGTTAAGAAGCCCATTTCATGAAATGCATTGTTTTCTATTTATCCATTGTAAGACGGAACGGTCTCTACCGTTCCTTTTTGTTTTTTACTTTTTTTATTTACTTGCTTGCTGTTGAACGGATACGAATACAATATTTTTTGTTTCTTTTGCTGTTTAGTTAATTTGACTAGCGTTGATAGATTAGTGGGACGGGTTAAAATGATCCGTCCCGTGGAACGAGATAAACCAATCCGGTTTATCTAGATATCGAATTTCTGCCAAATCAAACTCCTTTCGCGATATTTTATTTATTTATTTTCAATTAATAAAAATTTCGATAATATACATGTTACCATGACCTCACTCCTAAATATATAATGTAAAATCCTGAAACATTGAGGATCATAACAGGTTCAGCGTGAAAAGGTGACAGCGTACTGATCCTCTCTGTGTGCGGACACGTGTCCATGTCGTACCTCAGGAACAGTACATCGTACCTTAACATGTATCACGAATCCGACGTGAATACAATAGATTCGAACACATTCTAACTTGTGTTTTAATTAAAAGGGAAAATAAATAAGAGCGGTTGAGAGCAAAAATTAAAAATACAACATGGGTGAGATGATTTTAGCCAAAAAGAATACTGGACCACTACCTTTAGGATGATACTGTTACTTTTGTAAGATGAGAGAGATGCCGCTTTTTGTAAATAAAATGCTATTTTTTTAGGATATATCATTTTGCACGATCACAAACTACTTTAGGATGGATATTATAACTTTGGAGCTGTTATGCATATTCAATGTCGTTAAATGTAATTTTGTTCATGCATGTAGAAGGTCACTTTAAATGTAATTTTGTTCATGCATGTAGAAGGTCACTGCATATCGCATATGAGGTGTGTGGCTGCATATGTGGATTTTAAAATGAGAATTTAGACATATATTCATATGCGTATATTTTATACTATATGTATATGTAGTATATGTGAAATTTCACTTAATATTTATATTTATATGGAAGTCCAGTCCAGCGCATGTTTACAAATATAATAAATAAATATCCAGCAGATGTTTTAATTCAAAAATGACTAATAGGCCATAAATGCAGCTGCTTTAATTCGAAGTCCTTTGTAGCCAATAGCTAATAATGGGTCATAAATTCAGCTGCTCAAATCTTTCGGCCCAAATTAGTAATAAAATAATGTAAACACTGAATTCACGTGAATTTCACCCAGAGCGTTCGTCTGGAGTAACCGGTATAATAGCACTTCTTTAGTCCCAACTCTTAAAAACAAAAGAAAGAAACTTTTTGAGAGCCTATAAAAGAAGCTGCATGAACTATGGGAAGCTTCACTTAACTGGACTTGTGTCCGAATGAGTATAAAGAATTGGGTTCGGGTTTTACTGCATATCCGATCTTTTTTTTATTAATAAATGTTTGATCAGAACTTGAATTTTTTTAATTAATTAAAATAAACATTTGTATGGACTGCATGGTATAATGTGGTATGTATGCGGTTTGTATGAACTGCATATGTGGATGTATATGCAAAACCACATATATAAGACTGATCTTCATGCAGTTTCCAACTACACAAGCATATGCTGCCGCATTTAACAACACTATGCATATTCATGTGTCATAATACATATACGTATGCTTGAAGTTACTTTAGAGTGGATATTACTTTGGAGCTGTTATGCATATCCCTGTGTCATAATACACATATGTATGCTTGAAGTCTATATATGTACTTCCAAATAATACATATGGTTCACTATCATATAACATAAAATTATATAGAACTAATAATTTCTTTGCTCCCCGGCGAAATGATTGAATATCAAGAATGAACCCCAAAAAATATAATCGTTTGATTTGTGCAAAATTATTATAAAATATCTTGTAAATTTAACAAGCGTGTGAATCAATATAAATCAAATAGTTCATACCAAAAATTAAATCATCTAAGGTAACTCAAATTTTGAATTTGAATTCGGACCATCTTATTTGCTTTGATTCGTTAAAGAATTCCGTGCACTTCACCTCGGACAGAAATGATCCATATTTAAACTCAAAATTTGAGTTACTTCATAGGACAGAAATGGTCCATATTCCAATAAGTTGGTTAAGAAACGAGAAAAGAAAACACCTTAGCATATATATACAGCTTATTAGCTTGGTACGAGAGAAAAGAGGCGTAGGGGATGGAGACAAGATCAAAGGGGGGGACAGAAGGTGATGGTGGTTAGAAGCGCACATAACAAATATAACCCGAAAATTTTATTAATATTAAAAAAATATTAAATTTCAAAATCTACACCCTATGCAGAGGAATTTCGAAATCTGTCCAAACTGTAAAAAATTTCTGTGGTAATTCAGTCTAAAACCGCAAAGCAAATTTGCGGTTTTGGTTTTGAAATTCCAACACCGCAAATGTTTTTTGCGGTTCTAAGTTTTTGTTTTAAAACATAAATGTTTATAATTTATTTGTTTTTTTTATTGAAATATTAGTAATATTTTATATATTTCTTTAAAAATAGATGTAATACTATATATTGATTTATTAGAAAGACTGCGACAAATAACTCGGATCAACATTTTTCAGGCCAGATTTTTTGCGACGGTAAGAAAAATTAAAATATTTTTTTGTGTGTTATTGGAAACAAATTAAAATATTTTGAATCTGAGTTATTGATCATGGTTCAAAAATCACTTCTAGATTAAATACAGAAAATATGAATTCTTCTATTTTTTAAAAAACAAAAAAAATGTGTCTGACAAAAAAATTGTTTGTCATTATTTTTGTTTGACAAAAAAATAGTTCAAAAATCAATTCTTGATAACAGAACAGAAGAGAAGAAGCGCCACATGACACATTGCACATGCAGATGCAGACACAAGTCGGCCCACCTCACGAGCTGTCATCCAATCCATCAATCATCACTTGTATTTTGCATTTTTGCTTGCTTCTTTTAAGAATGATAAGTTGCAGCTGAAATTTTTTTATTGGTAGAAATTAATAAAAAAAGAGAGAAAGAAATACAAAGAGTACATTAGTAGTAATATTGGCATTGGTAAAATTCTTACCGGTCTAAAAAATTAAAAAGTTTGGACCGGTAAGAATCTACGGGTCCAAACTTAGTTTTTTTTTTTAAATCTGATGTATAGATGGAGAAAAATTTTATATTATATTTTTAGTAAAATATGAAAACAATTTCAAAAAATAGATAGAATGTTTCTATTATATCTAAATTTTAAGATACTCTATCTATTTTTATAAAAAAAATTATATTTTACTAAAAAATATGAAAAAAAACAAAAACAAAATGATTTTTAGACCGGTAAGAATTTTTCCGGTCTTTCTATCAATATTACAACTCATGTACTCTTTCTATTTCTCTCTCTTCTTTTCTATGAATTTCTACCAATAAAAAAATTCCGTTGCAGCTGGTCCTATATTGCCTTCTGAAAATTGTATAATACGGGGTAATCATTTCAAAAAAATATAATAAAATTAAATTGAGGATATTTTACTCATAGTATATTATTTATATCTTATTTTATTAATTATTCTAGCATGACGGCTCTGTACTTTCATAATTCTCTCTTTATTTTAAAAAAAAGGTGTAGTATCCGAGATGCTAAAATGTATCTTTTTATAAAAAACTAAAATAAATAGAATATAAGTATATTTTGGAGAAAATATGTGAGGATGAGATATAAATTTATAAACTTTAGTATTTTATATTTTTTTTATTTTTAGAAATTGATACGTCCTATTCCGAGGGGGTAGGCCGTATGGGGGTTTAAGTGATCTTGGGCTTGTCCCGTATCGGTCGACGGGCCGAGACTGTGGACTTAGTGAAAGTGTGAAGGTATTAGTTCTCTATCCTCTATAATACCTTGCGCGTGGAATTGTGCGACCCTGAATTCAAGGAACTGTTTACCTTAAATAGGTCGCTCTTCCAACCGCTAACCGCGTTGTCAGAGCGGTTAGGAGGAGTTCGCATAGAAGCGGTGACGTTCGCACAGATGGCAGCGACGTCCGCATAAACGGCGGTGATTGGAACCCGAGCTTGATGTCGGGCCTTTTTGGGCTTGTCCCAATTGGGCTTTGTCGCTATTCTAGGCTTGACTGGACAAAGCCTCTAGTTGGGTCTCGGACCCCAGTGTTTCCCGACCTCGGGCTGGCCTGTAATGAAGCCTCGGGCTCTATCGTTCTCGGCCTCGGCCCAGCTTGTTATCCGGGCTTCGACCGTCATTGTTCTCAGCTTCGGTTCAGCTAATGACTGGGCTGAGTCGAGTTTCCTTTTTGGGCTGTACCTGACTTTTATGGCTTTTCTTATTTTTCTCTCGGGTTGGCCCGTAGCAGGGTCCGAATCTCGAGTATTCATAGGTCAACATTAAGTCAGTTAAGGGCCCTTGACACATGGGCCTATCAGAAATATTATTTTTACTCAATATAACCCCGTCACTGTTCACATACATCGAAGCAGGAGTGAGGCTATGGTACTATGCATAGCACGGATTGGTCCGTGCTACGGCTTAATATTTGAGTTTTCAAAATTCTAATGGTCGATCCGAACCGTTCAACATGATTATAAAATGAATATGTACTTGCAAACCAAATTTTACATTTTTTTGAATTTTTTTACTATTTTTTTAGATAGGTAGAAAATAACTGTTTTTGGATGGTCCAGAATTTTCAGATCAAGTGATTTTCTACCTATTTAAAAAAATAGTAAAATTTTATTAAAAAAAATGTAAAATTTGGTTTGCAAGTACATATTCATTTTATAATTATGTTGAACGGTTCGGATCGACCGTTAGAATTTTAAAAACTAAAATATTGAGCCGTAGCACGGACCAAATCATGCTATGCACAGTACCGTAGCCTCACTCTCGAACCAGATAATGAGGAATTTCTTCGTGAGATTGTTTGTTTGTTTGTGAATTGTGATTGGAATTTCAGTTGGAAGTTTCCGAGCTCAGCGGCGAAGGTGGCACAGAAAGCCCAGAACAGTGAACAATGTTACAAAGTTGCCATGAAATAAATAGCTTGCAGTTAAGTTTTTTTTTTTTTCTTTTACATCTAAAAAAAAGTTTTTTTTCTTTCTCTTTTTTTTTTCAAAGGTCTTTTGGCAGTTAGGTTTCGCTGTTTTGGTGCAGGACAGCAAACTGATTGTGCCTTTACACGTAGTACCATGCAACAACCATTAATGCACTTTTGCTTGCTTCTGTTTTCATTCAGCATGTTTTTCGGCGCAAGAAAATAACACTGAATTAATAATAATGCTATTATTTTTATTTTCATAAATTTTAAAGAATAATTATTTCAGTATCCACGCTACAGTACCCGCACTGTACGCGCTACAGTATCCGCACTGTTATTTTAGGAAAATTCATATATCATATGTAGTTCATTGTATAGGTATAAATATTTGCCGTGTTTGAGCTATATACTTCACAGTATCAAAATTTTTAAAACAAAAATTACAGTTTTGGAACAGTTGCGGTCCCCACATGCTGTTTAAGTGGTCCCCTAATGCGGGTACAACATGAAAAAATTTCAAAAAAAGGCGCGGGTACAGTTATTTTAAGAAAATTCATATATCATATGTAGTTGATTGTATAGGTATAAATACTTGCCCTGTTTAAGCTATATACTTCACAGTATCAAAATTTTTAAAACAAAATTACAGTTTTGGAACAGTTGCAGTCCCCACATGCCATTTGAGTGGTCCCCTAATGCGGGTACAGCATGAAAATTTTTCAAAAAAGGTGCGGGTACAGTTATTTTAAGAAAATTCATATATCAGAAGTAGTTGATTGTATAGGTATAAATACTTGACCTGTTCGAGATATATACTTCACAGTATCAAAAATTTTAAAACAAAATTACAGTTTTGGAACAGTTGCGGTCCCCACATGCCGTTTGAGTGGTCCCCTAATGCGGGTACAACATGAAAATTTTTCAAAAAAGGTGCGGGTACAGTTATTTTAGAAAAATTCATATATCAGAAATAGTTGGTTGTATAGGTATAAATACTTGACCTGTTTGAGATATATACTTCACATTATTACTATTAAATTTGGAAAATAAAATTACAGTTTTGGAATAGTTGCGGTCCCCACAAGCAGTTATGGCAGTTTAGGTGTGGGTACAGTGCGGGTACTGTAGCGTGGGTACTCATATCAGCTTCCAATTTTAAATGTATTTTTTGTTCAATATAATATATTAAATCAGTCTTATTTTATTAACTTATAGTAATTATAAGAATGTCAATTTTTTGAGTTAGCTTTATTCTTAATAATACAATCCAAACAACTATTTAAAATTCAAATAGTGCGAATTTTACTAAGTACGGAGGTTGGGATGAGAAGTACGAAACTTTTACGTTCCATCTCCAACAAGAGTAGGGTTAAAATGCCCCATTGGTTTTGTGTTCCAATCATGCTTCACATTCTTATCTTTGTTTTCAAAGTCCAAACAGTCGATCCGAACCGCTTACCATCATCTTCGTATTAAAATGTACTTGGAGACCAAATTTTATATTTTTTGGAATTTTTTACTATTTTTTAGATAGGTATAAAACCACTGTTTTCAGAAGATTCTGAACCATCCAAAACAGTGATTTTGTACATATCTAAAGAAATAGTGAAAAAATTCCAAAAAATATAAAATTTGGTCTCCAAGCACATTTTTATATGAAGATCCTGTTGAGCGGTTCGGATCGATTGTTCGAACTTTTAAAACAGAGAAAAAGACGTGGAGCATGATTGGAGCAGAAAACCAATGGTGCATTTTAATCCTACTCCTCCAACAAATATATTATTTGCATGTCCATTTCAGTTTCTGCTGAATCAATATAGATGAAATTTTCACAATTTTTATTTTATGCATCAATAGCTCATGACCTATTAAGCTACATTTTGTCACATTTTTCTGTACCTACTTTTGAATTCAAATCAACTAAAGTAACATAATATTTCTGCTTACATTCTAACCTCTGATCAGAATCTGCACGCATATTAAAGAAGTCCTGTGTATTTCACCTTAGACCGGATTGGTCTGAATTCTGATCGGACGGTCCGGATTTAAACAGAAATATTCTGTTACCTCAGAGGATATGAAATATTCTGTCACCCTAAATTACAATCTCACGTGAGACAAGCAATACCTCCTACTTGCATTATAAAATCAATTTAAACCCGCAACAAGAGAAATCTGAAAAATTTGCCATAAAGCTTTGCACAACAATCAAAATCCACATTTTCATTTTTAAGAGAGAGATTTCTTTGAAATACTTACATGTGCATCTCAACACTTTAATGCAAGCCTGATGCTACAAACAACTTAAGAAATTTTGTAAATACTGACCCATTAATTTTGTTTAAAGCAGAGAGATTTGATTTTGACCGATTGATTATTTTGGGGTTTCGACTCATTAATTTAGTTCAAAGCAATGCGCACAAGTAGAAATAATTTCCCATGCTGAAACTTGCTATGGTTAAATTAATGATGATCCTGAGCACCCGGCCCAAATAGATGGCCCAAATTTGTGCTATTCCAGTTCAATCTAAGAAGACCTAACAGGCCCAAATTGTTTCGTTCCGTTTGTAAATTACAATTTGTAACCAGAACAGAACAGCTCCTCCCCCCCTCCGACGCTTATGCCTCGAGCTTGGACTTGAATTTGGTCGCCCCTGCTTCACTCGGCTCACTGCTTCTTCGTCCTGCCTTGAGTTGTGCTGCTCGGGTAGCTTCCCTTTTGTAAATTAAGTACTATGTTTTTCGTTTTGTTTTGAGTGATTGCCGATGACGATGATGCAAAGATGTTGTCTCTTTCTTTTTCTTCTTTTTTCTTCTCGCTCTCCTCTTTCTTCTTTTCTGAGTGGCGACTGTTCTGATCTGGTTGATTCAGTTCTTTCTTAGCTGAGTGGTGACTGTCCCGATCCGGTTTGATTTAGTGTATTCTTCTTCTCTGAGTGGTGACTGTTCTGGTTTGGTTGATTTAGTTTCTGGTCTAGTTTGATTCGGTTCTCGGCTACGCACAAATAAAACAATCACTAGACTTCTATCATTACAATCAAGTAAGGATAACTAAATTTGTGTCCGCAAGATACAGTATATTTTTAGTTTGTTTACAGCTGTGTGCTTTTAAAGACACTCGTTGTCTAATATTATGTAACAGCTAAGTTGTAACTCTTTGAATCAATACAATCGCTTACGGGCTTTCAGATAAAAGAAAAACAGAACAGCCGACAACCAAAGTTGCAATGACCAGCTAAATGGGTTGGGCCTTATACACAGTGCTACCGAATTCACGGGTTGATAATAGATAAACCGACCCGATTCATTACACCCTAACCCGAACCGGGCACGTGCATTGCACGAGAGTACTCCTCGGGTCGGAGACTCCGGATTGTCTGTGGAATGGTTTCAATTCAGACCGTCCGATTAAAATTCGGGCCAGTCCAGTTCCTTTAAAATTCGTGTTGATATTTAACGAACAGACTGGATTCAAACTCAAAGAATTCCGGGTCGGAGCCTCGGAGGGATGGTGTCACGTGAATTGCACGGGCGAACATCTAGATTGCTCTCCTCTCCTCCCGCTTAGAGCCCTTATCCAGTTCTGCTTTCCTGTCACTACTCTCTTCTTCTCTACTCTCCCTTCTCTGGTCGTGAACTATTTGTAATCGGATTCGGGTTTTAGGAAAGATGGCAGGGCTTCAGCCGTTTTCGCCCGCTTCCACTCATCCTCGCCTCTCAGTTCCTTCCTCCGTCTCTCGGCCCCATCGATTAGGTCTAAACATTCTCCGTGTGTTTTAATACTTTACCCGTTTGTGATTATCTGTGTGTTCTTTTGCTTGCTTGTTTGCGAATGCAGAATGATACTTTTGTAATGTTTTTGTCTCATGATGCTTCAATCACTTTTTGCTGAAATTAGGACAGTTTTTTTTTTTTACAAAATTGAAATGTTTCTGATCTATTCTAGCATCATCTTCATTAGCAGGATGCCATTACATTGTAAATAGTTCTATCTCAAGGTGCTCTTTTTCGAACTATGCTAGAATGCAAGAGGGAAAGGCTGTGTTCTTTTATTGTCCGTCGCTAAGTGAATTTTCTCAGAAGAGGCAAGTGTTTTTTGGTCAATATATTTTACTTAATTTTGTATTTTAGATTTAGTTTTCGTATTATATTGTTCTTGGTTTGTTTATCAGAGAAGTTGTTACATATGCTACCACTGAAGAAATCCAAGCAGAGAAATCCTTAGTTGAAGGAAATGCTGTAAGTGCACTTTATTTCTCTGGTTCGATTTCAGTATTTTGGTGTTTAATTTGAAATTTGGGCTAAACAAATCACTAATGGTTGAGTGTTTTTTTAACAGAAAGAAAAGATGGAAAAGGCAATTGACGCGGTTAAAGCCAGTTTCAATACTGTTAGAACAGGACGATCAAATCCAGCCATGCTTGATCGAATTGAGGTAATGATGAGATAGTGAGTTATCTGATTTTACCTGAATCTTTTTTGGGGGGCAGACTCCATCTAAATTTTGCTTTTTCTGAAATAGCTATGCTATATGTGAATATTCTTTCATTGTTCAATTTTATTTGAGGTACTTTCAAATAACACTCAATTTTGTGATAGTTTGTTTAAAAGGTTTATTCCATTGAAACCTGACACTTTTACCACCTGACTCAGTTATTTTCTTTTCTAAAAGGTTGAACTAAAAGGAAGCAAGCAAATGTACTTTTCTAGTCCCTGTTATATGATTTAACTACTGAGGATTTATTTGAGTCAACAAAAAATCACGGTCAATTTTGGTCATTTTGTGGGTTGTAAATCCTCAACTTCTACACTTGGATCTAATATGAACAAAATTCTCAATGAATTTTGGAACTTATTGCTGAGATTATCACTATTTACCACACATAATGAACCACAATAACTCTATTACAAATTATGTACTTATATATGAATCATTCAATTTTTATCTTAATACCTTTACTCAACAGCACTATTACAGATTCTATACACCCAATCCCTACCTGAATAATTTCAAATGAAGAAATTTTCTAACGCCCTAAACAGTGTTGCATTTTCTTGTTTTATATGACACAACACCACTAATGGGCTTGGATCTGATAAGCCAGCTGAACCAAATAGAATGCAATCCCATATGAGATAAATCATACCTTTTGAGTATCATATGCCTAAGAAAATGCCTCTGGGTCCTATGGGCCCGTTCGGCAACATTTTGAATAGTGAAAGAATAGAGGAAAAGCGGAATTTGGAATAGGCTTCTATTTTGTACTATTCCGTCTGTGTTCGGTTGATGGTGGAAGAGTGGGATAGTGGAAGAATATTGGTAAATGAGCTGATTTCTCTATTCCACCATCTCCATGGAATAGATAATCGGCTCATAGAGGAATAGTGGAGGGATCAGAGTGTAAAAGGCAGGGGTTTGACTGCAAAAGTTCAAACCCAATTTCACCTTTTCCATTTCCACAATTCCACTCGATTCTTTTGTTGTTCGACGGGAATAGTACTTCTATTCCACTCTATTCCCTTTTTTCCACACTTGGTGACCTATTCTCTATTCATGGGCAATTCCATGGCATGCCTCCAGAAAATATTGGGTCTTGAATGCAACTTCAAGAAACTTTTGGTATTATTTTCAAGTACCATAAAATTTCTGGGGTAATTTGCAAAAGCTCATTATGTTTATTTTTCAGCGCTGTTGCTAAATATTTTTCTTTTCCTTTATCTGATCATGACTAATTGATCTAAACCGATGGTGCCTTTTTTACAGGTAGAGTACTTTGGAACTCCAGTGAGCTTGAACAGCATGGCTCAGATAAGCACTCCAGATGGAAGCTCTCTCCTTGTTCAGCCATATGACAAATCTAGGTATAAAGTTATAAGTAGAATAGCTTAAAATTATAAAAAAACTTGAAACACCATAAAAGTGAATTTTGTATATAGTTCAGGTAAATGCTTAAGTTTGCATGATAATTTCGGTAAATATTGATGTGATAATTATTGCAATTTTCAGCTTGAAGGAAATTGAGAAGGCCATAGTAAAATCTAATTTGGGTTTGACACCAACCAATGATGGGCAAGTCATAAGACTTAGTCTACCTCCACTTACTACTGAAAGAAGAAAGGTTTGCTTTTGAATATTTTTTTATTGTCACCATTTCCGCCTCCTTATAGTTGGAAATTTGGAATTTTCCATTAGAAGGTTAGAAGTAATTGAACAGTGAGTATGACTGCCTAACACTTTTCTCAAATTCCTTTTTCTTTTTTTGGCAGGAGCTACTGAAAGTTGTTGGGAAATTAACTGAGGAAGGAAAGGTAAACCTCTGATTTGTTCTTAATACTTCTTAACCAAAAAAGTATCTGTACTTTACGTTCTTTTCCTTTTTGGTTCTTTTTTGCTAGTTATTAGTGTCATCCTCAATTTTGCATACATGTTTTTCTCAACAGGTTTGTAGTATTTTTTTATAATAACTCTTTGCCAGCTGCTGCTTGTCTTCTGTTAACCATTACAGCTGTTTTGATGCATTAAAACTATGTGATTTATATGCAGGTAGCTATAAGAAACGTAAGACGAGATGCTCTTAAAGCCTATGCTAAACTGGAGAAGGTTAACAACACTATTTTCCTACTCTTTCGTTCATAAATAGTGAATAAATTAAAAGTTTCAATTGCTTAGTAGGACTGTACCAAGTTGACATTACTGTTAGCCTAATTATATATTTTCCCAGTATTCTATTCTTCTTATATGTACTGTTATTCAAAGTTATTGATCTTTTGATTGTGTGTCTTTATAGGAAAAGAAGCTCTCAAAAGACAATGTGAGGGATTTGTCGGATGACATACAGGTAACTTACCTGATACAAATGTGCTGCTGTTAGCCTTGACCGGTATCTTATCTTGTACTGGCCCGGATAAACATAACCATGAAAAATTCAGAAACAAATTTCTTCATGCCATTCAATTGTAAATATCAGAAATATGCATGAGTGAAATTCAAGCAAATTAAGTTCATTATTACATAGTCCGGTTTTTTCTTTATATTAGTACTGATGTATGGTAGTTCTACATTTCTCTCTAGGATGCAATGTAGATGATGTTTTTCTCTTCTTGCCCTAAAATATTTTTATATAATATTTGCAGAAGCTGACTGATCTGTACGTAAAGAAAGTAGAAGCTCTTCAAAGAGAAAAAGAAAAGGTAGGACCTAACACTTAGCCTTATGTCTTATTTCATCTTTAGGAAAATTGTAATCATCTCTTGTCAAATAGTAATCAGGTTTAATCTCTTATCTATGTGAGTGTTTCTCTTGGTTTATTTCAGGAGCTCATGACAGTATAGTTGGAAAATCTTGTTCTAGGAGATTAAGTTCATCTAAAGAGAAGAAGCGTGATTAAGGTTTGGAGAATTGCTTCGTGCTATGTTTCTCTTTCTTGTTGTAATGGGAGTAACTTGCACTGTTGCACACAATTACTAGTGATATGTTCTTCCCTGTATGACTATGTCATAAATATATGTGATATTTTTTAGAGCTAGGATGCACTTGACATTCTGAGAATGTAGAAACTTTTGTTAAACCCACCATCAGACGCCTCTAGCAACAATGAAAAACTTAACATGCAGTGCATCTCATTACCCGTTATAAGTAATGTAGAACAAAATTAATTTCGTAGAGGCAAACTACTGCAGTTTTTTTTTATCCAATCTGACAGTGAAATTTTAGGAAATAAGTAGTATATGTAAAAGTTACTTGTGCAAATGGGACAATTACAAAAGGTTACATCCTAAGGCGAGAGGCTATATAAACAATATAGAGGCAATTTAAGTATTTAACCCGCATTGCATATTTTATGGCCTCTTTACACTAACAGATAAAAATCGTTTTAAAATTGCAGCTTTCCCCAAAATAAAATTATAATATATCTTTGTGCGGCACATACGGAAACGTACAGATCACAATGAGATATATTTTTTTTATTTCTTTTAGGTCTAAGTGTCACCTGGGAGAATTTTTTTTTCATAGAAATTAATAAAGAATGAGAGAGGGAAATAGAAAGAGTACAAATTTTCTTGCATCAATAGAAAGATCGGGGTCAATGTTTCCGATCCAAAATTTTGGATCGGATTCAATGCTTCCGATTCAATCCTCTTTTTATTTTTTTTTCTGCATTTCGCCTCAGCAACACATAAGGTTGTATAGAAAGCGCCATATAAATTCGTCTTTAGTTTATTTGTTGCATACAAAAGAAGGGATATCTACGTGTTAATGAATTTCAACCGTCTGATTTTAAACGGAGTTAATTCGGCTCGTGTCTATAACATAGGGGGTCCTTTAATATTAGTGCAGATCTAGTTCTCACGAATCTTAAACAGATCGGACAGTCAAGATTCATTAACTCGAAAGATTCTCTTTTGAGTTAATGCGGAGGATATGAATTTCAAAAAAAGAGGTACATAAAAGAAAGAGGAGAGAGAAGCTAACATTGAAAGTACAAATTTTGGACCTATTTCAGATCTTCAATGGTTATTTCCATGCGATTCTGTGAAAACTGAGACAAAAAAGAAACAATAGATTAAATCGGTATCATTGAACAGATCCCAATTTTTGAATCGGAAACCTTGAATCCCATCTTTCTATCAATCTAACAACTGTAGTACTCTTTCTACATACCTCTCTAATTTTTTATTAATTTCTATGAATAAAAAATTCAGGTTACTTGGGCCATGTCATTCCATCCTAACTTCTAAAAAATAATATACCACATCTGGGCTTTAACAACAACAACTTTTTTAATTCATTAATTTATTTTCTTTTCCTCTTATTTTTCTGCTTAAACAATTTTTTAACATTGTGATGAAGTGGCCACAAGCCGAACTGTTTGAAAAAAGAGATGGAGATGGAGCACTTTCTGAAAAGAAGATCAAAAGCTTAATGAAAAGCAGAAACTTGGTCCTTTTTCTCACACTTTAAACCTTCTTTAGATAATTTGTTACATCATGTGGAAGCATATGCCCATGTACAGACAGGAGAATTCAATTCCACTATTCCAGCAAAAAGAGACCAGCATCATTTGCTTGTTGAAATTGAAAAATTGTTTTTTTGTTAAAGTAAACGTTGCCATTTGTCTGTTTGTTCTTGGAACCTTGCAAATAGGTCTTCTCATTTTACTAATTTCACAGGTTACATATACATAGTATTTAACTAGTATTGTGCCCGTTGCAACGGTATTTAACTAGTATTATAAGAGAACAAAACAATTGCTGCTAACTTTTCTAACTACTCGTCTATTCAAATTATAGAAAAATGAAATTCTAACTACTCGTCTATTCAAATTATAGAAAAATGAAAAGGTGAGGGATCTACTTGCAACTTTCCTTCTATCTCTGACAGCCCATCTCATTTACCAATAAGTTGGGGAATGCTCCTGTGATGTCGCCATGTTCTCGATACTTACCAGCAGACTTTGTTCCTCATTTATATTCCTGATTGTGTTTGGACTTGCTGTTTAATTTCCTATCTTATCTAGGACGAAGACCTCACGGTGATCAATTGTAGACCACTCTGTTTTGTAAAATTAATAGAAGTCTTTTCTATTCTTGTCCAGTCCATGGCTCTCGATTTACTAATGGATCCTCAAAATTTAGCAATGTAGAAAAAAATTACATTTTAAAAGTGGTACTACCAATTAGTTTTTGCAATTTTAAAGTTCAAATAGTTGATATGAAGTGCTCGATGTGTTTTCTATATTAAAATGTGCTTGGAGACCAAATTTTACATTTTTTTGAATTTTTTAATACTTTTTATGGATTTTTGAAAATCACTGTTTTTTATAATAATAAATAAAATCTAAAGAACAGTGATTTTCAAAAATCCATAAAAAATAGTAAAATTTTTCCAAAAAATGTAAAATTTGGTCTCCAAGTACATTTTAATATGGAGAACACGTTGAGCACTTCAGATCGACTATTTGAACTTTGAAAATCGCAAAAAAAAATTGGTGGTACCAAAGCTTTGGTCATACCCTTTGATCTTAGCCAACCTCTCTCTCTCTCTCTCTCTATATATATATATATATATATAAATTTTAATTTTGTAAGTATTTTATATTTATTTTTTTAATAAAAAAAGTGGAGATCTAGCCTACAACTTCCATTTAGTGTAAATGACCTCTCATTTGAGTTTTCGAACTCACAACTTCTCACTCAGAGAATGTTACATTTTACACTTTAGTTCAATAAACAGTTTACTATAAAAAGAATAATTTATGGTCTTCTTTTCCTATTAACAGACAAGGGATGTGCAAAATGTTGGGTATTTTTTTTTTTTTTGCGCTGTAGTAGCATCTTTTCAGTAAAGTTCCGGTTATCATTGAAAAAGAATAAATAATTTGTACCTCTTTATGTATTTTGTTTCCTCTAGCACTTTGAACTTTTACTGTAGAGACGATTTTTTTTTGTTTATTTACACGAAGTCAGTTATCAATTCGGACTTGTATGAATATATTTCGAGTCAGATTCAAATTTTATTTCGAATTTTGTATGAATATATATATAAAGTAACAAAGAATTAATGACATGTGTTACAATATAAAAATACTAATTAAGAGCACAACTGTAATGCAACTAAGTTGTATGAAATGACAAGATAGAATTTATAATAAATTACAACAATTATTTGCTATTTAAAAAAGTGGAGAATTTTTTTCATAAATATTATTATCAGATCAATAAGGAATTTTAAATCGGATCCAATAAAATATGAATGCGAATATAATAAATTAATGACATGTGACCTTTCTAATTTTGTTTTCTTTTCCTTCTTCATGTCCGGCTAATTTGTGCTTCTATGATTTTCAATTGATATGTACAGATTTGTATAGAAACAAAATTGATAATTTATTCTAGATTTCTCACGGTAATATCTATAAAAACAAAGAAAGAGAAATAAGGAAGTGAAGAAAAAATTGATTTCCATTGTGATCCGCCATATAGAAACGGAAGGTGGAATTGGTTCAATTAGAGAAGGAGAAATAAGGAAAAAAAGAAATAAGGAAACTGAGAATTATATCGCTAAATTTCAGATTTGTTTAATTTTAATTGTAATGCATCGTGTGGCGGTACGTGTGGCGAGTATGTATTTAGCTAAATTTAGACTTCTACATATTATTCAGATGTATTTAATCAAAAGAAGACAGATTATGTGATTGGAGGGCTGAGATTAAATCCGAAATTTCATCTTTCAATCATAGCCGTTGGCGGATCGGACACCCAACGTGCTTAATAATGGAATGGAGATATTATGATCACCATATGAATCTAGTTTACTAAGAATAATTAACAGCTTTAAATTAAAAAAATAAGTAAATAAATTTAAACAAGTGTTTGCATCATCATTTCAAAAACAAACATAAAATTTTCTTTTAATAGTGGTGCACTATGATACCACACCCTCCAAGATAACAAATATACAATGATGTTTAAACTTTGTAATGTATATGCTACAAGACAACAGCAAAAGTTTCATGCCATTTATCTTTGTTAATTAGTAGGATTGTGCTAATTTAAGCTTGCTTTATCTATCTTTCATCAGAAAACGACAAAGATCTATCTACTAATAGATACCCTTATTTTATTGTGTGGTTTGAGCTCATTTCTTTCCAGCCCCTTTCACTCTTTCTGAGAAAAAAAAAAGATTCCATAGGAGTTAAATGAATCCAATATATAATATAGAAATTAGTGGTCCTGAAAATAAAAATAAAAAACAAAGGCAGAGAAATTTAAAAATTAAGGAGATAATGACAGCACGAGGCCAAGTTGTGTGAATTTATTAACTAGAGATCAGAACACTATTCCCTATACCATGCATGCTCCATTCATGTGTGTCTTCATATTTTCTCTTTCTTTCTTCCTTTTTTTCTTTCTTTCTTTCTTCTTATATTCTACTGCTCCTCTGGGACCCTAATCCTCACTAAGATTAGTTTGTACTGGTAAGGACTCCTAACTACTTCCAGCCCCAAATTGCATCTGGTACAAATATAAACCTTTCTTCTGTTATTCATAGCTGATTTTTATTGAATGGGTTCTGATACGTCCTATCTCGAGAAGAGTAGGCCATATGTGAGATCTGGGTTGTCAGCACGTCCTGCCTCGAGAAGCCAGGCCGTGAATGAGTGGTTTCGGTTATCGGTTCCCGAAGTGGGAAGAAATTGAGATATTTGAACCCTTTCATGTATTGATACCTCTCTTTAGGAAAAAGTTTCCGTCCCCCTGCTCAGTTGAGTTTGGGGTCTTATATAGATCATCCGATAATCGTAACACAAGGGCGGTGACAAGACCGTGTCTACGTGGCCTGACAAGTTGTCGCATAGCAGTCATGTAGATGCAGTGTTGTCCGCATAAAAGTGGGGACCATCCTGAGCTCGCACAGGGCTTGCTCTGGGAGGTTAACTGAACGGGCCTTATTGGGTTCGGAGAGCTCTTGATGTTGGGCCCAATGCCTGACTTGTGAGAAGCTTATGGGACTTTGATACATGGTTCTATCAGTTTCTTTTTCTTTTTGCATTTTGGTGATGACAGTAAGGTCTTTAGTTCCTCCAAGGAAATAGATAATTTTAATTGGATTTTGGTCTTGTTTCTTTTTTCTTTTTGAGAGTTGATTTTGGGGAATCCGACTTTCATGGATGAAATCATGAATTTCATGTTGTGGCACTCTACAAAATAACAATTAACAAATGGAAGTTTTGCGTTTGTCAGTTTGTGTGGGGTCCCTTGTCAGTAGGACACTGAAGTGAAAAGGTAGCATTTATGTAGAGCTATCAACGTTGCATTATAAAAAAGACTTGTATGGAAGTAAGCAGGAGGTGACTATTTACACCTTGTTTGGATGAGAAGGGAGGGAATGGAAAGAAAAGAAAATTTTCCGTCGAATTATGTTTGGTTGATAAAATTATGTCGGAGGTGAAGGGTATAGGAGGTTAAAGGTTTAACTTTGTATCATTGTAATCAATAGAATCGGTTTTCCTTCCGATTTGAGGTGTAACGGATGGAAAGAAATTTTGTTGCAAATATTTTAACACAAATGCTCAACTCTATATCTTACCTATATATTTCTCATACAAGTTTTTTGTTACAAACCTACAACAACCACCGAATTTCTCATTAACCTTCTAAATTTTAATCAACCAAACAAGAAATAAGACGGAAAGGAAAGTTAAATTTATTTTCTCTCATTAATCATCCAAACACGAAGAGGTTAAATATGTTAATCTTCCTTTCTTTTCCATTTCATTCCCTTCTATACTTCACCTCCCATTACTTCCTCTACTCTCCATCCAAACAAGGTATTAATGAATTTCATCTTTGTTTTTTTATTCTCTTATCATTTTAAGAAAATTGCTCTTAATGGACATGAGATTGCTTTCCAGTTTTAACCACTGATGACAAAAAAAATTCCCCTTCTTCCAAGCAACCACATTTTGTTTCTTTCCTCTCTTTCACTCTCAATTTTATAATACCCCAAGCAAAGAGAGAGACAGTCTTTGTCGCTGCTAATGACACAGATAAGTGAAAAATTAAAAATTCAGATACGGATTCTTTGTAAATATTAAGTAATTTGGTGGGTTGAACTTAAACCTTAAACCTTTACTCATAACAAAAAAAATCATGAGCAAAAGATAAACTATAAATTACTACAACACTAAAAATATATACATTCAAGTGATAAAAAATAATGCTCTTACACATTTGGGTGACTTAAATCCCAATCCCATCTCAAAAATATGAGTACAACTAGGGTGTTCTTAAGCTCACCAAGCTTCTTTCTGAGCTTAATTCAAAAACCTGTTGAATTGGCTTCAAATGATGCATCCAAACCGTTGAAATCAATCTACTTCACGAGTGATGCGTTTACGTATCAAATTTATAAATTTTCAAACTAATTTAGTATAAAGTCAAGCGGTCAAAAAAAGATGGTTTATAAGTTAATTTTAATGTGTTCATTTTTCATCATTTTTTGACCGCTTGACTTTATATTAAATTAGTGAAAAATTTATAAATTTGACATGTAAACTCATCACTCGTGAAGTAGATCGGTTTCAATGATTTGGATGCGTCGCTTGTAGCCAATCCGATGAGTTTTTGAGTTAAGCTCACAAAGAGATTTGGTGAGCTTTAGAACACCCTAGTTCTACTCCAAAAATATTATATATACATTCTTCTGGCTACAGTTGCAAGCTGATGACAAAGAGTACATACATCCCCACGTCATAAATCCACAATATATGAGATATTGTAAGTATCTACCAACAGGAGGAAAAGTACAAGCAAGAAACACAGAAAGCCTTTTCTTTCCCAAAAAAAATATAAATAAGAGAAAAAGCTAGCGAAGCATTAAGCAAGTTGGGCTGTGGGCCCTATGGGCCCATAGGACCTAGTGGGCCAGAGGGCCTATGCGAATAGCAATCACGGGCCTATGGCAGTGAGAATAGCTGGAAAAGCGTGTCGTGTAGGACACACCACGGGGATTCGTCTCCTCTCTAATTGTACCTGATTTAGAATAGATAAATTTGTATTTAAAATATTTTGTTGTCAAATATCCAAGTACATTTTTCATATGTATTATTCATGAGCACTAATATAATTAAATAAACATAATTGTTATCTATTGTATACGAGATTATGAAATTTGAGAGGGTTGAGATAATAACAAAGCAGCAAAAATTAGGCTAAAATTTGTTAAAGAATAGATGCTATCTTGCAAAATTGCCCAAGTAGTCCACGTGTGCATAATACCATACGTGGGTCCCACTTGAGTTGTTTGTAGAGAAACGTGGTGTGTCATTGTGGAATGGGGCCCAACTAGATCGAATCCGGCACTTGAGTGTGACTTGTAAATTTGTTGCCACATGGCATGGGCCCCCACCTGATTAACACAAAATAATTAATATTTTGTGTGTTTTATATAGTTTGATGATGATTATGTTTTTTTAATGTATTACTTTATGTCTATATCCGCCTTACGCAAAGTGGGTCAACATTTCGACCCACTTCTTGGTTGGTAGGGCACGTGGGCCCCTTTAAATTATAGAAAAAAAATTGTCACTTATCTTTGTTAGGGTTTGCTTGGTTTTTTTAATTAACTTCGTTGTAAAGGAAACAGAAAATAAATTAATTAATTATTTGTCCATTTAATCCCTCACAAGGTTCAAATTCCGATGCTAGCACAAACTTGGGCCCGAAGTTTATTTCTTGTGCAATGTTAATAATTTTTTTTTTAATCTTTTATCCATATTAACATAACTTGCCTTCATTTTTTGTGTCTCCAACATGTCTCTACTTTTAAAAAGTTTAATAACTCAAAATTAATATTTTAAATTATAAAAAATTGTGGTGTTGGTCATTATAATTATATATACTGAACGAATTTTAGTTTTTTTTTATAATGAATTCGTATGATAAAATGTAAACATGCCTACTTTCATATCCGAATTATATTTACATTTGTATTTGATTAATATCCGAATCTATATGTATCTGTAAAAATAAAAACTAATATACGGATTTGGTCTATATTCGATCCTTAGCTAAAATATTGGATATATTCATCTAAATTTCTAAAGTTATACTCTCAAAATGCGAATAAATTAAATTCCACCAGTTAAATTATCCTTTTTTGATGTTATCTTAAAATGTTGACATTAACTTTTGATTGCAACCAATTAGTTGCTTGTTCTTTTCACATTAAAAATATATCTTCTTATTAAGACATATATCCTTAAAATTGGTACACATCCAAACCAAGCCCACAAAGGTACTAGTTTGAAACTTTGAATCTTCCATCTGTTCACATGGAAACAAATAAAAAAAAAACCTTTATTCGAGAGAGGGCCCACCACTAGTTCCGGCTGTCAAATCATGCCTTTGTTAAATAATATAAATTAATACTAAGAAAATAGAGAAATATGCTTGAAGATGACGGGATGGCGTATCCTATGTGAAAGGCAAAAAAACAGATCCATCAAAATATTCAATAAAATTGATTAGATCAAAGGGTTAATCATTCGGTCAAAATATCTCCAGTCAATGACAAATTAATCAATCAATGAATTTACTAATTAATTAGAATTCCATTCAAGTAACACTACACTAACACACAAGTAAAGAAAGAAAGAAATAATTTTTTTCCAGTCAATTTCCACCACGACAAAACAGTACATGGGTCCCAAGGGTACAACGGTCCAGTGGATATAGTCACACGTGGACCATAAGTCCCATTCTCTCTCTCTCTCTCCAAACCAAACCTTATCGTGACAGAGCCTCTTGCCTCGTAGCCTCACACTAGCCACCCCCTACATGTCTTGTTAGAAAGGAAACGTGACGTGTCGCTATCTCCTTTCATTGCATTTATCAGTAGTTATTACACTGGAGATGATCACTGATGTTAGCACCGGAGGTGATCCCGACGTTCCCGGACAAATTGTTGGACCGCCGATAAAGCGGACACGAGAAAGATACATCCGACTCTTTCCCTGCTGTTTCGATGAAACAGACTCTCCATTTATTCAATGAATTATCCCTTTTTTCTTAGATTTTAATCTGAAACCCACAAAACTACAAATGCGAATAAAAAAGGCAAAATACTTGAAATGAGCAGTGAAAAGATATATTTAAAATGAAATATGGACATCTCCATTTTCCTACAAACCGGAGAGTGCTGAGGGGCCCCCATACAGCTGGGGTCTATCATTACGCCAATAGAGACAGTATCCGAATTCCAAAGAAATCATTTACCTGTGAGAAAAATAAGGACAAAAATACAATAAAATAATGCGAAAGCTACCGAGTTCTAGGCATTCTTCTTTCCCAAGAAAAGAAAAGAAATAGCTTCCCTACAAGCCGGGTGGAGGAGTCCAAATTCAGTATTGCCAAGGGTATATTTGTCATTTACGAGACATAGGCATCTGAATTTGATGAGACATTCGGAATCATGTAAATCAATTTATCCAAAATATCTATTATCTAGTCGTTCCGAGACCAATTCCTAGACGGCATCAAATTGAACAAATTCC
The DNA here is from genome assembly GCA_025461125.1 of Carex kokanica. Classification (NCBI taxonomy): domain Eukaryota; kingdom Viridiplantae; phylum Streptophyta; class Magnoliopsida; order Poales; family Cyperaceae; genus Carex; species Carex kokanica. The sequence goes on along the minus strand of JAJGRX010000838.1, from coordinate 1,552,982 downwards.
AAGGAAAGGAAGATTCTAACTTCCATTAAATTTATAATCCACCGATCCAACTTATCCGTTGATTTTCTATCAACGATGTTACATTAAATGCACACTAAAATCGCACTGAATTTATAGCAAAATTGACTGAAAAAAAGCGATAATGACGCCAGTAAGTAAAATTGAAAATCCAAAGTACAAAAACTGCAGGGAAAATAGCAAAAGGACAAACAAATTAAATGCGTGATAAAACACATCATCACGAAAGAAAAAAAGGCTAAATTTTTGTGCAAATTAGAAGAAAGGCTAAATTTCTAAAAACTTAAAAAACAGAAGCCATCCGCGTTCTTCGAAAATTAGAAAAGAACATCAGGAAGAGCGGGAAAGTGTAAATTGAAAGAAAAAATGCTAATTTGAGGGAATTCACAATATACAGCGGCTGAGTACGATCTCCCCCGGTTCATCACTCTCGATCTCTCTGCCTCTCGCATCCCAAATCATCCTAGCATCAACAAGCTCAGAGCAATGGCAATCTGGCTTCTCAGTTACAAAAAGAGGAGAAATAGCTGTCGATCCAATGCCACAGTCGATCGAGATCCAGTAAAGGAGAAGATAGAAAAGCACACTCCTAGGGGAAATTTTGGCCTCCGTGGCAGAGTAATAATCGCAAAAATAGGGAAAGAGGGGGGTCTTATGTTCGTGTAACTTACTGAGTTATTATTTGTTTATAAAGTAGATGGCAGGGGCAGAGCATGTTATTATTAATCAATTAAATGCTTTGTGAGTGGTTCCCCACTAGAGGAAGGTTTGAGTAGGTGGGACCCACCTCGCGCCAGATAATGATAAGATTAGGTTGAATAGACTGGGGCTTTTTTAATTAGTGGTCTACGTGTGCGCGTCCCGCCTGAAAAGGACGAAAATGCCCTTGGCCCATCCGCGGGACCCCACGTGATGGTGAATTGGTGATCGGGATGTGGTGGGTCCCACACAATTTTTTAAGTGAAAGTGGGCCCAGATCTGCTGAAGAATCAGATCACGTGGAAGAATGGGGAATGTGGCTTTCTAAGCTTTTTCTAATGCTCTCCTTTTTTGACTGCGCCATTGTACACTACTGCCCGGAACTAGATATCTTTAATTTATTTTATAATTTATAAAACGATGCAATCATGAAAATTGTAAAGTACTTTAATCGTGACAGAAGCTGTAATTCACCGTAAATTACATTTGTCATTATTGGTCAAACACAAAAATTTCCAATTATTCAGACGAAGATCTATTCTGAATTTCTGATTGAAACAAAAATATAACTGAGAAACTCAAATAGAAGACGTCCAATATCTGGCGAAATCAGACAGCTGTGCTCGGTTGAAACTTATAGATCAATACATTGACTATTCAAAATTAATTACATGCGCCTTTTAATTAATGCACCGTAGAAACTGGCGATGCTTGGTTGACACTTGACAGTGCATGGAAATTTACATGTAGCTACAGTCAATACAGAATTAAAGGAAGCTATTCTGACCAGGAAGGAGAAATATCGACCACAACAAAGTTTAGAATGAAAAAAGAGTTCTATTGCACTCAATTTGTCTTCTATCCTAGCACAATAGTACCTGGCCGAAACTAAACCCCCCTCCTCTCTGCCTCTCAGAGCTTAGTAATGTAACTTACAAGTTTCCAAAGAACAATAAAATTATCAGCATAACAACAGAACAAAGCAAGAGAACAAAAGTTGTTAATTCCTCCAAAATTCTTCATGATTCCACAGCCATGCTATTTCTTTCCATCACTGCTTCCGGAACCTCACATGTCAATTTTCTTGGCAAATTATATCTTAAATTTGTCTGAAACCCTCCTGGGAGAATTCTTCCCACAACAAGTCCTGATGCCCCCATCAGGACCCCTTCATTATTCATTCATACATCACTTTTCTCAATTATTTGCTTTAGTCAAGTACCTGTCAAACCCCTTGAAAGGTAGCTGCCTCAATGCATGTCTTCTCACTAAGGGATGCAGCTGCCAAGTCAATTACCTGATGCCGGCTTCTGATCACTTGAAGGCTTGGATACAGACACGGGCCCTACCGGCATATAAAACGATGCCGGAATTCGCTGGTGGGCCACACCAACCGCAGACTGAGCTGCAGCAGCACTGTGAGCCGCATGGAGGAGTCCAGGTGCCGGCATCCTGAGAACAGTGGGTCCAGCTGAGGGGTTTTGCTGTTGCGGCGTCTTATCAGATTGCCTCTTCTGATGATAACTCACAGCAGCGGCAGCCACTGCAGCAGCATTTGCATGAGACTGCCCCTGCTGTGCATAGGCATTGGAGAAGAACAGCTGTGGCTGGCCGAACGACTGTTGCTTCAGTTGATGCTGATGCTGTTGATGCTGTTGTTGCTGCTGAGACTGGTTATGTGATTTCATGCTCGAGTGGTTGGTAGCGGCCATGGAAGGATGGCCAAGAATAGATGGTGCATTATGATGGTTCTGAGATGGGGGTGCCTTGTTGCTCGAGCTTGATGGGGAGTTCTTTCGTGAGTGCTGCTGAGGTGGTGTCAGTGTGGATGAAGCAGTGGGACCAGGCTTGGATACGGATATGGAAGGTGGGCTGCTACTTGTACTATTTTTTGATGCTGAAGGAGAAGGTGATGCACCAGCCAGCGAGCGAGATAGGTCTGTGGGTGCACCTTGTTGGTTAGGCCCGGTCGGTGCTGTCTTTAATGAGTGGGCACTGCCAAAAGAAATTTGAGTCTGGTGGGTGGAGAAGGGAAGGCTTTGTTGCATATTTTGCATATTTTGCATATTTTGCATATTTTGAATATTTTGCATATTTCGGCTTTGCTGGTGTAGGTGATGGGAATTATTCTTGGTTCCAGCCTGAGTTGCTGATGATGGGGCCTGGACAGCAGAGGGTGCAGGAGTCCCAGCCCGGGAATTGCTACTCGACTTCCATTGCGGAGACTGCCCGGGGCTGTTGCTGCTACCACCACCTTGCATTAACCCTTGAGGGAAGGTCATCAAGGTAGAAGGGAAGCTGGTCATGCTTGGTGCAGCAGATTTGGGCCGAGAATTTGCGAGCTGCTGCATCTGCTGCTGTTGCTGCTGCTGCATGACATGGTGCTGGACCTGTTGTTGCTGCTGTTGCTGCTGTTGTTGCTGCTTCTGGATATGAAGCAACATCTGCTGGGATGTACCCATGCTCGGAGGAATAGTCGTGGCTGATGCTGTGGTCAAGGCCGGTGTTGTGTTTGCAGATCTGTTTCCAGATCCGTGGCCTTCCCGATAGCCCTGGATTAGGTTGAGGGTCCGTGAAGAGTTGTCACTGGCATTGGTATTGGACATAGGTTGACCAGAATGCTCATTCTCCTTCTTAGAGAAAGAAAGAGGATGTTGCATTTCACCTGAGGGGAATTTCACAGAAGGGGCCATGTTCTTCCTCTCTTCCTCTGCCGCTACAATTCGGCTTGTAGAATCGCCCGAGGCAGACTTGCTGTCAGCAGGGTTGTGCGTCTTCTGATGTTGTGATGCCACAGCAGCACTAGGCGCAGAGCCCATGTGGGGATATCCATGCCTTGCCCCGTCGGGATGGTTTTGGAAAATGTGGTGATTATTTACCATGGAAGAGAAGTCCAAGCCCACAGGTGCTCCTCCTGGACCCGGGAAGGCACCAAATGGTGGCATTGCAAAAGGCTGAGATGAGGCCAGATCAATCCTTGCATTATGGTTACGAGCTTGGGGATGAGGTTGCTGTGGATGGTCAATAGATTGCTTCTCACTGTGGTTGGCATTACCACTGTTCAACGCAGCCGACGAACCAGCAGACGACATGTATGCAAAATTCTGATGATGTACCGGCAAGGAAAAATTATGGCCGTAGAAGCCTTTTTGAGATGGAGGCATTCTGTTATCTTGGGCAATAAAACGACCATCTGAGCCTTTGTCACTGCCATCCTGGGGCCTACTCTGAGTACCAAGCAGATGAGATCGGTTGTCACTGAACCCAGATAGTTCCTGAATGTGAGGCTGTTGATTTTTCTGCGAGGAAGATGATGAACTCGATACCCCCGTTTTTTGCCCCTGTTGTTGAGGGTGAACAGTCTGCTGCTGAGGGCCCGCACTGAGTGCCTGCTGCTGGTGCGGTGGAGCTTGTAGTTGAGATGGATGGGGCATTTGAGAGGGGTAAAATGGTCCATTGAAGAAGGGCATTGCTTGGCCCGGTGCAGCACCGCGATATGATGGAGGTGCTCCATTGTGACCGGGGACTGGGAATGGATATGGACCATTTTGAAGGATGGTGAGAAATTGAGCATCAGCCGGTGGCAACCCGGCAAAACTCAAGTTCATAGTAGCTGCCGGTCCTGCATTCGCGGAAGTGGTACTGGAAGAGGAAGAGGCTCCTGGAGGCATGGTGCCACCTCGGTTTGCCGCGGCAGCTGCTGCAGCGGCCACAGCAGCTGCAGCCTGTTGCTGGTTGAGAGGAAAGAGAAAGGCTGGAGCAGGCTGGAAATAGAAGAAGAGAACAAATTAAAAATATCTAAAGAAGTCACCACATTTTGTTTGAAATACAACAAATGTATAATCCAAATTAAGCCTTCAAAAGATAATTTTCAATTAAAATTGATACTGAAATAAATATAGGCTCCCAGCTTTCCAACAGTAGAAAAATCAACAAGATAGCAAACTTAAAATAAATCCATAAGAAAGAACGTCTGAAAGGTGATTGTAGGAGAGAAAAATTCCCAGAATTTTTTTTTTGCCAGAAAATGCAAAATTAAGAAAGAAGCATCTCTAGTGCCATTAAAAATTTCAACAAAAGATCATCTAAATCCAGCAGAAGAATGAAAATTACATACCATCATGTTCCCCATCGGTCCCGACTGAGGCTGCTGCTGAAGCACAACCTGCTGCTTGCGCTGCGCCGACTCTGTAGCTAAACTATTAGCTGGTGGTGCCTTCTCCTCTGAATGATTTCCATGGAATTTAGGAACTAAATTTGGTGGGGCTCCCTTTGCATCCGGCATTGACCCGAGATTTCTCCCGGGGAAGTTTCCAGGGACTTGACTTCCCAGCAAGGCTGCCTCTGAGGGTGGTACCATACCCATGTTGAATGGCCTCGCACCATAGATTGCCGGTGAAGTGGCTGCTGCAGCAGCAGCTCCAGGAGGCCAGAAAGGATTCAACTTTGCAAATCGCTGGTGGTAGCCTATGAGCTGAGCAATGTAGAAATGTGTCGCGCACCGTTTAGGCCGTTGAATTGGTGAAGGGAGGAGTGATCGAGGCTGCAATGTAACACACAGTTAGAAGAGAGCAAGAGAGACAATGAGAGAAAGGGTATTGAAACTAGAATGACAACACACCTGTAAGTTATTGGAAGATCCAGGATTTCCACTCACCGGAACCAAGCCGGCAGGCATAGGAGGAACCTGACTCATAAACCTGATGAATAAATTGGAAAACAAAAACAGATTAGCACCAGAAGTGAATTAGGATTATTGTTACAAAATGATTTTTTAAAAAAAGGGAGGAATGCACACCCGAAAGGAGGCATATTTCCCGGCCAGCTTCCGACAGCCATCTGCATAGGCATAGTACTTGGGGGCACTAAATAATTAAAAAAAAAATCAAACAGAGTGAGAGAAGAAAAGAAATAAATAATGAATCTTTTCTAGATCCAAAAAGTAGTGAGAAAATTCAACAAAGTGGGACAAAGAACAAATACCAGCTTTATCTTGTCTAATCTCCACTTTAGTAGCTTTGGGCTGTTGGCTCTCAGACTTGCTGCTACTAAGTGACTCAATTTTAGGTTTCTCTAAATCCAACTGGAGGTCAAGACCTCTGTCTTTACCCATCAATTTCTTAGAACTGCACTCCGCAAGGTTCGTCTTCTCTGACTTCCTGTGCTCCTGGTCTACTTGAGTTGGCTTCTCATCTTCTTTCTTCTCGGTGTTGGCCTTGTTAGATACCTAGAAAGAAAGGAGAGATTTTTTTTGAGTAAAAAAGTAAAAGGAGATAAGAAAGAACCTGTGAAAAAAGTAACGGAAAAGGACAAAAGATGCCTACCATCTCAACCTCAGGCCCCTGTGCCTTCTGATCTGCATCAGAATTAAAGAAGCCATCTCTCTCTGGTGATAATTTCCCTGGTGGAGGGGCCTGAAGTTGTTCACCCAAAAGAAAAAAATAACAAATAAAAATCAATGTGAAAAGAAAGGAAAAAAATAAATAAATGTCACTTTCAATCCTCCATTGCTGTATCCAACTAATTTTGAAGACTATTTCAATAATAGTAAAAATACCCACCATAAGATCAATGTTGAAATTGTGTTCACGAGTGCCGTCAGAAGGTAGAACACTGCAAAATAAATTAAAAAAAAAAAGCTTCGTAATTATTCCAACAAAAATATCAAGAAAATCCACAAAAACAAAAAAGGAAAAAAATACTAAAAATCTACAACAACAAAAAAACCAAAAAAAAATATCAATCAGATCTGAAAACTCACGTCTTCTTTGAAGCTTCCTCTCCTCTATGATTGCTGACTGAACCAACAGGTTCCTTCTGTGGGAAGAAAGATTCTTCCCGGCTCTCCAGCCGATTCAATCGATCCGATTCACCACCGGTGGACGGCTTTGGCTCATGAACCGACAAATCAACCTTCAATTCTCGCTCGTGGCTCAATTCAACCGGCAAGGCTGGGGCTTGTGTTTGGAATCCATTTCTGACAGCAGGAGATTCAGGATTTTTCTCTCTTTTTGGCGAAGGAGCCTCTAACCTCACCTTAATCTCTAACATGGATTTATCGGGCTTCGATGTGCTCGATACAGAGGCTGGGGTCTCATCTTCCTTCAAATTTCTAGGTCTTTTCCTTTTCGGAGCTGTCGTTGAAAGCAAAAAAAAAAAAAGATCCCCAAAAATTCTCATAGCAACAGCCAACAAATAAAAATCCACTATGAGCATGCAAAGGAGAAAAATGTTGAATTGAAAAATTTACCGATTATAGGTAAGGAAGATGAATTTAAATTAGACTCGGGAGGCAGGGGAAGTGTTTGCTGAGGGGATGATGCTCTAGATTTTGACTCAGTGGATTCTTTCTGCTCTTGTTTCTCCTGCTTGAATTGCCTCGTCAGACCGAACAAAACCTCCGCCACCTCAATCTCCTCTTGTATGAAAAACGACTGCTTTGAATTGGAGACCTTTGGTGGCGGCGGCCGTGGCTGTTTTGGTCCATTCATTGACTTCTGCTACAAATATTGAAAACAAAAATCTGTAAAATATTCAATAAAATGGAGGGGGGGGGGGCATCTGCATAAAGATCAGATAAGTACAATTTTCTTGCGAATAGCAGCGTTAGAGCCGGATGGTGAGATCTGTTGCGAGGTTGAAGCCGGGCTCATCCTTGAAGGAGAAGCTGATGCTTGCCTCTGTGCAGTTTCAAACCATTCGTTTGATGTCCTCTTTCTGCATGCTGAAAAAACCAAATAAACGAACAAAAAAGTATGAAAAGGAGCTCAAAATCAACCAAAGCCCAAATTTTCAAAGCACTGAGAATTCAATCCCATACCAGTTCGAGCTTTTCGTGGCACCGGCACACCAATCATCTCATCAGCCCGCCACCGAGCTGGCAGTCTCAGGAGGCTCTTCCTCTGCTGTTGCTGGTGGTGGCTGTTGTAATTTTGATTATTGTTTCCATGGTTGAGATGGTGGTTTTGGTGGTTCTGGTGGTGATTTGTCCCTTGAGAAACAGATGAGGTTGAGGGATTGTGAGATCGACTCGGCACGGACATGTCGTCGTCTTCTTCATCATCCTCGTCTTCATCGACACTCTCATCAGAGCTGTCATCTCCTTCATCACGCCCGCCATGGAGAGCCATGTTGTCTCGCCTCCTCTTGCCTCGGCTCAACCTCTCCCTCTCTCTGTCCCGGTCTCTCTTGCTCGCGCGGTCTCTCAGCCGGGTGGTTGTTGACTCTGGCATCTCTAAAGTTCCATCTTCATCTGTTGAAAAGAAGCTCAAAGGTTAATACTAAAAAAACGGCGAACAAGTCTAAATCGAGTTATTCAAAAGAAAGAGAAATTGAAGCCAGATCTGAAGGATCCAGACCTGGAGAGTCTCTTGACCCACCACTCCTTGGCCGCCGGCGCGATATGCCGTTGTTCAAAGCCATGGCGCTGCCTCTTCTTGCCTCTCGGATCCTCTCCATGGCAGTCAGATTTCTCTCCTCAGATCAGATCAGGCTTCGGTTACACCCAAAGAACTCGTCTTTGGTCTTCAATCTCAGGTGATAAACCCACGATTTCTCCAGATTCCAGCTCACTCCGATCAATCCGGCCAGCTGGATTTGGATGAAATCCGCTAAATCTCTAGAATTTAGGGACTTTATCTCTTTCTCAGATCTCTCTGTTTTTATTTCTCCCCTTTTCTCCTCTCCTCTACTCTCTTCTCCCTTGTTCCGTCTGAATCGCTTTCCCAACTATCTTTCTCTCTGCTGCTGCCTCTATCCATCGGTTTTGTTGCTACACTGCTCAGTGTTGAACGGACTAGATTTTTCCACTTTTAGGATGCCTAATCCAAGCCGCTCGATCTGTTCCACAAATCTAACGGCTTATGTTTTGCGGTTCCAGCGTGGCTGGAATTTGAACCGTTCGATTTACATCGAGGCTCGTGACACCGAACCTAGAAGCATGTGGGTCCCCCACGCGTCGCAAAAATCTCGCTCACTTGCGCCACAAACATCGCGCACATTACCCGCTCGCCGGCCCTTTATTTCTTTTTTTACGTACACGTATCGGTTTTCCAATGTAAGATCGGTAATCACCTTAGTCGGTAACCGGCTACTTCAAGTCGACCTCTTAATTATCCTCTTTCGGACCCTTCAATCACATCCCTGGCCAGTATTTTTCTATTCTAGCCACTTGACTGTGGGGCTCACGATGGGGAAATCCGACGGTCGTGATTTGTTCAATGTTAGTGGCTGTATTTCTTTACGTGGCACTATCCTGAATCAAGACCTCTCCGGTTATGGAAATCTTTTATTGGCTAAGGTCTCAGTTACTTTTTGACGTGATCCGCGAGCATCAGACGCTTCGGGAAGAGGGGATTTACAATTTACTGCATCTTTTACATCTAGTGCAAGACTCGATACACCGGCTCACATAAATCCTAAAGACCAGGTTTATCTAAGTACGGTAAACAAGGTTCGGAGTTTGGGGATTCTTACAGAACCAGAGTGGGCCCCACCAGAAACGACCTTTTTCGGTCATGGCAACAGACGTGGCATCTTGATGATGTCACTGTGTCCCCGCGCTTCCACCAACCTCACCGCACTGCTCCTTCCCACCGTCCCACATCGAATAACCTATCATCAGATATTACATTCCATAAATCTACTTACTTGTACGTATTGTCGCGTGGTCTTATATAATTGGTTACAGACAATCCTGGGAGATAGTTGCTCATAAATAGCTGAGGTGTCAGGTGAAAGGTGAAAAGCAATGTGTATGAATCTACTTATCACTTTCTTCATTTGGTAATACACACCTGTAATCTACTTACTTATACGGAAAGTGATGTGGGCTACTATTATTGGTTACCGAACAATCCGGTGAGATAGTTGCCCGTGAATTGCTGAGATGTCAGGTGAAAGGTGGAAAATGCAATGTGTATTTATTTCTTATGGCTATCTTCTCTGGTAAAATTTCAACGAGTCATTTCTGCAGGTAGGTCCCACGCTCGTGCACTGAGCTCTGCGCTTATGGGATTTGCCCTTTAGAAAAACTGATGTCCCTCCTCCTCATGTGATTCATTGGTACAGCGTACAAGTCAAAAATATAACTAATTATTTGTAAAATAAAAATCTTAGCTCTAAGTCTCTAACCCAATGAAAATATATCTTGATACGCCTCTTCAAATTTTAACCAAAAAAAAATGTCAACATAAGGAAAGCCTTTTATGAAAAAAAATAATAGTAAAATAAAATTAATTTTAATAAGATGAAATGATGCTTGCCATGTTTGCACCCAAAAATATGGTTGTTAAAAAAAAATACAAGAGAATTGCATTAGAAAGATTTCACAAATATAATATTGATATTTAATTTGGTGGTCTTGGTAAATGCTTGAAAAAAAATAATAAAATCAATTGTGGCTTGATTATGTTGTTTGACGTGCATTAATTTTTAATTAATATTTTTATAATAATTAATTATAGTACGGATATATATCTCTTGATATTCATTCTCGTATACAGTTTACAATTGATGTAGACATCGATTAAATTATTATATTTAATTCTTCGCCTTGATAATTTCAATTGTATTATTTTTAATGGAGCGGATCTAAAGAACACATAAAAAATTAGGTATATTGGGATAATTTTATAATAGTCAATAATTAATACATGTATGTCTTATGTACTCTGAATTTTAAATTTAATTTTGGAGGGATAGTTTTTTTTTAATGTCATGACTTCAAAAAACATTAATGACAATATATTTTATACGCTATAACTACTTTCTAAAAATGCCTATAATTTATTCATTAAGTACGGAAAAAAAATTTAAAAATTATTCTCATTGTTTATGTGCATTTTCTACATATTAACGTTATAAATTGTAATTTTAATAATACTAATTAATCCAACTGATTGTATTAAATGTTAATTCTACCCATATATAAAAAAATAGATACACAAATTTATTTGATGGAAAGCCTGGTATTTAAAAACAATACATGAGGGGGGGGGGGGGGGGTTTCTCTGATCACATTTTAAAATAATCAACAACATTTTATTTGTTTTTGACATAAATTGAGGGCATGTTCGGTGTACACAGAGGAATGGGCATGGGCACAGGAATTGAATTGAATTTTACTGTGCGCATGGGGAAAAAAAAATTAAGTCAGAGTGAATTTTTTTTTCCGACAGACACATTAACGTGCCGAACAGGCCTGAACAACTATTCCAAAGCTAAATCCAATTAAAGCAACACCAAGTCAAGAAAGTGGATCCTATAATATCAAACATAAATACATAATATTAGATAAGAGATATGCTGAGTCAGCAATTAATGGAGGCAAAAAAAAATGAACCAGTGTAATTATGTAATTGTTATGGGTGTGATATTTTTTTCATTTTTCTCCTCAGATAAAGAAGAAATGTAAGCAACAAGGAGCTCTGTCATTATAATAATACTTTGAAGTTTACTTTTATATTACAAGATAATAATAAATAATTACATGGTGCTTCATTTTTTTATAGGTAGGTCATCAGAAGCCTAATGGTCTTTTACTGTTTAATATTTTTTATATATATATCTTGGTGTATGCGCTTTGGGATTGATTCAGAGCACAAGAGATTCCTCCATTATAAAATTTAAAAATAAATTAAAAAAATAGTAGGCTTTTGTTGGTGCATCCATCTCATCTAAAGGCCATTTGCTCAAAATGGGAGCAGTTATCATAGATTCATAGCTTGCCAATTTACTTATCTAAAAAAAAATGTAAATAATTGCTGTATTGCAAATTGAACGGTTCAGATCGGTTCATACTTGTCATTATATTTTAATCAGGAAGAATAAGCATTGTACCAAGTACCAACTCTTTTTGCCAATTTATCAATCAAAGGAGATAATGTAATTACAACTATAACAATCAATGTGAAAATACATCAAATCGAAATTTAAATTTTGTTTTCTTCATTTTAAATTTATCATAAATCAAATTTTTATAAATTAAAAATTAACTAATTACCAATCTTTTAACTAATTACCAAAATTTGACACACAATCAATTTAAATTTTAGATAACATTTTATATATATATATATTTTTAATTCCATTGTCAAAGAGTTCAACTAAGTTTGTGATTAATATAATTTGCTTAATTTCACCAAGGCCCATATTACACTATTACTTGGTAAACTAATTAACTATTTATACGGTTGGATCCACATTATGTCTTTGAGAATTAAACAATATTACAAATTAATTATGTTTTTTTTTTGTTAGAAATCATAAATTAATAATCGATACCTATAAAGAAAGGGAGCGGCTAAGTTGCTGCCGGCAGCATTTCGGCGAGGTGCTTACGGGGGCATATCTTGCAATTTGATATTCAAACAACAAATTCAAACCGTTAGATGTTCAATCTATATTAAAATCTACTTGGAGACCAAATTTTACATTTTTTGGAATTTTTTTACTATTTTTTAAGCTGGTTTGAAAACCGCTGTTTTTATTAAATTTCTGAAGCATTGAAAACAGCGGTTTTCAAACCAGCTTAAAAAATAGTAAAAAAATTCCAAAAAATGTAAAATTTGGTCTTCAAGTAGATTTTAATATAGATTGAACATCTAACGGTTTGAATTTGTTGTTTGAACATCAAATTGCAAGATATGCCCCCGTAAGCACCTCGACCGAAATGCTTCCGGAAGCAAATTAACCATACTCATAAAGAAATAGTAGGCTTTTTTTAATCATGTTAGCAACTCCTAAGGAAAAATCTCATGACTATTTTTTATTTGAGCTTTTCTTAAAAAAAAAATTGTAGGCTTTTTATGATAGAGCAATTCGGAAAATATAAAGTAATTTTGGTACAATCAAATTAACAATTAATTACGGACAATGCAATCAATTGCTAAAAATTAGCTTGAAAAATACGAGAACGTAACAATTTATTATGAAAATGCTCTAACAAATACATATGAGTCAAGTAGTTCAAAGATGAATAAGTTTTAAATTAATTTTTAATGCATTATTTTTTCACTATTTTGCTCAATACTAATTAATTAGAAAATTTATAATTTTTATATTAACAAATTACTCGTGAAGTATATCAACTTGAACGGTTAAATTCACTATTTAAAGCCAATCCAATAAATTTTGTAGACCGAAAACACTTAGGCTGAAATACTAGTGGAAGGCGTATAACCATACTCTATATACATATACATAGAGTAGAACTAAGGTGTTCTTAAGCTCACTAAGCCCCTTTGTGAGCTTAACTCAAAAACATATCGGATTGACTTCAAATGACACATCCAAACTGTTGAAACCGTTCTACTTCACGAGTGATGCATTTACATGTCAAATTTATAATTTTTCGAACTAGTTCAATATAAGATCAAGCGATCAAAAAATGATAAAAAATGAACTCATTAAAATTAACTTATAAATCATATTTTTTTGACCGCTTGATTTCATACTAAATTAGTTCAGAACTTTAAAAATTTGACATATAAACGCATCACTCATGAAATAGATCGGTTTCAACGGTTTGGATGCGTCGTTTGAAGACAATATGATAAGTTTGTGAGTTAAGATTACTAAGGGCTTGGTGAGCTTAGGAACACATTAGTTCTACTCCATATACATATACATATACATATACATGTATATATTTGAATACATGTGATTAAAAAAAAAAAGCATGCCACCCGGCAACCCACTAAAGGTAAAAGGGATGAAAAGAAAATATCTGAAAATGCAATCGCAATCATCCCTCATAAACAAAATAATTAAGAATATGGATAATGGTTTCTTACGGAACTATGATAATGCCGACAATAGGGGGTCACATGATCAACTAAAATAAATTAAAATTAAATATTATGAGGTGGTACAGGAACAATTATATATATTTTATGTGTTAATATTTTTTTCTTTTAGGAATTGAGTATTATATCAGTGTTCAAACCACACAAGTATTGAACAACACTGCTATTAGTCAAAACAAAGGGGTCACGTTCATCTCCTAATATTTTATTATGTGGTGTTCTATAAAATAATTCACAAAATTGTACCAAATTCCGGACCCATTGATGAAATATTTTATTAAAAGATTACTTCAGAAAGGGGTTTGGACTTTTGGGTGTAAAATGGGTACGCATAGGAAAATTTGAAGTAGAGACTTTTCTATTGCCAACCTATAAAATAATAATATAATAATTTATGAATTGGTCCACCAATTTTGTTCTTTCTTATAGCAACTTTTAATAAAAGTTAAAAATATATTTATATTATAGGAATGCCACTAGGTTATGAGTTATAATAATATTCTTCTTATTTGAAAAATCTAATAAAATATTCTTCATATTGAACAAAGACTTGTACAAACTGATTTTGTGGTTAAATAAATATGAAAATTGATATTTTAAACAATGACATTACAAAATGATATTTCCATTCCAAAATTAATGTATGACGTTTTTGTTTATACAATTTTTTAAGGTAAAAAATATTAATATTTTTGATAATTATATTCTTATTTATCATAATAGCATACCTAATATTTTTTATTATCAAACACTACAAACTATGTCTTTAGAAATTTTTTTTTTTAGGTTTATTGTTTATACAAACAAAATTACAAAAAAAATGTACATATTTTTCTAACAAAAACAAAGCTTCATGGCAATACTTGCGTTGTCCAGATCTCCTAAAATAACTCAAATTTTGAGTTTGGATCCGACCCGTTTGATTGGTCCGGATCAATCCGGCTCAAGTTAAAAATTTACAGGATCCTTTAATATTCGTACATATTCTGATTAGACGGTCTGAATTCAAACTAAAAAAAGAAATTGAGTTACTTTAGGAGAGTAGAACTAGGGTGTTCCTAAGCTCACCAAGTCCTTCGTGAGCTCAACTTTAAAACCTATCGAATTGACTTCAAACAACATTTTCAAACCGTTAGATATTCAATCTATATTAAAATGTGCTTGGAGACCAAATTTTACAATTTTTGGAAATTTTTTTACTATTTATTAAGATGGTTTGAAAATTGCTGTTTTTATTAAAATTCTGCACCATTGGAAAACAACGATTTTCAAACCATCTTAATAAATAGTAAAAAAAATTCCAAAAATTGTAAAATTTGGTCTCCAAGCACATTTTAATATAGATTGAATATCTAACGGTTTGGAAATGTCGTTTGAAGTCAATTCGATAGGTTTTAGAGTCGAGCTCACGGAAGGGTTTGGTGAGCTTAGGAACACCCTAGTTCTACTCTACTTTAGGATATCCAAACTCATATATACGGGTGTACGTAATTGGAGCTCGCAATTAGTCTCCGGAAATTATAAAATAATTAAATCACACCAACAGGACCAGTACAGATTATAATACTCGATCTAACAATCTAACAATAATTAACAACCTCTTAAATTTAGATGTATTAATTTGTAATATTTTATTAGGCTTCAGTTTATTATAATATATAATATTCTAGAAGCAAAACTAACCTCTCACTGGACCCCCTCCCACTCGTAATCAGGAAAAAAAAAATTGGAATATTGGTTAACACCCCTTGAAGTATCCTAAATTTAAAATAAAAAAAAAAACATTTTTCCTCTTTTACTAATCAATGAAATAAAATAATCTCTCTACCCTGAAAAGTCTCATACTGCCAGAGGAATATTCGCTCTAGTACCTAGCTCCTTTAGTATTTATTAAAATTATATTTACTATTCCTACAAAACTACAAAACTCCATAGAAAAAAAAAAAAGGTCAAATGAAAAAAAAAGTGGTGTGGCCCATGCTACCAAATTTTTTTTCTTAACACAACTTCATGATTAAGAATTATATTATTTCAACACGGTATTTATCATTTTTTTTTAACAATAGTGGAGAGTGCCCATCTGTTTTATGTTGAAACAAGAATAACAGTTTTTAGTTTTTACAAAAGCAATGATTATTATAGTAACCATTGAAATCAAAAGATACAAGAACTAAAACACTAGAGCATAACTCTTAGATGTCAGAAGGACAAACTAAGGTATCTCAGTGTTGTAAAAAATATCCGTTTAGGCCGATTAATTGGTTGATTAGTCGTTAGCGGTGATCAAACCGTCACGGATTTTCTCGATTAATCGGCTGATTATTTCCAATTATGGCCGATTATTTCCGATTAATCGTTTAGCGGTACCTGTCTGTCCGACGACAGTATACCGTTATTTACAACACTGAGGTATCTAAACAAAAGACACACATAAGACATAACTGTAACAACAGCCTTGATTATATAGAATTTTAAAAGGCAAAATTTTAAACAAATTATATAAAATGTTCAGTAATAATAATCTCTAAACTCAAATTATATTAAAATGTATATATAACTATTTTCTAGACCAAAATACGAATTGTAGTAGTTAACACAATATTATATTAGGTATTTTCCTACACTAAAAATCATAATGGTTCCAACAGCCTTGATTTTTATTTCTTTGTGTCTGGAGATTGATAGAAATTGACACAGAATTCATATAACATTAACAAAAATTGATAAATTTAATTGATAGATTAAAAAAAACATCTTGTTAGCATGCTACAAGCACCTAAACTGCGGCGGTTACTATTAAATAAACTCGAATTTCTAATTGTGAAAATTGCAGAGCAAGAAAATGAGAAAAAAAAATGAAAAACAAAAGAAAGGTTTTTGTCGTATTGCAATAAATAATTGTTAAAGTATTCACTATTGTCAAAAGAGGAGGGATCCGATTACACCTTTTTTGGTGACACATCATGACACTTTTTTTTATATAGGTCAATTTTGCGATTTCAAAATCCAAACAGTCAATCCGAACCGTTCAACATGATCACCATATTAAAATGTATTTGGAGATCAAATTTTACATTTTTTTGAATTTTTTTACTATTTATTAAGATGGTTACAAAATCGCTGTTTTTCAATGGTCTGAAAACAACGATTTTTGTAACCATCTTAATAAATAGCAAAAAAATTCAAAAAAATGTAAAATTTGATCTCCAAGCACATTTTAATATATCCATCATGTTGAACGGTTTGAATCGACTATTTGGACTTTGAAGATGGTAGGTGTCAAAGTGTGTCACCAAAAAAGGTGTAATCGGATCCCTCCTCTTGACTAAAATACTCAAAATATTTTTCGCTGTGTCGCTACACAAGCCGCTATATAAAACAAGAGAAAGGGATTTAGTTTTGTGATTTTTAAAGTCCAAACAGTCAATCCAAACCGTTTAACATGTAATCTGTACTAAAATGTGTTTGAAGATCAACTTTTATATTTTTTTGAATTTTTTTTACTATTTATTAAGTATTTTACAAAACTGCTGTTTTTTAGTGGTCCAGAATTATCTAAAAACAAAAGTTTTGTAAAATACTTAATAAATAGTAAAAAAATTCAAAAAAATGTAAAATTTGATCTTCAAGTACATTTTAATACCTATTACATGTTGAACGGTTTGGATCGATTGTTTGGACTTTAAAAATCACAAAACTAAATTGTTGTAAGATGTTGTAACTTTCAAATGTTGTGAGTGAATCCCTCCTCACAGAACAATGCTAAATTGTTCAGTTTGGATTAGTTTGCGTGTAGCAAGTCTCTTTGCTAAAGCGCTATGCTGCTAATGCGGAATTTTTGTTTTTGTTTTTGTTTTATGTATAAATTTTTGTTTTTATGCATAAAGCAGCTTCTAAAATAATACAATTTTTGTTTTTGTTTTTATGTATAAATTTTTAGATGACTTATCATTCTATTTTTAATTATATAGAATTTTAGCATTAAAAGTATTTCTTTGTATCCAAAATTAATTTATACAAATCTTTTTTAATCATAATATTTATCATTTCGTGACAAAATGAAGGAAACAACTGTAACTTTTATAACAGTGTCTTTGTAAAGATAAATTTAACAAGGTTCAAAAACATAATTCCCAGAAAAGTTAGACAACAGAGGGTCGTAATTAAGAAATTCCTTCCAAAACAAAATAAACAACCATGTGGTTGTTTGTGTGATAGATAGATGGATGGATAGCGAGAGATAGCTAGAATGCTAGATTTAGAAGGATTGCGTGCAGTTTAGGGCTTAGGCCCCTTAGACAGCAATTGGGACGGACCAGTATCCTCTGTAATACTGTACAGAACAGTAAATCACTTTACGGTCCAGATTTACTCTCAGCCGGCGCCTATTCGGGAGATTGGAGGGGGCAGTATTATTTGTGCTTTGAGATTCGTGCAAAGTTAAATCTGACGACTGAGAGCTCATCGTACTCAGTCGAGTATTACCGTGGATGTGAATTCAATTGGGACCGGGGCAAATCAATGAATAGGATATATATAATTGGTTCCATAATTAGAAATCGTACTAAAATATCACAAGGATATCTAATCCAAAGCACGGTTTCCTTTATTTATAATTAACGGATGCATAAATAATTGCCGCCCAATGCAAAAGAGGAAATCTCGACAGCGCATGGCTTTAATTTAAAATTTTAAACTGGATGTAAATCATGTAATTGTTGCTAAGATTCACGAGTAAAGCTAATGTTATTAAAGAGCATTTGAAGAATCCTCAAGCTTAACTTTAATATTAATTGAATCGATTTCAAACGTACGAATTCAAACTATGATTTACTTGAAAAAATTGAAACAACTAGAACGCATTACACATTTTTTTTAATCTTTGAATATGTTTTCATAAGATTAAAAGAGTGAAAAAAAAAATTATTTTAGTATATTTATTTTTTCAATAATTTCTAATATTTCAATCTCATATTAACTCCACAAATTTAGAACTTGGAACGAAATGCTCTGTTCAAGTTCAAATTAAAATTTTAAAACTAATCCAACAGGATTTGAAGATCTCACAAATATCGTTGATTAGATTAAACTCGTACTATTTATTTTCACTCATGACTCGCAATGTGTGTTTTTTTTTATAAATTATACTTAACGCCAATGAAAGACTCAAAAATTGCAGCAAAAACTATTTATAATTTTATCACTTTGTTACGCTCTGGCCTACAATAAATAAAGAAAAGTTGTGAATTCGGTGAACCCTCAAAGAGCACTGGAATTCTCCATGGATAAAACAGAGGTTAATGCTTAACTCATGTATCTTTACAACCGAAAATAACCTAATACCAATAAAGCACATCGGTCTGAGACAATACATGATATAAATAAAGGATGGCACTAATTTAACCCACCTGAATAATATACCTGGATGTCAAAGTTAATACTAGCTTGATTCATAATCAAATATTGATAAATCTATTGTTCTTCAAAGGAACAGGTGAGGGCTCTGGCAGCACCAAAACAGCTGCGAACCCCAACTAATGTTCCCTGTACATAAGAATTGATGGAAAAGCAAACCCTAGAGTTTTTCAATTTCCTTTCTTTTAAATGTTTTCAAATATCCTAGTCGTTAGATAGTTCTTTTTTGGGTCTCAGAGAAGACCCGAGATTGTTTATGTGTAGGTTGCACCGTTGGCCTTGAAACTTTCATTGTTTTTAGAAGAGGATAGCTTCTTCTTGTTAAGTTCCAATTCCTGTTGCTTCTTTAGGTAATTTTGAGCTGTAGATGTCACGATTTTAGCGAAGAAATTGACGAGCATTAGCCATACAATCGTATTCCATACCATACTTAATGAGAATTTCCATTGCTTTCCCTGCCATAAGAGAAACAAAATCCTATTTCAGCTTTGCAGGTTTTCAAAATTGTAATAATAAAAGAGATGATTATACGATCAGTCAAAAAAGGTGTACAACATTAACAAGAGCTCTTTCAATTTGACACCACTTTCCATGATTGAAAATATCTAGTTTATCTCACAAAGATGCAATACGACATGCTACCTTCATCTTACGTGCCAATTCAACAATTTTTCCATGAGTGAGGCTATGGTACCGGGCATAGCGCACATTGGTCCGTACTTTTGATCAACATCTTTGTTTTCAAAGTCCAAACAGTCGCTTTGAACCGTTCTATATGATCTCCATATGAAAATATACTTGTAGACTAAATTTTACACTTTTTAGAATTTTTTTTACTAATTTTTTAGATAGGTTGAAAATAACTACTTTTGAGTGGTCTAGAATGTTTAAATCAAGTGATTTTCTAACTATCTAAAAAAATAGTAAAAAAATTCTAAAAAATATAAAATTTGATCTACTAGTACATTTTCATATGGTGATCATCTTGAATATTTCTAATGGTGATCATGTTGAACGGTTCAGATCGACTATTTGAACTTTGTAAACAGAGATATTGATCCATAGTACAGACCAATGTGCGCTATGCATAGTACCATAGCCTCACTCATTCTTCCATAAAGAGATTAGCACTTTTGTTTGCGAAACGCATCATGCCTCTAGTATATAATCAGCTTTAAAGCCCCACCATTTATTATAAGAACGGCACAAACAACCAACAAAGGATGAAGTCAAAAGAACAACATAGAATTCAGAAACACATTCCAAGTAATACATACCTTTTGTGTAGGCGAAACTGAAGAAGGAACTGGAGCTGACAAATATTTCTCTTTTACTGAGTGAAGCTTAGTCATCATTTTAGGAAGCACGTTATCCATACCAGGGATGTGACCAAGGACCCAAATAAGCCTCTTCTCCACTAGCTCCAACAATTGGTTATTTACTAGGGCTATTATGAATACAGTCTGCACGAAAAAACCAAGGAAAAAAGACACAAGTTATTTCATTGTGCACTAGGTTATTAAATAACTTTGCTTGTATGTTTTCCAAGGCTCCATTAAGATAATCCAACCAGCAGCATTACCAGTTCTGTAATCATGGTTAACTCGGGACATAAACTAGGGTCAGTTCACCCCTGTATGATTCTAACCTGGATGTGGGTCTTAATAATAGCCTTTCCAATCATGGTAGCCAAAAAAAACTTCCAAAAGGGGATGCCAAACTGCCCGCACATTATTCCCGCAAGGTCAAATAGAGGATTCGGCACCTGCAAACCAAAAATAAAAACAATTAAATTGCTACTTAAGTGTAAAAATAAAAGTATTCTGTTAAAAAAAAGATGTTGCAAGTGCTAACCGAAGCAAGTATTAAAATTGTGAAGAAGTTGAGGTGTTGGGCGTGTGAAAAAAGCCACCGTTTGGCTTGATCCAGCTTTGCAGATAGGCCTGATCCCTCTTTAGAAGAACTCTCATCAAACTCCTCCATCGCCTCTATTTTGCTTCCCGACAAACTTGCTAAAATTTAAGAAAAGAAGAAGAAGACAGATGTCAGCTTCCATTCATGTCCACATGACATTAAATTGTATGGTAATTTCAAATCTACCCGACAGAACCTTGAAAACATCTTACACTATTATACCCCCACATGCAAAACCAGAAATCTCCAACACGCCTAGATATTACTACAAGACATGGAAAGATCAGCACCGGCCCTCATCTCATAATTCCCTCAGAAAATACCAAAACTACCCTTCCATTCTCCCTTATTAGTGGTGAGAAAAACAACAAGGCTTAAGGTTATGTGAAGCTCAGGTCTGTTTACCAAAAGAGACAAAAAATATGTATATAAAAGACACGTGGTTACAGGGGTGGATTCACATTGACCCCCATATTTTTCAAAATTTGGTTATTTGTATTGATTTTCTATTGTAATTTGAGAACTAAATATATATCAAATTTGACACCCATAAGGCCCATATATTATGCTGAAGATCTCAATTTTGACCCCCATACTTATAAAATGATAAGTAGAATTAAATTAATTACAATACAATCCCCAATTAATAAATACTAAACCCCCATTAAAAAATTTCTGCATCCGCCCGTGTGGTTGCTTTGCAGCCTTAAACATGATATCTGAGAATTTTTATGTTGGTGAATGTGAAAAAAGATACCTGCTCTTGAAATAAAATATGGAGGCAGTTCACCGAGTGCGGTACCAAGGCCCCACAGAACAGCTTCAAGTTGAACCTGAGATAAAATTTTGCTAAGCGGTATCTTAACCAACGAATCAGGTAGACATGTAAACACTGGAGGCCCAAAATCTGAGCAATCCTTCTCAAGCCAAGAAGGAGCTGATTTAAGCTGTATGGTGTCATATGGGGCGGTTTTAAGGTCAACCCGGCCGCATTGCAAAGCTTTGATTGTGAAAAAGGCAACGTGGGGCCCCAAGTACAGAACAAATGTGTGCAAGCCAGATCCTGAGAAGAGAGAAATCATACAGCCTGATTAGCGCTAATACTGTGACATACAGAAATAATGCCATGAATGCTATTCTTGAGTAATTTTGTTGCTCATTCTTTTTGTAGTTTAGCCCTGATTATGACACGCTACATGTAATATTGTTAATATAATATTTTGAAAATTTGAGTTTTGAAATTTCGAGTTAATCCAATTATTTTGAAAGTTGAATTTTCCAACCTAGGTAAAACATCAGCATTCAAGATATACCCTTTCAATGCAAGGATTCATATACAACTAAAGATATTAAACATCACCATACATAAGGACAGTAAGAATATAGTACAAGTAGGAACCAAAGAACTATAAGACTAAAAAAGAAGCATACCTAGACCAATGGATGATGCCACACCCAAGGCTACCCACCACAAGCTGAAACTGGCATATCTAAGAACTTCCTTCACAAGCTATTATTTGAAGAAAATACAAGTAGTCAATAATTTTAAAAAGTTTAATTTGAACTGATGTACCAAAATAATCATACATGTAAGCTTTCACAATCCTCTGCAGTGTTTGTTAAGGAACTTAGTATAGATTTAATTTCACAACCTTCTATAAATGCGACTACCTAATCAAGATCTCTGGCATCTAGAACCGCAAATTACAATTGAAAAAAAACACACTGATGGGAATGAGAAAATAATTCCGGCTTACCACATTTCATGAATTCAACCATGCAATGAAGTAAATTAAAAAAAAATGGACCAAGGAAAATAGCTTACCTTTTCATGGGGTCCATCAATTAACAAGAGAGCAGCACCACCAGCCACAACCAGGACAATTAAGAAAACCAACAAGCCGAAATGCCTACGGATATAAAGAGACGAGCCCTTCAAATATTCCGCTGTGGCAAGTATGAATAAATAGAATGTTTTGATGGGATGAGTTGCTAGCGACAAGTTCTCCCGATCTGAGCACTGTTTAGTACGGAGATCTGCACAGAATAAATTTAATAATTTAGGATAAGAAACACATGTTAGCATTAATATTGTTGAGTACTGCCTTTGATTGATCATTTGGAATTTTGGATATTTTTATGCTTTTCTAGAAGTAAGAATTGTTAGTTTGTTATATGAAATAATTGACTAGGTCCGATCCTACAAGGAAAACAGCTGACAAAGTATTAAACAGACAATGACCGCAAAGACGTAATGACAATAAATGTGTATTACATTTCACATACTACTGGTTTTAAGGATACATAGCATAAACAAACAATAATCAATTAAGTAGTTTTAGAAGAAAATGCAAAACAACTAATCAGAGAAAGGGAAAATAAATAAAAAAGGAATATAGTAGTAGGAAGACACCCTATATCTGAATACAAAATTCAATTAATTTTATTGTTTATTAATTAACAGATAACATTCAAATTTAAGTAAGATTCCAATCAGCAGACAGCAGGCAACAAAGACCACTCCGAGATCAACAAAATGAAACGTGTATCAACAGTTTCCAATTTTTTTATCCCTAATCTTCATTCCTTTTTCTTAAAGAAACAATACCATGATGTTAACAGCAAATAACCAGATAACAAAAAAATTTCCTAATATGTAGAACCTCAGAATAACCAATTAGAAACGCATTTAATAAGCCATTTTCTCTAACGATCCAAATCCAAATTGCAAGTGGATTGAGCTGGGAGGTAGTAATTGAAGGGCCCACTATATTGTGGGATTAAGATGTTTAAGCTGAATAATCTTATCCAATCAAATTCGAGCTCTAATCATTTTTTTCTTCTACTGACTTTCAAAATTTGTCATTATATTTTTTATAAAAATAATAATTTAAATGACCTCATAAAAAGGCATAAAAGGTCAAACGAAAAACCTAAACGATGACAAGTCCATATCGACATTCAAACTACCGCTCTGTGTCGCTTTTCAAAAAAAAAAAAATCAGAGAATTGGAACAAAAAAAACTCGGATTTAAATCAGGCAATCATTCAATAAAGAGAGAGAGAGAGAGAGAAAAAGAAACAATCGAACTAACCCCAGATTGAAGGATCCTCATCCCCCAAATCCCGACTCGACGGCTTGCGGTACAGCTTCGATTTCCTTCTCCCCATCGCAGAAACCTCAGATTCGTTCTCGGAACGGCATAAGAGGGATCAGATCTGACTAGAAGGAAATTTCTAGAAAACAAGGAAGAGGAATTTGGTAAAATTCGTGCCTGATACTAGAAATCAGGAGGGAATAATGGTGTTTTCTTTTTAGGGTTTCGTAACTGAATCAAAACGCCTCACGAGATTAGTGGAGGCGCAGCGTTTATATTTCCCGTTTTGTCGGTTCGCCTCGGATGGAGAGGGAGAGAAAAGAAAGGTAGAGTAAAACAAAGGGATTCCTTGCTCTTTTGTTGTTGAAGAGTTTGTTAATAAATTATAAATTAAGGATACTATTTGGAGAGGATAAATATAAATAGATAAATAAATAAATAAATTGTTGCTTTGATTAGGAGTTATGGGTACTCGGAAACGTACACGAGATGTTATCCAGCTGTTGGATTGGCTTGTATCGGACGTTAAAGTTAAATCTAATTTTGTTTATGAATTTCTTTGAGTAAAAATATTACTAGTTTATATATTTATTAGTTTATGGATGGATTTCTTTGAGTAAAAATATTACTAGTTTATATATTTATTAGCATATCTCAAAAGTGGTTAGAGGCAAGGGATTGGATTTTGAAGTACTTATTTATAACGAATTTTAGTTGAAATTGTATTGTTGTGGATTTTAATTAGATATTTCATTCAATATATTAATACTTCGAGTGAGGCTATGGTACTATGCATAGCACGGATTGGTCCGTGCTACGGCTCAATATTTGAGTTTTCAAAATTCTAACGGTCGATACGAACCGTTCAACGTGATTATAAAACAGTGATCTGAAAATTCTGGACCATCCAAAAACAGTGTTTTCTACCTATCTAAAAAAATAGTAAAAAAATTCGAAAAAATGTAAAATTTGGTTTGCAAGTACATATTCATTTTATAATCACGTTAAACGATTTGGATCGACCGTTAGGATTTTGAAAACTCAAATATTGAGCCGTAGCACGGACCAATTCGTGCTATGCATAGTACCGTAGCCTCACTCTAATACTTCTTATATTCTTATTTAATTATGTTTATTGTTGACAAATGTTATTAGTTAAGCAGATGTCATATGTAAATCAATATAAGAGGACACAAACAATGATTACTTTGATAACAATTATCAACGTGCAATTTAATTAAATTTTAAAAGTAGTGCTTTTAATATTAACATCGTAGTAAATAGGGTTGTTTTTTTGCTCTTCAGTGAACCGAAATACAATAATAATTGAGCTCAATAAATTATTGTTTTTTTATCTTGTAATCATTATCATGATGAATTTACATTTTGAAATACATGACACTTTTATTTAATATTTAATAAGTTTGTTTTTGTCAAAGAAAAAACTGAATTAAAAAAAAAATGTATACTAACCAGGGTTCTAAATAGCGTCGCTATAGCGAAAGCTATGCCACATAGCATTTTCTTTATATTTCGTATATTCAATATTTGTACTAAATATCAACATTATCTAAAGTCTCATAGAACAATAAATAACACCAAATAATTAAAAAATTATAATATTCATATTGAACCAGTACAAAGTCCAAATTGCGGTTCTAAATATCCATAGTAATATCATAAACTATCGATTTTTCCTATTAAAAATATCTTAAGCATCATGATTCATGACATAATCTTTTTTTTTTTTTATTCAAATTTCAATTTCTATTCCCAATTTCAAATTGATTTATCTGTAATAAGTAGCAACAAATTCAATTTCAGTTTGAGTTTTTTTGGATCTTTATTTAAAATCCATATAAATTGCTTGAAAAACTCATATTGTTTTTTTTTTTTTAAATTTGGCAGTGGTTATCAAATAGGTTTTATTAAAAAAAAAAAAACATATTGTATAGCGGACCACTATAGCGCTATAGCGGCCGTAGCGCAAATAGCGCATTTTGATGTCATAGCTTAGCGTTTGGGCTCCAAAATCGCTATAGCGACGCTATAGTGCCGCTATAGTGTGCTATTTAGAACACTGATACTAACGTTGCTAATAAACATGCCAACTAAATATAGTTACTTTGAAAATAAAAAATATAAACCATTCGAATCAAACCAAAAATATAATGTTAAAATATATTTTGATGCACCATTACATTATGCAGCGTATTTTCATACTAAATTGATAACGGCTAAAAATACCAAATTCATCAATAGCAATTCAGGTACTTCCCGGTAAGCACATAACGAGCATAATATTTTTTATTTTTTTTACTTATGACCAACTTTGGATCCCTTTAAATTGAAATTTTTGTCCCGAATGCGTACAGGAAGACAACACTACGGAGCACGACGCAAATGTGCAAACCGTCCTATGTCGAAACAATAGTATTAAAAAATATTAATACATGATATAATTTCCCAAGTTAATATTTCCTCGAAAGCTGGATAGGTATACAGTAATGAAATTGGATTTTGTCCAAAGGGCTTTGGACATAATCTCATCCAAAGCCAGGAATTACCATTCGATTTGCTTTAAGATTCGTGCTAACATATTTAAAACTTAATAACTCTGAATGGCTCTGTAAATCTAAACCATTCGTGTAAATTTTAACACAGATCAGACGGTTTACAACTGATTTTGGATGAGATTTTGTCCAAAGTCCTTTGGACAAAACTCCATCCATACAGTAATACTGATCTGGCCGGCGGGACCCCGCTGACGCTGCAGGATCAGACACAATCCGGATCCACTGTGACTAGAGTAGATATTAATAAAATATAACGAGTTTTTTTTATTTTTTTTTGAGGATTCAACACAGTTATTTCGGAGTTACATGCACCAGTTGTCAGATACTTGCTACACGGATTTTGGTGTGGTACCCGTAACTACAAATTCGGTTTTATAAGATACTTTGATCGTTAGGTTGTTTAGCACTTTAGATCTGAAGTAGGCGGAACCGTTGAACCCACATGGCCACATTATTCTTTGGCATTTGCTTCGGTGCACACAAAGACCTATTTGTAAAATGAGTCCTATTTTCATTTTCAAAGTTCAAACAGTCGATCCGACCGTTCAACATTATCTCCATTTTAAAATATACTTGGAGGTCAAATTTTACATTTTTTGAAATTTTTTTTATTATTTATTAAGTATTTTACAAAAACTAGTCAAATTCAGACCATTGAATTTGTAAAATACTTAATAAATAGTAAAAAAAATTAAAAAAATGTAAAATTTGACCTCCAAGTACATTTTAATATGGAGATAATGTTGAACGGTCGGATCGACTGTTTGAACTTTGAAAATAAAAATAGAACTCATTTTACAAATAGGTCCTTGTGTGCACCGAAGCATCCCTCTTATTCTTTCCCCTTTTTTTTCATCATCTTTTGTCCTTTTACGAACATTTTTTAGTACAATGCCGGCAGTAAACATACATCCTCTTTAAATTTTTATTCCCAAACCAGTCCTTGCAAATTAAATTTTTAAATCTTCTATGTGAAAGATGATGCTATTACCGTCACGCCGAGTTCCATTAGCCCTTTTTCGTATTTCAAATAGAACTGAGACCAAGAGTTGCCCAAGCAGTCTTTTTCCTGTAACCCCACTTGCATGCTTCTAGAGTTGCATCCCACCTCACCCGCATTTTTATCCGGATAGGAATTCTAGAACGGATATACCTAAACCGTGAGATTCTAGAATGGATATACCTGAACCTTAAAAAGACAGATTTGGGTCCGGTCCAATGGGCCTTAGTAGGCCGAAATTTAAGCAGATGTTAGAGAGAGAATAGGCATAGAGTCAAACTTCTCCCTGTGTAATCCAAAATTCCAAATGCCCAAAGAAATAATATGAGCAAATTTAAGCTTTCTACTTTCCGATGTTTCCTATTTGACACATTATATGGGTACATTTTGGATAGTCAAGAATATATTCGGAGTTATGTGAATCATATTATTTGGAATTATGCTAATTTTAAGGGAACTCAGTTCGCTATTCCGACAAAATAGCAATGTTATTCCAAGAACAGAACTATTATTGAAAATCCATACTTCCTCCGAATTTTTTTGCCAGCTCTCATTTAAGATGTGCCAAAGTAAATGCACTCAGTGTGGGAGGTCACACGTTTGAAACCCGGAATGTGCAATTCTTTGTGGATATTAAATAGTTGGTTAGGTCTTGACCTCCAACTTTTACTAAAAAAAACAAAAAAAAAACAAAAGGAAAATCTGAATATATCC
The DNA here is from genome assembly GCA_025461125.1 of Carex kokanica. Classification (NCBI taxonomy): domain Eukaryota; kingdom Viridiplantae; phylum Streptophyta; class Magnoliopsida; order Poales; family Cyperaceae; genus Carex; species Carex kokanica. The sequence continues at coordinate 1,524,742 of JAJGRX010000838.1, read as the reverse complement.
AGCATCTTGACATCCAGCAGAACAATTAAAATATAGTGGCTTATTAGAGTTCAAATAAATCCAGCAGAACAATTAAAATATTAAACTGAATCCAGAATTAGAAATTTCAAAGAACAGACACAATATTATATAAAGTGATACTCACTTATCATACAAAATGGAGCCAAGCAACCAAAGCTCAAAAAGAAGCGTTTGCAAACCTCAACCTATGTGTGGTATTTACCGCTTGAGATGGAAAGAAAAGAATTTGGTTCCCTCAAATCTAATTTCCTCATCTTGACATCCATCAAGCTGTTTTCAATCTGCTTGCCAAGTTGAGTTGAATCTCTTCTTTTGCACTCTTATCCAATGGATCTTCACCAAAGTACAGATCCAAGATCGACTTGCACAGGAGCTTGCTTTGTATTTGTCCCACCTCATTTCCATCAACTGCACAAAACACACACACACACACAAGTTTTCAGCAAAGTATAATTATGGGCAATGCTTGCAGATGGCAAAATAAACTTAAGCTGTCAATGAGAGCTACATATGTTATCTAATGTGTGAGATGCGTCGCCATCCAGTTTGTACCGAGCAGTACACATCTGTACCAGGTAGTACAAGTCAATTCCTCATTTTTCTTCCAAAACCTTTTATGTTTACACACTGATTCATGTTATCAAATGATAAGCATAAATTACTGCATAAATGATAAATGAATTGCCGTAGTTAGACTATCAGTATTGACTGCCAAACAATTGGTTTACATTTGGAAGTAACAGCGTACATAAGGGCTGGAGATATAGTATTCCTGATATTAAAAAAGTTGAAAAAAAGAGATTGACTTAAGATGGTCTGAGAGGACCTACTTCTTGCTCGAAGAACATATCCTTCTTCCCTTGAAAGTTCGATCACGGAACCCTTTGGTAGTTTCTGTTCATCTTTAAAGAGGGAGACAAACCTGTCAAGTAAAAATCTCAATACCAAATCACCAAGTTGACAGAAACGAGTCCTAATTTAAAAGCAATGAATTCCAATAACCATCATACATACTTCTGAAGCAATTGATCTGTGTCAGATGGCTCAGATGCACTAAATTTTTGGAGCCTGGTACCGACACTTTTCGCAAAAGCATTGCGAACAGAACGAATGCCAAGTCTTCCGTACACTATTTGAAGCCGAACTGTCATTGGAATATCGCTCTCTAAGGCATCAGCTATAAACTCCTTATTATCTTTCAGCTCTGACAAGGAGGTGGCACTGTATTTCTCATTAAGCTTCTTTATGTCACGGTCGTCAGCATAAGCCCCTACAAATCCAAAAGAGTTATATACAGTATGTATCTGAAATAAAGTTTGCTAAGGGGTTTCCCAAGATAAACAATAAGGTCTGATGTATGAAATGTGTGGGCTATTTTTCAGTCTAACGCTAGCTGAACCAGATCCAATTAGACATTGATTCCTTTTTTTCTAAATGATTTTTTGTAATTTCATTGAGATAATTTAATTAATAGTCGTCTTGTTCGCAAATTTTGTTCAGAAACTCGAACATGACAACTTTGTCTTACGCGCAAATTAAGCAACACATGCTATCTTGATAAATCACATTATCCAAATTGGAGAACTACATATTAACCAGGAAATGGATGTCTCCAGTTCAGGCAACAATTGAGGGCTTTGATCACACTTCATACCAGTACTCAGTTTCTGCAGTAACTGAATTGTGCACTGGTGTCTCTCCTATCCACAGATTACAAAACCAACTTAGCAACCATGAACCATCAACTCATGTAATTAACCAGAGTTTAATGTAGGGTTTGGTTAAGAGATACATGTATATATGTACATCTATTGCAAAGATTGAAAGAGACACAGAAATAAGAATCAATTAATAGAAAATATCAATATCCTCTCTTCATATCTTTATCACATATAATGGGTTAATTTCTCATGTACCCTTCAAGAGTTTTTTAATTTCTTATTTACCCATGTACTCTTCATTATATCTAATATATCCCTCAACCTTTTCTTTTCTTTCTTATTTGCCTATGAAATTAATTATCCATATTTAAAGAGTCATTTAAATTTATTGTTGCCAATAATACCCTTATTTTCACAAGTCTCCTTCAATTATTTTTTCGTTCCATTGAAGCGCCTAACTCCTACGGATAAATTATTTTGCCAATCATTCTTTGTATTTTTTAATAACCAGTTGAGTGTTTCCACCAAGTTAGTGCATGCTGAGATTCACTTGTTCAACGACAAACAATAATTCTCTCAAAAAAAAATGGAAATTTTCTCTCATAAATAGTATCAGCAAACAATAGGTACTATGATACAATACCAACTAATGATGACATATTTTGAAAGCCCTTTTTGGCTTAATACTACAAAGTTTTGCCTGTGATGTTCATCCTTTTACACCATTGGTTGCTTCTCAAGAGAATCCTATTGGTTGCTTCTCAAGAAAAGGTTTTCACTTGGACCATTAAGGTGTTGATAAATGTGATCAGGAGCTCTCATTTATCGATGTTGTCTGATAAAATTGAGAATTTTGAAAATGTAGAGGAACAAAAGGATAAGCAGATTAACAGTGAATGGGAGGCGAAAGCAGCTGCATTTCGTATTTTTAAGAATGTTGCGAAGCCTAATTCCAGAGGTGTCATAATTAGGCGCTTCAATGGAGCGAAAAAATAATTGAAGCAGAGAGATGAACATGAGGGTATTATTGGCAATATAATAGATTTAAATGACTCATTAAATATGGATAATTATTCATTGGCAAATAAGAGAGAAAAGAAAAAATTGAGGGATATATTAGATATAATGAAGAGTATAGGGCTAAATAAGAAATTGAAGTTGAGAAATTAACCCCATAATAATTGATTAATTTGGATGAAACCATGCTATTACTAAGTTCAATACCGCATTGTATTGATCCAATGCGGAGATAAATTAAATCAGAAGCAATGCAAAAAAGAGTGCATAAGCAAAAAAGAAACAAAAGAAAATAACAATTACCATAGGCATAGACATCAATTGACTTGAGACCAAGCACATTAGCCCTCCTAACCCCGACTCCAAGCAGGCGCCTGCCACCATCGACCTCCTCTGGAAACACCTCTCCAGTCTTCCGCTCAACTGGAGAGCAGCTGGCGTTTGCGAGGGAGAGAGAAGCCCAGCCGATGTGAGAAACGTTATCTTGATGCACGAAGTGGGTGAAGGAGGAGAAGGCCAGGGAGAGGCCCAGTGCTGACGCGGCCGCTAGAGCAGCGGTAGCGAGAAGTGGAGAAGAGGAGGAGCCACGAAAAGAGAAATTAGGGAGTCCGGGGAATTCTGGGAAGCCGAGGCCGAGGGACGAAGCCATGGAAGTAATACCTTGCGGATCTTCGACTTCGACTCTGGATTCTGGAAGTGACTTTCTGACTGAGGCTGTAGCTGTGCGAATCCCAAATTCCGTATCAATGAAGTAACGCGAATTTATAAAATTATTGTTATTTTTTTTTTAAATCCAATGTTATCATTAAAAAGCCACTGTTTGCCTGGCGTCTTTAATTCTAGATGTATTTTTTTTGTCGGACGTATATTATATTGGTTTGTAGCTAATTAAGTAATTTACAAAGAGATCAACTATGGTGAGTTGTGAAGTAAAACGTCGTTTTACTTCACGCTCATACTCTATTTTGAAAATCTAAACAACCGATCCGAACCGCTCAACATGTTCTCCATATTGAAATATGCTTGGAGACCAAATTTTACATTTTTTTGAATTTTTTTACTATTTATTAAGCTACTTTGAAAATCGCAGATCCGGGTGAACAGTAAAAACAATAAAAAATTCTGGACCATTCGATCAGCGATTTTCAAAGTGGCTTAATAAATAGTAAAAAAATTCCAAAAAATATAAAATTTGGTCTCCAAACACATTTCAATATGGAGAACATGTTGAGCGGTTCGGATCGGTTATTTAGATTTTCAAATAAAAATATGAGCGTGAAGTAAAAATGACATCTTACTTCGCAACTCACCATAGCCCAGCTCATTTACAAATAAAATTACTTTGAAAAGGGTTTGGACTTTTAGAATGCGCGTGGCAATGGCAGTGGCAGAAATGGATCAATTTTAAAGATTTAGTGTTGGAAAAATTTAACTAACAATTAGATTTAAATCTAAATTTTGATCACTAAAAAATAATAATATATATAAAAAATGAGGAGGGTTCCAATACCTCATGCTTTTCATACCTTATCATACCTCATATTTTATTTTCGTTTTCAAAGTCCAAACTGTGGATCCGAACCGTTAAACATGATATTCATACTAAAATATGATTGGGGATGAAATTTTATAATTTTTGAAATTTTTTTACTATTTTTTAAGATGGGTAGAAAATCACTGTTTTTTTACCGTTAAAAAAACAGTGATTTTCTACTCATCTTAAAAAATAGTAAAAAATTTCCAAAAATTATAAAATTTCATCCCCAACCATATTTTAGTATGGATATAATGTTGAACAGTTCGGATCGACAATTTAGACTTTGAAAACGAAGATATAAAATATGAGGTATGATGAGGTATGAAAGGCATGAGGCATTGGAACCCTCCTCATAAAAAATATAATCAAGAATATAATTAAAATTGTATTGCCCGGAGCTGCAAAATGCGGACCTAAGGTAACTTCCCGTCCTAAGCGCAGGAATAATCGGTTAAGCTTGCCCCAAGTTACGCCAGTATTCCTCTACCTGCGGGTGCAACCGTGGTAGAGGTTGATATAGCTTCTTTCAACAATGGTAGTGAAATAATATTTTTACTATGAAGAAAATATTTGTTTGTGGGAGAATTGAAATTGAAATTTATGAATTATAGAGCTAAGAGAGAGACAAGAGCGTATGTGAATTATTGGATAGATTATTAGATGATCTGATCTTCAAACTTTATGTGATATTTATAGACAAATTTCATAGGCACAATAAAGTCTTTAGATTCATGCCAATTAAAATGCTATTGATTATATTACCGTTTTCTTATATTAAACGATAAACGTTAAAATAGCAATGAAAATGAACATAGCTATTTTGTGGCCCAAAAGAATTAATTGAGCATCAACGGACCAAATCAAACGGAAAGCTGGTGTAATGTAATTCATGAAATTATTTGTCTATAAATGTAACGTTGAGCCAACTGCTCATATCTAATATATTTCTTAATTTGATCTTCTGTGACAATAAACAGTAAGCTTCTATGTAGAAATCAGATCAATGAACTTACTTCACAAATAGCTCCATAATTCATAAAGATTAAAACGTTAATATTAAAATAAGTATTTATTTATATAAATTTTGTGTTTTCAAAATAAAAGAATTAATTCACAAATAGCTCCATAATCCATAAAGATTAAAATGTTAGTATTAAAATAAGTATTTATTTATATACATTTTGTGTTTTCAAAATATATTTCTAACATTTAGGTCATGTTTGGTTCTGGAGTATGGAATAAAGTTACTTCAGATTAATTTTTTTTACTTTGAGTTAAGGTAGATTAAAATAATCATGTTTGGTTGAAGTTTGGTGGAGTAAGCTCATGAAGAGAGAAAAAATTATAACATGGTGTTACTCTAACTGCGAGACTCACATGTGAAGTAAGTTACTCCACCTAGAGAGCTGGAGTAACTTAATCTGAATTAACTCAAATGTTACTCCATCTTACTCCTCATTTGGCTCCTTAAAAATAAAGTAGAGGGTTTACTTCACCACTTACTCTACAACCAAACATGAAAATGATTTCAACTTCTAGGTCATGTTTGGTTGTGGAGTAAAGTTAATGAGGATTAAATGACTTACTCCATCTTACTCCACATATTTTACATCTTGTTTGGTAGTATAACTCATAGCTTAAATTAATCCGCCTAGAGGAGTAAAGTGTTGGAAACTGAGCCTCTTCCTATGATAGTGGGCCCTACAGGTGGAGAAAGTGTGGAGTAAGTTAATCCACCTGAAGTGGTGGAGTAACTTACTCCGGATTAACTCACCGCTTACTCCACCTTACTCCTCTTCTTTTACTTCTCGTTTGACTACCTAAGTGTGGAGTAAGGGGTTTAGTCCACCTCTTACTCCACAACCAAACATGACCCTAGAGATTAATCAATTTTTAATATCTTCGCTATAAAATCAAGCCAGGTTTAATTGATAAAAGTGCATAACTTGTTGAAAATTTGAAGACGGATACGAAGAAATGATTATTATTCGTTAGAAATTAATAAAGAAGTCGGCGACAAATCATATACGACGATTAAAATAGTTCATTATGAAAAAGTCAAAAGAACATGGTATTACATGTGTTAGGTGCCAATGAGTAACAAACTTTACAAAATGGGAGGGGATTATGTCCGAAGTCATTTGGACTGCATCATCGTCCAAAGCATTTTTTGTCCGTCCGATTAAGTTTATATTTTAACTTCTTGAGATTGTAAATGGACCCCACTTAAACTTACAAAGAAATAATTTATCTTTCCTTATTTGCGGTGTAAACTAAACACAAGAAAATAAAAAAATTCATGCGTTGTTCTACCGTCTCTCCTACTTGTGCATGAGAACAAAACAAAGAATCTTTTTTATAAACCATAATTAAAATTTTGTTTTTTACGAAACCAACGTGATTACTTTTTTTTTTTTTACAAAAATTATAAGAACCGAAATGACATTTCGGTCCGAAATTTTTTTTTTATTCCGGACCGAAATGGCATTTCGGTCCGATCTCTTTTTTGGATTTTCTGCGGCGGCTCATATATAAAAACTTATGAAACCAGTACCACAGAAAATTCAAAAAGAATTTTTTATTTGAATTTTAAAAACAAAGAAACTGATCTACAGTATGGATCAATCCGCACTCTGCGAATTAGAGACTAACAAATAGATACTTAACTAATGAATATAGTTCTCCCGCAAAAAGTGGAATCCACATTCTGCATTAATGTAATGTTCGAGTTAATTTCCGGATCGTGCAATCAGTATTCAGACCAATCCGGCCCACACATATAACACACAAAGTCCTTTTAATATTAGTGCGGATCTAAATCGGACGGTCCAGATCTTAACTCAAAATTTGAGTCAATGCAGAGGATTTAAATGTAGCGATTTTCTATTTATTTGAAAAAACATGTAAAAATATAAAATTTAATCTACAAATATATTTTCATATATAGATCATGTTGAATTGTTCAGATTTACTATTTGAATTTTAAAAACAAAGATACTGATCTACAGTATGGATCAATCCGCACTCTGCGAATTAGAGACTAACAAATAGATACTTAACTAATGAATACAGTTCTCCCGCAAAAAGTGGAATCCACATTCTCTGCATTAACGTAATGTTCGAGTTAATTTCCGGATTGTGCGATCAGTATTCAGACTAATCCGGCCCACACATGTAACACACAGTCCTTTTATATTAGTGCGGATTTAAATCGGACGGTCCAGATCTTAACTCAAAATTTGAGTCAATGCATAGGATACAAATTCCAAAAAGTGAGGACAATTTCCCAACAGTTTATCTATCTTCAACGTGGGGCCCAGTAGTCGGTGAGATGATAGACGAGGCCTATTACATTTTGTTTGGAGCTCCCAGCCGAGCGATTATAATTCGGTGCCATATCTAGGTCCGTTTTGAGATGCGTGCAAAGTCAAAACTGACAACTCCGATCTAATTGTACTCGGTCACAGGTATTGCACTGGATCAGAGAATCGGATCCCCTTCCCAATTTTCCCGAGTGAGTATCCTCTGAGATATCTCAACTTTTGCGTGACCGACGTGTCCGGTGCCTATTCGGGGATAGCGCAGGGGGCAAGTATTATTTGTGCTTTGAGATTCGTGCATAACTGAATGGTTGTGACATCCGGAAAAACACGCAAAAGTTGAGATATCTCAGAGGATGTGAATTCAATTTTCCCGTCCCAAACCGTTGTACAGGTCGAAAACTGCATTTCGCAAACTTTGAATGCGGTAGTGAGTTAGTGAGTCGGTAATGGTGTTGGCGGAGAACCTGACCGATGAAGGAGGCGGAGGCGAGTGGCGTTGCGCAGCGACGACGCATCTACAGGCTGCGTCGTCACAAGGCCAACGCGAACTGGAGTCTCCAGTTCCTCTTCCTCCGCCCCTGCGTGCAAGATTCTGCGGGATCCGCATGTAAGATAGGTGCCCAGGCACTGCGACTTACTCCTTCGCAACAACCGGCGGCCTACCGTTCCTCACACTTGTAAGCCTCTGTATGTTATATTTTTTCCTTTCGCTAAGATTTCTTTGTGGAGAGGTATTGAGTATTGACAAAAGATTTCCCAGAGATGGTAGATTTATCCCCATTAAAATTTGTGAGAGAAAGTTCTCTCGAATTATAAGGGGGAAAGGACTTCGAATTAGGGTTCTACTTGGCTCTGGTTTTAACGTATTAAATGAATTATGAACGTGCTTTGAATTTTGGCTGCAATGTTCTTTTGTCAATAATGTTGGCTTGATTAGGTTTGAATGGTATTGAAAGGCAGTGATAGGAATTGAGATCTAGAACCTCTAGCATAAAGTAAATGTTTTGTAATTCTAGTATAGTTTTACTAATTTTGAGTATAAAAATCTGAAAGTATCTCTGGTACTAGAAGGCAGTTAGAAGTTTGTAGATATGGGAATGGTCTGGAAACATGTCTTGTTTTATGCAGAGTTGGCTAGCTTGAGAGCTAGTAGATTTTTGAGTCTATGAGTAGATTTTAAAATTGGCTCAGTTTCACTCCAAATCTATATATATATTTTTTACATCTTATTTATGCTAATTTTTCATCCCCATATATATATGTATATATTTTGTTTTACCTAAACAAATTACCATATTCCATGGCCAGGGCTGAAGCCTGGGCCTGCGTATCCTCTTATCATGGATTTAATTATTCCAAATAGAGTTAATTATATGCTGTATTCTTTTCCACTTGTGCAAAAAATACTGAATATGGCTAATATTTGTATGGTCAGTGCTTATCTCTGTGACGTTTTAAGGATAAGCTTGGATGCAGTGAACATTATCAAGACGGGTCAAACTGTAGTTGTAAACTGCAATTAATGATCAAACACCTATGCGATGGTTTTATTAATTGTAATGGTTCTTGCCAACCACACCCAACATCGAATTTGCACAAGACCTAAATTTTTAGATGTCTGTATCACCTTCTACTGCAAGAAAGAATGGCTCAAATAAAAATGACCAAGGAAGAGAATTGAAATTAATGTTTAGTTTTATTTAAAAGCAGCTAATTATTATTCGGAAATATTTTGCTTTGGAAATTAGTTTAATCTAATATTCATGAACATTGTTCACTATTTTAAATCAAATATTTATTATGTGGGGGCAAAGTTGTGAAAGTTAAACGGGATGAGCTTTTTTCAACCCATAACTCTTTTGGCGCTTTCAAGCAAATGATCTTAAGAAAAATGTTGACCAGTGTGCCAATGTAAGAAATGCACACCTGGCAATTTGGTCTCTGTTTTAAGGCCCAAAGGAGAAAGAAATGGCAAGCAATAAATTGAATAATTAGCCAAATTTCAGTAAAGTTTGATACAATGTATGTAATATAAAACTTAAAAGATTGTTTCTGTTTTTGATCCATGACAATGAAAGAAATGCCGTGCTAAAAGTTGAAACAATAGACCAAATTTAATTAGCTCTAATACAATGTATCTAATATATTTAGGAACTTTTGTTATTTCACCCAACTTTCTACTATATTCGTGTTTAACGATTTTTGTTGGCTAATTAACCTTGTACCCAATTTCTATTAACTGTGTACAAAACACCTTGATCTCTGTTATTTGCATCCAAGTATGTATTTCTGTGGTTATAACAGTGCTATTTAAAAAATCAATTCAAAATAAAATTAATCAGACAAAGAATTATTGTCATTTTTTATCTTCAAAATGTGAATTTATTATTCAAAACTTTCTGCGAAGTTTATTTAGTCTCTGGCTCATACTTCTCTGTGCTTGAATTTAGTTTCTACATTAGCTAACTGAAATAACAAATATTAGTAGGAGGAGTCGAGGGGCAAAGTTGTCAAAATTAATTGGAAATCTACTTTTCCCAAATTTTCAATTAGTGTTTGGTTTCATCTATTAGAACGCGTAGATTAGGTTGCAATGTTATAGATGTTGGTTGGATATAATAAGAACTTAAAACTGGGACTTCTTTGCATAAGGCCCATAATGGGAAACAAAAATTGGTAACTGACCAGATCTGGTTCTCTTTCTCATCCCTTCCTCTCTCTCCGCCGTGCCCTGAGAAAATTGAGAGAAAAGTAGAAGTTGAGAAGAGAAATAACTCACGTCCTCTGTCCTTTACCATGGTTGGTTTATCACCTATCTCTCTGGGTCATTCTATCTAATCCGATCTGATACGGTCTGAGCTGTGCTCAAAATTGAAATCTTTTTTCTATGTGCAGTTCACCATAGCAGCTATCAACGACTCAGACTCTGGCAATGAATTGGTGCCCCTTGCGCCTTCCAAGGAAGCCCAGGTTACTATTCTACTTGTCTTGTTGTTTGTTTTAATAAATCCCTCTTTATCCTCTTTTGCTATTGGAATCCGTAAAATCTAGATCTAAAATGAACTTTTTTGTTGTTGTGGTGACTGTTTTGTCATGGAATTACAACAATAAAATTCCCTACGACTGAGTTTCTGTTTGTTTTTGCTTTTTTATATTTCCTATACTTATTTGCCAAAACTCTTTATTACTTCTTTTCACTTCTGGCCGATTATGCACAGAGTTTAAATTTTGTATTGAAGAGAACACAGTCCCTTTTGCATTACCCAAGCAGTGGTTGCAATGGTATGCAGTATGTTGTTGATCAATGACTCGCATTAAATTGGTTCAGATATACAGACTGAATTGTTGAGTTGTTATGAGAGAAACTGTAATATCAAGTTAATAGAGTGTGCTGATTCATTAATTCAAAATTAAAAGTTGCCTGGCATATTTCAGGAATATCATCTGTCTGAGAAGTATTATGAGGCTCTCCGAAAGATCATAGATAAAGAATACACCAGGGCTCGGGAACTGCTCGAAGAAGCATTAAGCGACCCACTGATATCAAATATTCAAGCTGAGGATAACGGTGAAGGTCCTCGTCTACGAGAATTAAGGTTAGTCAATAATAGTTGGATCTTATTGGCTCATAAAAAAAGCAGATAATTAGAATTTAACTAAATCATAGTTATAATGCAGAATTTTATTTTTTTAATAGGGCATCAGATTTCTTTTTCATACATTAGAATTTGCCTTTGGTCTTTTTTTTGTTTTGGGAAATCTGCATGATTTGTTAAATGTATGTTTTATTTTATTGAAACAAAGCAAGTCTAAAATTTACAGATTTTCCCTTAGTTAAGATGAGATTGTTCACATTACAACCTAGTAGGCTCGAAAAATAGCTAGGAATTGTTAATTGTTCGTGTAAGTGTAAATGAAGTGCTGTTAATTTGGGACAATCTCTTATTGATCATGCCTTTCCTTGTATTTTTTTAAGAGAAATGTGAAACAGGTGAGCTGTGGCTTAAATGGACCCAAAAGTTACAACAGAGCCAATACAGCGTAGCATGTTTGCATTTTACACCCCAAAAGAGAAAATAGATCCAGGAAAAACAACAATTGAGCTTTACTAATTAGTCACAGCTAAGGACCTAAGAATTTCCCTCTTGTTAAACCATACTAATGCTGGGTCTTTTCTAGGTTTCTGTGTTTGAAGAATCTTGCTGATGTCTACCTTAAGCTAGGACCGGAGCATAATGAAAGTGCCATGAAATGCTTTCTTCAAGCTGCTGAACTCGATAGGGACGATGTGGTTCTGTGGAACCAACTTGGCACCCTGTCTTGCTCCATGGGTTCACTCAGCATGGCACGTTTTGCCTTTGAACAAGGGCTCAGAGTCAGCCCAACCAATGGTGAGCATCTTATATGTTCTTCTGTTCTTTGTAACCCTATTATGCAAAGTTTTATTTATTTTTTGTCATCTTTGCATGGTACTAGGTTTTTTTTTTTAATCTGGCACCATTTCGAGATTCTGTGTCGTTATTTCCATATGGCCCCATTGGAACTTGTGTGTGCAAAGACATTGTATTAAAAAAAAAAAAAAAAAACTTCCGGTTGACACTGAATAAATGTTGACATTTTGAATTCAAATAAACAACATTGTGTAGAAGTCACAATTGCACCAAAACTAGCCCTTAGATATAAATTTGACATATTTGTCGGTGAAATCTTGAGTCCTAACTGAATCACCAAACTGGAATGTGTAAAGATTGATCTTAGGATAAAATTAAGGTACCATACTTGTGATTGAGATTGATAGATAATAATCTTCCTGCAGACATTTGTATGGAGAAACTCATGGAAGTATTAATTGCCATTGGAGATGAGGTGCAGTGCCTTGGTCTAGCAAAGCGATTGCTCAATAAGTGGCCTGGTCATATCCGCGCTTTGCATTTGAAGAGTACAATTGAGGGGACTGAACTGGGACCTTCTGGTTTTGGCCAACTTGAGCCAAAACATCCTAGACTGAACTTTAAGAGAAAGTCCGATATCCCCAACATCCCGGCAGAAAGGATTAGACAGGTAATCCATGGAAACTGCTCACCAATCTAGTCCAGGAATTACAAAAATAATGCAAAAGATGTTAACCCATAGAGATCCAAACAGATATAATCGGATCAAATCTCAAATAGATGATTTTTGATAAATTAGTCTAATGCCTATTCTACAACATGTTCAGTCGGGCAATTCGGTTTGAAAGAATCATTTACTCTTTTAGTCAAGTTGATATAGGCAAGGTGTCAAAAAAATCTAGCAACAATAAAGCATTGGATTGACCAAAGCTTTTTTCAAATAGTCTCTTAAATAGTGCAAAATTGAATAATAATATATGTTGTCGGCAACAAGTTAAATTACTTAAACAGATTAATAAAGGTTTGAATTAACTCGATTTTGGCCAAGGATTGCTTTTCCCTGTTAAACTTGATTTTGCTTTTGTTTTGTTACTGTTTTCAATATTAGGAAGCTTCTTATTGTTTTTTTAAATTTTGCCGATACAGCATTTGCCTTGTCATTTCCTTTTAGCCACAATGATGAATATAGACCAAACTTTCAGTAGATTTTTCTTTGTTCGAAGCACTATCTAAATTCCTAACCCTTGTTTTTATTAATTTTTACCTTTTTGCATTGACAGGACATGCATCTGCAATTGACAGATTTGACATGGTCGGCCCTTGTTGAGAAAACCGTTGACGTCCTAAAAGCAATCGATGTGCCTTCTTTGCAGAGGATAATAATTTGCATAGACAGAGACACATCCAATGAAACAGGTGATGCAAAAGAGGAATCAAGTGTCCCAGGAAAGGGACCACAGTCTCATGAGAGGTGTAACACAAGGATTGGGAGCCAAAAAAGAGGTAAAGATAAAGGGGTATCTGGAAAGGACACACATGATAATTTCCGGAAGCTTGAACAGTTTATAAGCAAAGAGACCAGTTTGAACAAAGAGGTTGACTCTTCCTGTTCTAGCAATCAATTCGCAGCTCTTTCATTGTACACACCTGAGCTTGTTGCTAGTGATATCAAGCAGTTCATAGGGTCAATTCCCGAACACTGCAATGCTAGTCAACTAGGCAGCTTGTTGCTAGAGGAGATTGCCGACCTGCATCTCAACTATGGGGACTATTTCATTAAATTACCCGAATTGGAGCAAATGACTAGGCAGTGGCATCAGGATCGGACCCCTCGCTGCCATCTTTATCTTGCCGAGGTATGTTTTGACCTGGGATCACATCCTGGTAACAAAATGAGACGCGAAGAGTTCTTGTCTCAATCAAATTACCATACATGTATGGTGATGACAGATTTTCTTTCTAATGGAGGGACTTCTGAAGATCTCACTTCTTTCTGGGCCCGCTATTGCTGGATACGTGGTTGCTTGTCTCTCTCTGAGGGTGACAAAGAGAGAGCTCTTGCGCATTTTAATAACGCCCTCTCTTACCTAAAGGAACCATTCTTCTCACCTAACTTCAAGATTGAGAAGTGGCTGACTCCGGAGAGGATAACTCTTGAAGTATACTCCATACAGCTAGACTTTCTACTCAAGAATGACAATAGAGAATTGAGAAGGCTGTCAAACTCCCAGTGTATTAATGTGCTCTCTCCTCTCCTGCTCTCAATCAAGGATGATTTCAAATGGGACCCGGATGCTGTTGCACTGGAGATATCTGCGCTAGATTTGTTAATATCGGCATGTGAAAAGGAAGAGAGTTTGAATCTGAAGATGTATTTGGAGGCTCACAAGCGAAAGCTACAACTGCTCAGAGCCTTTTCTGTTATGAACAAAAGAGGTCCTTGTTCTGAAATTGTGGAAACTTTGAAGTCAAACCCGGTTGAAAGGATTGTTGGAGTTATCCGGGATATATCAAAAATCACGGGTCTGATTAGAACCTCCACTGACAAGAGTGATTTCTCTGTAAGATAAACTTATAACTTACCTTCAATTTTCAATAATTGTTTTAACTCTTTTCATTTCTTAGATTACATTCGCTTTTATCAGGTGTTTCCTATTTGAATTAACGCTCCCCATCTTTAGGTTTTTCTAATTCTTAGCTCTCTTTTTTTTTTGTTTAAACTCAGTTGTGTCCATGTCCATGCCCTTAATACCGAATGTCTGTCTGCTCTGGTGCATCCTTCTGGAGTGCCATATGGTTGTAGAGTGTTGTGTATCCATTTGAGCCGCAGTGTTTATAGTAATAACTTGATATATTTCCACCTTTTCTATTTTCTGCTGATCTACAAAATTTGTAGGGTACTTCAGTGATGAATATTACAGGAGATAACATTAATATAATCTCATTATTTCTCAATATCTGCAGACTGGCTTGGAAGTCCTTACTTCCTTGGTGGGAACGATAGCGGAGATTCAGACTTTACTCCTTATTATGATGCGAAGTATCCTGACCCAGTCAGCATTTAGCAATAGGTCAGTAGATCCAGAACAGATTGAGAGCGCATGCATTGTAGATGCGGCTTGTTCCTTCTGTAAGCTTCAACACCTCGATCCATCTGCCTCTATCAAAGCACAGGTAATGCCTTTTTTTTTTCCACTAGAGAAAGAGCTTTATTAATGCTTTTATTTTTTTTGTGATTGAAGTTGTAGTTGAATCATACAATTCCTGAAATGTCATACAGTACTATTGCAGATGATACAATTCTTTTATCATTTGTGAGGATGGTGAGTATCTTTTGAAGTTAATTGGGAGATTGTTATATGTGCTATTTTCAGTGTTTCTTAGACATGAAATTTTTTCAGTTGGTAGCATCCATGACAGTTTAACATTTTTGCTAGGATCACGTAGTCCTAGATTCACAGTTTCAAACTACATGTTCTTATCTTATGTTGAATACAGGTTGACCTTATTGTCCTGGTGCATGATATACTTGCTGACTGTGGGCTTTGCTGTGCTGGTAAAGATTACAAAGGCGAGGAAGGGACTTTTCTGAAGTTTGCAATCCATCACCTTCTTACACTAGATGTCAAATTAAAGGCTCTTCATGGTATGGTTTCTTTGGCATAAATATAGGAAGAAGAATGATTAGAACCTTAGTTACTTTTAGGTTATCTGAGATTATAACATTTAAATGGTTGGATATAGCTACAGGAGGGTTAGAGGAAGCTAGTGATGAGCAACCCAAAGATGATTTTGAGGAATCGAACATTGACATTGGCACCGCCTTGAGTCAGAGCATCTTCTGCCTTTACGGGATAAATGTGGACCCAGATTCAACGAGTGAAGGTCTGGTCAAGCATAAAAATACTGGTCGTGGGGATTACAGCACCAAGGAGCATTGTGCTGACCTCTTTCAGTATATCCTGCCATATGCCAAGGAATTTCCTGTAAGTATATGAGTGCCCTCAACCTTCAGGATATGGTGTTAACTGTTAAGACTAGACTTCATACTTCACTAAACCTCAATTAAGCAAAAATGAAATATTAAAACAAATGGTTGAACCATTGATTCAGACTTGGGTAAATGCCAAGTCATTTGAATATGACTCAACCTTAACCATCGCCACTTGAGTTGCAATCATCCCCTAGCCTATCAAGGTTAACCTGTTTTGTTGTTTACACATTTGTTGTTATCATTCCTTTCAGAAATCGGGTTTGGTCAAACTGAGGAGGGTACTGAGGGCCATACACAAGCAATTTCCTCAGCCACCAAATGAAGTGCTGTCTAGCAATGCAATCGACAAGTTCTTAGATGGTCCTGATTGTTGTGAAAAGAAGCTCCTTGAAATATATGAATCTAATGGTGGCAGGGAGGCCGTCATAAATATTCTTTTCCCTGAAGGACAGAGATCTGAGGCACTAGAAAAGCTATCCTCTTCTAGGTTCGATCCTTAGACTTTTACTTATCAGGCTGCTTTGAGTTGTTGTAGAAATACTTTGCAGTAATGGAAGAGACCATCATGAACTTTTTACTTTTTTAAAAGTGGGCATCATCCTTTCAGAACCTGAAATTAACATCCTCCCTGTAGAAATGAGAAATCTTATAAACCTTTCACCATTGAAATGCTCTATACAGTTAATAAGTGCCCCACAGTTCAAACATATTCTTTTAAGGATGGGTAAGCTTGCTTTCCACCTCTCTGTTTTTCTCAACTAATTGGGGAGAAAAAAGGCTTAGTGGTAGTTCTTTGATGACATGAGATATTTGAAACTGAAGGGCATAAATATGTTGGGCTTTCAAGAGGCATAATATTGAGAAAATACCGGTTGTTCTTGGATTCTGATTGTTATTCACTAGCAGGTTGCTTATGTATCTGTAGTTCCAATATAGCGACATCATGTAGGTTACGGTTGTTGTTGTAGCCATTTCCTAATGCAACGATCTCTGTGTTTAAGAGAGCGTAATGTGGTTAAAAGTATTTGAGTTTTTATTTAGATTGCGCTATGCTGATATTATTAGTCAGTGTATATATCTTGTAACATCCCATTGAGTGTCATATCTCCTAATAAATTTAGCTGAGTATCTGTCATACGTCCTTTAGGTGATACACCCCAGACACAACAAAAGTATCTTCATACAACACGATTAGGATTATACTTCTATAATTAAGATGAGCTTGAGCGAGCACAGCTATTGTTAGGCTATTTATTAGTAAGGCCAAAGCATGCTCGAGCCTTGGATTAGCCTCGCTTTATCTGGAGTTTAAGTTCCAGTTCCATTCAAGCTCTATTGTTGACTTGTGACATTGCTAGATATTATTATTTCAACTTTATACAATAGTGGATGGATAATAATTTTGATGCTATAAAATGATAACAATGCAAATTTAGCAGATATAATATAAAAAGTCAGCATTCATAAATTAATGGGCAGATTATATTAAGATACGTCCTAGGCAAGATGCCCTTTACCTAAGCTCCTGCATGGCTCATTTATGTAAAATTCAACTTAAGCTGGCGTTCGCCATTTAAATTAGGAAATTTGATCTCTATTCAAATTTTGATTTTGATCGAGCAGTTCACCAGCTGCAATCTGACCTTGCCTCTCCTCATGCAACAACAGTAGAAAACAAGCTCGTAAAACTATGCAATAAGAATATATTTAGTGGCCTACTGTGCAATATGGTTAAAACAAATACGGATAAATACTTCAATATTTCTGTATCAAACATATTAACAAATGCATGTATGAAGATTACTTAAAAGCGCAGTTTCTTATTTAGCTAACAAGTCAATTTTTAACCAAACAAAAAGGCATGTAGGTATACCTCTAGTCAAATGAGGGGAGCCGCTCATACCACACACCTCAGATCATGCAGATGAAGTTTAGTTGTGAATCAATTGGTGGATTTCTTTATCTTTCCTTGAATAATCACAAATAATATAATTAGAGGAATGTGTCTGTTAATAAAGGAAGGATCTAATGCTGCATCATCGTGGTGGCAGTGGATACTATCAACATTTTGCCACTAAAGACCCAATTTGGAGTTCCCATTATAATACTGAACTGCTGAATCTGATATATACCACATCTTATATTCTTGCAAAAGCACGTCCCATTGCAAACATAGTTTTGGTAGGTTTTGAGAGTGTAAAAAATATTCATCCACATTATTGTATTACTCAAGGCCCTTAATTCGTAGTGAAACCAATAACGCAATGTTTATTTGCGGTATTGGCTAGAATATCATAACAATAATATTCAATGGAAAAATTTGTTATATAGTTTACAGATTTTTTTTGGGATATATACAGTCAGTGCAATCAAAACTCGGTGGTAGACCCCTAGTATCTCCGGTATAAATTATACTATCGAACTTGATTTATTGACAAAGTGCTCGGTCTGTGCCTCAAGTGCTCTAACCACAATCGTGAAGCCTGGGTCTAACGTCTTAATCTCAATTTTTAGCTAGGTTATATTGGGGGAGGTGTGTGTTGGATGGCGGGGGGATCTTGAATGTGATAGGATGGAAATTATAAAAATCTTTGCTTTTGTCATGTTGTTAAAATTTGTAAGTTGTTTAAATATTTATTCCATTTATTGCTTTTCCAAAATTAAGTTTCCAAAGAAATTAACAATAGCTTTTGATTTATTAATTTTTTTCAGCTCTGAGCCTTATTTGGAGGTCTACAGTAACCTTTATTACTTCATTGCACAAGCTGAAGATGCCAGTGCTGCAGAGAAATATGCTGGGTTTGTGCTGCAAAAGGATGGGGAAGATTTTGTGGAGCAAAATGCAAATTTCTTCAAGTATGACCTGCTCTACAATCCCTTACATTTTGAGAGCTGGCAGAAACTTGCAAATATTTATGATGAGGTATTACTTGGCTAATGTCTTTTACTATTTGGGTAAGATAAACTGTCTGGTTTCAGATTTGATAGCTTTCTATATATATAGAATCTCTCAGGTGTATGCCCACAAGGTCTTTGTTTACCCAATTCTTTTGTATGCTTTTTGAGCTGGGAAAAGCTCGTGTTAATTTTTGATGCAGGCCATCTGAATATGGAAATGTGATGACATCTTGTAACCTGACTTGCAGGAAGTGGACCTGCTGTTGAATGACGGCAGCAAATGCATGAGCATTTCTGATTGGAGAAAGCACCCTGCTCTGCATCAAAGGGTTCAAGCAGGGAGAAGGCGCAGTAGGCGGTGCTTGCTTATAACTTTAACCCTAGCAAGTACTTCCTCTGACGAGGTACCTCTATCTATCGTTCATAGTTTTCAATTGTTTTTAGTTTCCGATGTCCTTGTCTAAAGGTGAAAGCTATATAATAATAATCATTTATTATCTTTGCTTTTTTACAGAGCCAAACAAATGAGTTATTGGCACTTGGATATTATGATATCCTACATAATGCTGTGCCATATTACGATCAAAGATCTCTGGTGCTCACCAAGGATGCTACATGGTTGGCATTTTGTCAGAGTTCAATGAAGCATTTTGAGAAGGCTTTTGCTCTCAGGTATATTCTTTCGACTCCTTTTCCTTTTTTCTCTGATCATAACCCCTAATTGGTCCCCTCCACACTTTATGTTTCATCCTAAACAATTGGCCCCGTTAACTCAGTATTTTTATGACTAAAATGCCCCTTCGTGTTTTGTTCTTTTGCTGCTGAATTTAATTTGTTGTAATAAAGAATTAAGAGCATCATGAAAAAAAGATAGTTATTTCCCACTTCAAAAAGCTAATGGGATATTCAAGGTTTGTTTTAACAATTCTTCTATTTCCCTCCATAAACCAAATTCCAGTCCAGAGTGGCTCCATGCCCTTTACCTGGGAAAGCTTTGTGAAAAGTTGGGGCGCCCTTCTGCCAAAGCATTTTGGTACTACATGAAAGCTAGAGAGTTAAAACCAACTGCAGTTGACCCTTTCTATAGGCTTCATGCGTCACGTCTGAAGTTGCTTTATACCCATGGCAAACAATCTTATGTGATCCAGGTTTGTTTCATTTTATAGTTAAGAATTGCATTACCAGCATGAAACCGACACGCGACATGGAAAAGAGAAGGAAAAACAGAAACTGGGCCCCTTGTGGACCAACAAGGCTCAATGCCAATAAGAAGTTAAATAATAATGACGGCAGTTTCAAATCATGGTTGTATTCATATCTTTATATAACTCATGAAGAATGTTATCTGTAAATTGACTAGCACCAAGTACTTCCACCAAAATTGGAACTCATCCTTGCTTTTTATTATTTCATTTTCTTGCATCATTTTTTATTTTTTTGGCAGACGGTCGCTTCTTATGCCTATAACGAATCTGCAAAGGAAGCCATCAGTGCCATGCTTGGATGGGAAAAAGACAATCTCGACCCCTCAAAATGCAATGACGAAATGATTGATTTGCCAAAAGATGGAGGAAATTTGGGTCTAGAATTAATTGATGAGGCTTGGAGTGTCCTTTACAACGATTGCCTCTTAGCCTTAGGGAGTTGTGCGCAAGGAGAACTTAAGCACTTCCACAAGGCTAAATATAAGATTGCACAAGGGTTGTATAAGAGGGGAGATCTAGGCGATTTAGAGAGGGCCAGAGACGAGCTCTCATTCTGTTTCAAGTCTTCACGAACTTCTTTTGCGATAAATATGTGGGAAATTGATGCGACGGCCAGAAAAGGAAGGTAATATTTTTAAAAGTAAAAGAATACAAAAATGGAAAAAGTTTATAAAATATTTTTGATATATTATCAAAGTTAGGAGTGCGAGTCTTTTCATTTGTATGAACGTAGCAGTACATTTTTGACCTAGTGTACTATTGGAAAAATAACTTCTACAATTTTTTCTTGTGGTTTTTGTATTCACAGGAGGAAGAATATAAGTGTTAGCGGGGGCAAGATAAGCCTGAGGCCTAGCTTATCAGAAAGTTCCCGCAAATTCGTCACTTGTATCAGGAAGTACTTGCTGCTTTACTTTAACCTCTTGGAGAGAACTGGTGATGTGTGTACTCTAGAGCGGGCCTATACCTATCTTTGTACTGATAAAAAGGTATCAGTAATACTCGTTACTAGATAAATCTCAACACAACACACTGGTTAAAGTACTAGTTGGTACAGTCATACGGCTTTGACCATATGGGTCATGACTTGTTGGGGGCACTGTTTCTTGTGTACTCCATCAAAATCAGAATGTGATATATGCCCTTGCATTGATAAATATCACATATACCAATACGAAATATCTGATATCACACCAAGTCCTGCAAAAAATAAAATAAATGGAAGTAAAATAAATTCGAAGTTTCGTCCTCTTCTTTTAAAATTCTACTTCACTTCAAAATACTCCCATAAAGCGGAGAGAAATTATACATGCAGTAGTTACTGTGTTCTAGAGGGGTATGTAAGATATTTTTCATTCTCCACTGTTACTTAAATTTGATATATTGCTATTTGTGGTGATAAACTTGAAAATCATTCCAAGGTAAATGAAAGAGCAGCTTTAGTTGGAATTTTGTTTGTGTGCATCTTAGTTTTTATGCCAAGGTAATATCCTAATGGATCTTATGCATGACTTCATTTTATGCAGTTTTCCGTGTGCATAGGGGACCTTGTTCCAGTTGGCCTAGGCAAGTATATCCAAGTGCTTGCTTCTGCAATGCAAAATGCACAGGATGCTGCTGCTGTCAAGCAGCTATTGGGGAGAATGTTCACTGCTCTGATGGAGAATGTGAGCATGTGGGGTGACATTGGCAGTCTACCTGAAGTGATTTGTCCAGATCTATCAGAAATTAATCTCCTTGGGTAATCTCCATAAATCAAGTTCTCTTTTGGAACAAAAATTAACAGTTAAACAAAAGAAATGTGTAACTGTTAATATTGGCTTAATTTTGTTATAGGAGTTAATATGTTAAGGCTCATTTCAGCATTGAATACTAATTTCCACTCAAAAGGTACCAAAAGATAATAAAAAGAGACAAACTAGCCCATCTGGTGCAATACCATAATAACCAGGTATTAGCAATATTTCCTGCTTGGTTCGAATTCCTGGAATAAGCATGTGGGTATACTGATTTCTCCAAGGCAGATGAATGTATGTATGTTCATACCACTTTGTGTCACATAAATATTATTTCTTATTGCTTGTCATGTTACAGATATATCCACCGGTACATCCAGATCTTGGAGAGAGAACTCCAACTTGATCAACTTGAATTGATAAATGAAAAAATCCAAAAGCGTATCAATAACCCCAAATTCTCCAACAACAACTTAACAGAAGTCAGCAAGCTTGCTTCTTTCTCCTGGTGCTGGTGCCTTTTAATGAAACTTGCATCAATCAGCCCTGTTCCTGAGACAGCTCAGACCAACCATAATGATAACCGGGCCCCAGTGTCAGGAAATGGCATCATGCTCTATGCCAACCTCCAGCCTGATGAGCTCCTGATGTCAAGGCCCACTGGGCCAGTAATGTCAAGAGGTATTGACATGAACTTGTTTGAAACTCTATCCAGAATTAGTAACTTGCAAATCAGGCAGGTGCCAGAAGAGAAAATGAAGGAAGCAATTAATTTGATGAGGTCTTGTTATAACTTCTACCGGGAGAGCTTTTGGGGGACCCTCCCCTCTGGGATACACTTGTACACTGTTTTGGCATCTCCAGCTGTTCCAACGTGTAAGGGACAAGTGAAAGAACCAGTTGAAGATGTGGGAAACAGAGACCTCAGTATTCCTGATAAGCTTCTGCTGTGGGCATATGCTTTAATTAGCGGCCAGTATTGTAACATATCTGCAGTGGTTAAGTACTGTGAAGAAAAGAAGGTAAGAAGTAAATCTTTTCAACTCTTGTTGAAGTTTGTTAGGTTTTATGAATAGCTTTGGTAACTGACCTGGAAAAATATGGTGGTGAGTGCAGCTAAGAAGAAGGAAGGGACTTCCTGGTACTTCCAGTGCATCTCCTTTACCTGCTTTGCAACTGTCGGCATCAAATACTGTTACCAACACAACAGGTTTGCTTTCAGAATCTCATCCGTTTTAGATATACAAACTGCCTATGTAGAGATATATTAAAAAAGGTAGACTAAAATGCCTCTCGGAGAAGGGAGCTGGAATGGAAATTTTATATTAATTTAATTATTTGCAAGGAAGATAGACTGAATCATTCGTTTTGTTATTTTCCTTATTAAAATGAAAAAGAGATATTGGGGCTGTTGTACAGCTTTTTTTCCTTTTCCTTTTTTGTTTATTTACATATAAACATTTATTTTTGTCGTGTGTGTGTTTGGGGGGTAAAGGGTGGGGATTGTTTTCGTAAGAATTGTGAGAATATGTGCTTAGAAGGGTAAACAATGGGCATAGAAAAATGGCTGGATTATGAAGGGCTGCTTTTTGGCAATATGAAAACTATGCCAGTCACAAGACCTGATTCTTGTTCTGTTCAATTATTTGCCAGGCATAGACAGGGGCGAAGGAAGTGTGGACCCAAGTGATGCTTTGTTGCCAATGGATGCCTTAGGGGGAGCCACCACTTTTGTCGTGGCCAATGAAACTGACATGGCAGGCCCTGATGGTAGAGTTGCCTGATGGTAGAGTTGGATATAGATGACTTTTCAGTGCAAAGTGATTTGTGAGGAGTGTTTGTTTGTATGCGCTTTGTTGCTTTCGTATGATGTGTGTAATGCAAGGGCAATATAGAATTTTCTGACTTGGATCACAGGGACGTATTAGGGGATCGTTATTCTGGTGGTGGTGATGTTTTGTTCTGTTTCCTGTACTATTTGAAAGTTGCTACTTTAAAATGGTATTAATTGGTGGCAGTTTTCTCGTGTTTGTTGAAGGAAATCCTGTTGGAGTTCAATTAGGGAAAAAAGAAGGATTTTAGCGGAAGGGAGCAAGATAAATATATTAATCAACGATTTAAATTTATCATTTAAAATATATCGTTTGAGTTTTGAAATTAAAGTTGAAATTAGTTTATGAACCTCTTTGATGAGCGTTCCTAATAGCTCAACTTGAAAAATAATATCTAGCTAGCCACCTTAAAAGGTTTCGAACAACTCCAGTTACAAGGCAACCTTTTTGAATCACCTATTAGCTTGAAGAAATCAAGCTCAATGAAGGCATCTGTATTGCTTTTTGTTTTTTCTGAAGGCCAATGTATTGCTTTTTGTTGTTAGGTTATTCCGATTAATCCGAGGATATCCAGCTCTTATCGGATGAGAGGCATTTTTATCTTGAATCGAATTTTACATGGCAAAGTATCACTTGAAAGGATTTGAAATGTAAGATCATATCTTTGGTCCATTAATAAAAGATAATATTAGATAGTGATTTTTTTTTGAGAAATGTTCCATCTATTTTATTTAATTACATTATTATAATTTTATTAATAAAAAATAAAGGCATTTGCTTCGGTGCACACAAGGACCTATTTGTAAAATGACTCCTATTTTCATTTTCAAAGTTCAAACAGTCGATCCGACCGTTCAACATTATCTACATTTTAAAATATACTTGGAGGTCAAATTTTACATTTTTTTGAATTTTTTTACTATTTATTAAGTATTTTACAAAAACTAGTCAAATTCAGACCATTGAATTTGTAAAATACTTAATAAATAGTAAAAAAATTTAAAAAAATGTAAAATTTGACCTCCAAGTACATTTTAATATGGAAATAATGTTGAACGGTCGGATCGACTGTTTGAACTTTGAAAATAAAAATAGGACTCATTTTACAAATAGGTCCTTGTGTGCACCGAAGAATCCCTCAAAATAAATGTATAATATCAAACATTTTAGAAAAATAAGATTTCTTACAACTAATCTCGCGGTACAACTGAACACCCATTCCAGCACATTTCCATAATCAATCCCGTGTATATCCATACTCTTGGGTTTTCACTTTGAATTTTCAAAAATGGATTCTCATTCCCGTCAAATTTCATCTCACACAATCCCGTGACAAACTAACATGCCCTACTATAGTATATAATGTCAGATTAAGGTAACATTAATGAGGCCTTACAAGGGCCCACTTGTAAGTGTAAAGAGCTCACAAAATGCTCCTGTGCGTATTCGTACTCATAGGTTTCCACTTTTGTAAAACTAGATTCTCATTATAAGAACTAGCTTTTGGTCTAGTGGCAAAGACACATGGCCTTCATGTGAGAGCTCATGGGATTGAAACCCGGATGGAGGAAATTCTTTATTGTAATAACAAGGGTATTAAATAGTTGGGTGGCTTGACTTCCAATCTTTACTAAAAAAAAAGAAAATTTCATCCCGCACAATCTCGTGACAAACTAATGCCTTACTATAGTATATAATGTCAAGTTGAGGTAATATGAAGGAGGCCTTACAAGGGCCCGCTTGTAAGTGTAAAGAGCTCATATAATGCTCTCTGGGAGCTGGGGCTATGCACACATAATTACTCTTCTTTTTTTTTGAAAAAAAAAGCATGTAATGTTCGTTTCATTAGAAAACAGAAGAAACTATTACAAGTCCTAGTCTCAGTCTGAGAGTGCCATCCTTGGCCCATTAAAAAACAAAAACAAATTTCTTATTGCGTTATTTGTATAATTGATGGTCCTTACACAACCAATTCTTATTGCATTATTTGTATAATTGAGTAATTAAATTAAGAAATAGGGATATTAATAAACTAATTGAGTTTAAATGAGAAAATAATTAATTTTTGATGGAGAATAATAAAAAGAGAAGTTACGACGGATATATATAAATTTCTCTTTATAATTAGAATGGTCCCTATGTTATCTATCTTTTAATTAGTGAGACGTACTTAGAAGTCTCATAATATAATTTAAAATCTATTATGAGCAAGGTTCTAAATAGTGTTTATAGCGTCATAGCGGGACGGCTACAAAAAAAGCTATAGCGAATAGCATCGCTATAGCGGAAGCTATTCCAAATAGCGTTTTTTTTTTTACATTCCGTATATTCAATATTTGTACTAAATATCAACATTATCTAAAGTCTCATAGAATAATAAATAACACTAAAGTAATTAGAAATTATAATATTCATATTGAACCCATACAAAGTCCAAATTGCGGTTCAAAATATCGATAGTAATATCATAAACTATCGATTTTTCCTATTCAAAATATCTTAAGCATCATGATTCATGACATAATCTATTTTTTTTTCTATTCAAATTTTAATTTCGGTTTAGACATTTTTTCTATAAAAAGAAAATTTCAATTTATATTCCCAATTTCAAATTGATTTATCTATAGCAAGTAGCAACAAATTCAATTTCGGTTTGAGTTTTTTTGGATCTTTATTTAAAACCCATATAAATTGCTTAAAAAAAATCCCATATTTTATAGCGCAAATAGCGGACCGCTATAGCGCTGTAGCGGCCGTAGCGCAAATAGCGCATTTTGATGTCATAGCGTAGCGTTTGGGGTCCAAAAATGCTATAGCGCGCTATTTAGAACACTGATTATGAGTGAGCCATGACTATGCATATTATAGATGATTGCTATGAATTTATATTTCTATTTTCAAAGTTCAAGCAGTCAATCTGAATTGTTGAGCATGATCTTCATATGAAAATGTACTTGCAAACTAAATTTTATATTTTTTAGAATTTTTTAATTTTTTTACTATTTTTTAGATAAATAAAAAATCACTTGATTTGAAAATTCTGGACCATTCAAAAGCATTGGTTTTCTACATATCTCAAAAGTAGTAAAATAAAATTCAAAAATGTAAAATTTGGTTAGCAAGTATATTTTCATATGAGGATCATGACGGTTTGAATCAACTGTTTGAACTTAAAAATAGAGATATGAATTCATAACACGAGTTGATGCGTAATATACATATTATCATAGTCTCACTCTTAATAGATTTTAAATTATATTTATATTTATTCTTCAAAGACCTGGCATATTTTGGACACATCAAGTACGTGTTACTAATTAAAAGACAGAACATATGTGTCAAGTAAAAACTTTACATTGCCCTCTCATCAGGCTGGATATGATTAGGGGTGTCAATGAATACGGTACAGGTCGAATGGAGGGGAATCAGAGTAGGCCCATCGGACCTACCTTGGTTCGATGGGTGTGATGACCATTCGATATGCATCAAGATTCGTGTGATCTGCATCAAAATCCGTGCAAGTATGTATCAATTACCGTGCGCATAAATCTTGATGCTAATCATACGGTTCTAGAGCTAATTGAACCTAAATGTAGGTCCGATGCCCATCGGACCTACTCCTATCTCGAATAGAGGAGGTATTTTCATATCCATACCTATTTAAAATTAGTCTTATCATATTTTATCCTTATTTATTAAAAATTAATTTATTCATACTCTATCCTTACCCATTACGATAACATGTAACAAAACGAATAATGATAATTACAAATAAATTAAAAGAATAAATAATTTAATCCAAAAAAATATAACAAAAAATATATATATTAAATACATCATGTACATGTACATAGTATCACTATATATACAAAATTATAATTTTTTATCCCAATTATAATATTCGATCCCATTATTTAAAAAATATAAATTATAAATATTATAAACTCATTTAATTTGTCATAAATTACTAATTAAAAACTATATAAGATGTTACATAGATTAATTTTATCATAAATGAGTAAATAAAATATTTATATAAAATATAACATAAATCAATCTAACTATAATAATATAATTATATGTATAAGTAAAAATAATCATTATATAATTTTATATATATTAATTACTCTATAAGGTAACGGGTACAAAATAGTTCCTACTCAATAAGCTAACATTTTTTTCTCTTACCCATACCCATACTTGTTAAGTTAATGAAAAAAAAAAAAAAATTCTTATTCATACCTGCCTAAGCCGCCTTATCAAATACGGTACGGGTTGGATAAACAGTTAAAAGGGTTACCACTGATAGCCCTAGATACAATGGTTATCAAGAGCGCGAGTGCCTGACCGGAGTGTGTAAAGAAAAGGAAAAGATGTTGAGACGAGGGTTAGAATTTATAATTTTTTTATTTCAGACATAAATTAGTAAAAAGGAATTTGTATGAAAATATTTTAAAAAAATGAAATCTATTAGGGTTAGAATTTGGAGACATTTTTCAGCTAGAACTTAGAAAGCTTTATTTCAAAACAAGTCCAAGTGATTACAATGACCCAATTCAAATAATAGATGAACTCAATTACTCTTACATCTGTTTTAAAAAAAGAAAAGAAAAGAAAAGAGAAGGAAATACAACTGAAAAACATTCACACTGTTGCTAAAAATCCGTTTGATTTTCTATAAAGCTTAAAAGATAGCGACTCTCTTTGACCTGCTGATACATATGTAGCTACGAAAACAATTTTTTATTCACATCAGCGCTCTTAAAAGAGTCAAAATCAAAATCTTTAATCCACCATCACATCATTTTCGGATAAGAAACAAGTACTGCTTTCCTAAACAAACTAAGTGAAAGAACAAGGAGAAATAAATAAAATTTGCATATAATGACCCTGATTCTTACTCCATTTTTCCTTTGTTTTGGTCACTATCTTTTCCACTGGTCTGGTCAACACCAGTGGATGAAGAGGCAGCATTTTCTGATTGATTGATGCTTGCTTTGGCTTCTGCTAGGAATTTCGGGTCGGGCTGAGGGTTAGTACTAGATGGAGACTCCTTCATTGCCATGCAAATGTAAAACCCAATTACCAAGTTAACGGATATAACCGCAATAAACCCGCTAATTAAAGTCTTGTTCTCGGCTGACAGCTGGCTTGCACCTGTTGTTAAATTGTCAAATAATGTATTGGTATAAGAAAATGCTAAACAAAACCAAAAAGGCCAATGATTCCTTTATCACATACAATTGAAATATATTCCTTTTTTTTCCTGTTGTTGCAGTATTTGAAAACAGCACTACGTTGTAAAATTGAATTCAGGTCTATTCATGGTACCATGCTCCGACATAACAGTATTAAGTAAACCAGTAATATATTCTAATGAATCCTAATACCATTTTCATATATATACTAAACCAGTGGTCTGAGTTCTTATTGTCAGTGGTACTGGCATGGCATGGTACCATTATTGTACATCTCAGGATAAGGAGGCAGTTCTGAGCCCAGTAAAAATATATTTTGCTTTGAAAGAAAACATATTGATGTTATAAGATATACTAATACATTATATATATAAGAGCAAATAACAAAGAACATTCCAAAACCAAGACAGATATTTCAACATCAGATATGAATTAAAAAATATATCCAGAAACAGAAAAAAAGTAATAGAAGAATAAAAAAAGAATACCGGGAATATAGCCATAGTAGAAACTATAAAGTATGGCAAGTGGGGCCATCCACATAACCATAGAAGTGATGAAAAACTTTTCTATCACACCTGTCATTACTTCGTCTAGTAGAGAGCTGGCGATCTAAAGGAGAAATAACAATAGGGTGAAATTAAATAAAATTACATCTAGCAAAGGTCACAACAACATTAATTTGCCGCAAAACAAGTTAAACCTGACTGTTAAAAAAATAAAACAAATCCCAATATGATTTATTTTCAATTCTCTTTTGTTCTTGATAAGTAAACAGATCCATCACCACGAATTGAGGAAAATAGGATGACATTTATTATTAACACACAAGATTGAAATCAGAAGGTCGAAAGATAAAGTGAAAGAGAGGCAATTTGTTGAACATCCCAAAATTCCAACAACAAGGGTGGGGGGCTGAAGCCACAGAAATATAGTTTGTTTGGTTAAGATTTACTAGCACCTGTTTGCTTTTAGTCATGGAAAACAATTTTTATTGCAAAAGAAAAATTGATCAAACTTGCACAGCTAATTAACAGTTAATGAAATGTTTGAGTAGCAAGTTAGTTTATTTTGCACTTCATGGTCCTTAATTTGATTAAATTGAAGCTTTCATTGTTCAAAAATGAAGTTAAGTTTATTTTAAACTCGTAATTAACACATAATTTAGAGATAAAAATGTGCAAACAAGCAAATTGGATGAAATTGTGTCATTCATTTTATTTGTTGGGCATGAATATTGGCATGTATCTACGCATACTCTTCGCAACTTTAAAACAAAATTAAACACTGAGTCTCGGAGGGCTTACTGATTCTTAAAATTTACGGGTTTTAGAGAGAGAACGAAAGACCGAGAGAGAGAGAGGAGACCTTGGAGCGAAGCAGCTGGAATTGAACAGAGAGGAGCGCAAAGCAGCTCTCCGCAAAAGGGAAATACAATACTAGTTCCAAAGCAGAGCAATAGAGGGAGACGACGCAGGTGGGCTGTCAGATCTTGTCGGAAATAGTTGAGCCGGAGGTGCCACCAGGTGAAGAGGAGAGAGCGTTCTGATTTGGACTTTGAAGAAGGTCGGTGGTTCGGGTTCGGGTTCGGGTTTGGTTTCGGACTTTGAAGAAGGTCGGTGGTTCGGGTTAGAATGAATGGCTTACATTTGTTATGTTTTGTTTGTGATTTTGATTGGCTGGTGTATCATATAATACATAGAGAAATTCTTGCTGTTTCAAAATTCTGTGGCCTTCAGCACTTTCATATCATTTGTATGAATTGCTAAGTATAGTGACAAATGAATTATTCGGGTTCGGTTCGGCGAGGTCAAAAATTTGTGATTCGGGAATGATTCGGATATAATTCGGAAATAATTCGGAATAATCCGAATCAGAGATCTCAGTCCTACAAGGAAGCAAAAAAAAAAAAAACCAAAAAAAAAAATGTTTTGGGAAAAGTTCGTAAAATTCGTGAAATATTCGGAAATAATTCAGTCAAAGTTTGGTCAATTGAATAATTTGGTGTTCGGTTCGGTATCACTAAAAAAACGAATTATTCGGATATAATTCGCGAATCTTGTCACTATATATGTTGCTAAGTAAGAAAGTGTAGGTTATTTTGCACTAATCATCGAGGAACTTTTACAAAATTGATGGAAAATTATTAGAAAACTTTTTATTTAATCTCTTTCTAATATTTTATGCATTTTTATTTATATCCAGAGTTAATTACAAAATAATAAAAATGCCCAAAGCCGCTTGGTTTGATTAAAAATGCTTAAACCAGTCAGAAAATGGCCAGTCTCCTTGTTCTTTCTCTCAGAAATAGCCGGTTTTCTATTTAAATAAGGGAAAATGGCCGGTTTGAGCATTTTTAATAAAATCAAGCGGGTTTGGGCATTTTTATTATTTTGTAATTAACTTTGGATATAAATAAAAATGTCGGTTTTTATTTCCCTGAAAAAGTATC
The DNA here is from genome assembly GCA_025461125.1 of Carex kokanica. Lineage (NCBI taxonomy): Eukaryota > Viridiplantae > Streptophyta > Magnoliopsida > Poales > Cyperaceae > Carex > Carex kokanica. The sequence continues at coordinate 1,493,477 of JAJGRX010000838.1, read as the reverse complement.
AGACAATAAGCAAAAGATGGTTCTAAAATTCATAAACCTAGTATTTACACTAACAAGTAAACTTGGCTCGACGCTCAACATTACCTGAACTTCAAGAATTTAATTCAGGACAATTCTGTTTTGCTTGTGATGAATGTCTTATGTGTGATCTGCTTTTGTATCTATAACATGATTACTTGTATAGTTGTATATATGTTGTAATTCTTATGGGATGATGGAAGCTGGTGAATATTGATCCAATAAAAAGAACAAATTAAAACCACAACTGGTATACCAAACATCTTCATGAGATGAGTTTAAATGTTTGTTATTCTTATTTGAAATAACAAAGTAAAAATATGTTAAAATTTATTAAGCAACTGATTGAGTAATAATTATACGAAAGCAAAACCTAAAAGGTATTGGTCAAATTGAGATTTTAATCTTCCAATATGAACACTAATGCTATGTTTTCAATGCCAAATTGGCTACATCGCATACTTAATCCGCATAATCATTTGGGAGTTAAAAGTGGAGGAATATTAGATATATAAGAAGATAACTCTTATCCCAATATCATATATGTTATAAAAATAAAATCAAAGATGAGATTATGTTTGATAGAAAGATAATGTGGAGGAATAAGACAAAAAATTATCCAATTTGAGAATTATAATAATCATTATCTCTTTATCCGGCCATTATATTTTTCTATTAAATATGACACAAGTGAAAAATAACTTTCCACACCACTTAGCCACACTGAAATTTTCTGTTAACTCTTATAAATGACGATCTAGTTACCATTTTTAATAACAGGTCATAAAATCACTGTTTTAATAAAATAAAGGCAAATATAGTAATAAAATTTTCTTTATTATAAAAGGTCTACAACGACGCTCTTACATTTATTCAATTCATAATGCCAGAATCACCACTGAACAAAGCCTATCAGTGGAATTTTTTGTTCTGCTAACTCTCCTAATTCATCACTCAACAGATTTCATTTGATACATGGGGGTAAGGATAGTCATCTCATTTCGTCTGTTAAACTTGAGCCTCCTAGCTTGCTCCATGGATAGACGGTAAGAGTTCATCAGGACTTGCAGCGGCATACCTCGGAATATCGAGTTCTTTCCGACCATTTGACTTATCATGGCATTCTGGTTGGTATTGAAGGATACCCATTGGAACATCTCGCGCTCCGCTTTCTTTAAAACAGCATAGTTCTGTGGAATGAGTAATATCTGCCCCTGTTTGACCTGACCATCAAATACAGTCTGCCCACGATGGTTAACTACTTGGACCCGTCCTTGACCGCCGGTTACGTACATCATGCTGTGGCAATTCATTTGCCAGTATGGTGTAATCATGGTATTCTGCAAAAATAATTTTAATTTAAGAATATGATCAAATGCGAGGAATAAGTAATCTCCGTATTCCATTTCAAAATTTTAGTTTTTAAAAGGTTTGTCATTACCCTTTGGAGCACAACTCTTACGGCACTCATTTGCACAATATTCATAATAGGAAGCTTCTGACTGTTGAGTATTGCAACCCTACTGCCTCTTTGATTGAAATAGTCTGCACGGGACGGCATATCTATGTTGCTTCTTATCTTCATTGTGCAGAAGGCCTCATCCAAGCCGTTGGTCATGTTGTATTGTCCTTGCATACTCGGCTCTTGCATGCTCTCCTCAAATTCTTGCTGCTGCATCTCTTGAGTTATTCTTGTGGGCATTAGCATCTTAAGTCCCTCTTTTACAAACACCATCTCACCTCTAGGATCGTTATGGCTTTGGAGTCTCCTTGCTAATTCTGGATTCACACCAAGAGCCTCAGCTAGTATTGGAGTGTCGAATCCATCAAAAATATTGTTGTCCATTGGCTGCCTCATTCCAATAGGCTGTTGTTCGGATTCGTACATCCCTGTACGAGGGCTCTCATGCCTTCCAGCTAGGAAAAACCTCTGGTTTTTAATGTTGAGACATTAGTAAAGTTTGGAACATTAATTAGCACTAAATTAATATATTTGTTTGAAATTATTAATAGAGTGTTTCCAGTTTCCTAAAATGAAATTGCATGACATACTCTTTCTCTAGGTTCGAGCTGGTTGGCGGCATTACTTGCGTCATAAACTTGCACTGATACTGTCACACCCCAAACCGGAATTTCCAGATTAAGGTGTGATCAGTCCTCGCCTCGTGTTTAATTATCATTAAACACGCAAGGCTAAATAATACAAATAATAACATGAATACACAGCGGAAACGAAAACACATAAATAATACATGAAGCATCAGTCATACAATCCATAAACAAACATAAATATAAATATATCGGTCCATACAACCCACAGAGTAATAAAACATAATCTACTGAAAGGGGATACATGATCTACAACCCCGAGATACAAACAAAAGTCTCGAGACCTAAAAACCCTAACCAAAGTCCTATACTACTCTACATCAAGCGGCGTGGTCCTCAGGGACAGCCCCTGGCAACTCCTGCTGCGGAACACCAGTCTCTGTACCTAAAAATTCCACATCAAAAGGTGGGTGAGCGACTAATCGCCCAGTATGTGACCCAGAATTACCCCTTCAGGGATCCTCTTTGGTCAAAGCACATTTAATGGTAATCTACGTAAAAGTCGGTAATTCGTAACTTTTGAATGCACATGATTTAAATATAACAACCTATTATATTATCTATTAAAGAAAAATACATATAATAGATGACATGATGCGATTATCCTATCATGACAGCATGCAAAATTTCCCAAAATAAAATACAAGGAGAATAGAATATAAGTATTCAACTCGGAGTCCAATACCGCAGTATTGTGTGTCAAATCCAATGCATAATAATAGTACGAATAAAATATCACCCCGTGCCGTGTAATTTGAATTTGAAAGGTACACATAGTGTAATTCAACATGACATAATCCAAGGACCGCGATCAGGGGGTGCAATGATACCCGATGCCTAGTGACATCGAGCATTGCCCCACAAGACATTGCACGCTCGCCGATGGTTATATCCAAAAATTCGTGTGTTTTCCTTGCTCTAAAACGATCCTTCAACTTACATATACAAATAGGAGAAATCTACAAGCAAGTCGTAAGTCTAGTTAATCCGTCTCCTCATGAGCAGACGACGGAACTCCACCGCCTGGCCAGACCAATGGGACAATCCAAGAGACACGCAGCCTCGTATAAAAACCTGGGACACGCAGCCCCATATCACACACCTGAGACACGCAGTCTCATATCACACACTGAGACACGCAGCCTCAAAATCCGTATATGGCGAGTAGCTCCTAATGTAAGGGAGACCAAGCTCGAATCGTTTCGTACCCAGCGACCGCAGCCTCCGGTGTACGTAAATGTAAAATGAACGAGTATATATAATTCCAACTTTAATACATATAATATTTCCTAATGCAAGACCACCCGAGAGATCAAGTGATCAAACGGCTCAGTGGCTAACGGGCCGTCTCGTATCCCATACTACGAGGCGGAACGCAGTCACTCGGTCTCTACTCAGCCCTCACCAATGCATATGATCGTTTAAATGATTATACTATTGTCCTCTACGAGAAGAGGACAAATAATAGCCTAATATCTATAAAGTCTAAACCTATAATTAAATTACTCTACTCCTATTTAAAAGCAGTAAATTTTCATTTAGAAGGGCTCATGCAATTCCTAATTACAGTTCTGAAAGGATAAACATGCTCTAATGCAACTACAAATTTAAAGTGCGTATGACAGGTCAAGTGGTCGACTGGTTAGAGTACGCCACGAAAAAGTAATTCAGATATCCCACACCTGAGACAAGCTGAAGGCGTGCGCTAATCGCCTCTATAATCCGCGTGCTCCGCGTATGCTCTGGTACCACCGTCAGCGGGATCGGTCCACGGATCGGGATCAAGATAGGTCGGATGTCCTGAAATTCGTAACGTAATCTAATTAGGATCAAAACTAATTATCGTAACCCTCGCTACCCTTATTCTATTATTTATAAACTTTTAATTTGAAATAAATTGTTTCAACTAAATTATCTAAGTATTTAAAAAGAAACCTAATTACTTATAAGATTAAAAATACGTAAATAATTTATTTAGACATATTGCAATAATTAATCGCGTTTAATGTTCTTAACGTAAAATACATATTTTATTTAATTTCTCTAATAGGTAAATTTAATTTATTCCTAAGTATGTACATAATTAAAAACACGTTACTAACCAATTTTTAAAACAATCGTAAGGATACGAACATCATTAATATGTGGTTAATTAATTGTCCTTATTAACAACACATTTTCTATTTCTTTTAAGTTTTTAGAATACTTAATAATATTACTACCAATTTTATTATAAAATAAAATACTTAACTAAATTAAATCTAATTTAATTTAATCTAATTTAAATATGTTTATCCTAATTAACTATTTGGGTTTGTTTCTAAATAAAATAAATAAATAAAATACGTTATTAAGCCAATTCCAATTAATTTAAACCAAGGCCCAAACCAAAAACACTAATAAAATTTCCCCATTTTGCAAATCAGTCCCTATCTTAATTTAAATTACACAAGGGCCTAGATTTTTATCGTTTCACCCAACAGTTTCAAAACTTCGCAATTAGGTCCCTGTCAATTCAAGTCAGTACCAGATCGGTACCAGAAACAAGAGCAAAGCAAACAGAGCCAAATGCCAGTGCCAGCAACAACGGAACAAAAGCAAAACACACCCAAGTTCACCGAAACAAGCAAGTCAGTGCTAAAAACCAGCACAGTCAGGAAATCAAGCAAGGCACCACAAAGTACACAAGCAACAAACCAGCAAATCAAAGGCACGAAGGCCAATAGAGCAAGGGAAGGCTCAAAGGCCACAGGTCAAAGGCACAGCCATCACACAAGAAAAAGGCACACGGCCACATATCAAAGCAAAAAGGCACGAAGGCCACAAGTCAAGGCAACAGCCATCAACAGAATCAAGGCGCAAAGCCACAGGTCAAGCAAGAAGGCACGAAGGCCACAACTCAAGGCAACAGCCACACACAGGAAAAAGGCGCACGGCCACAGATCAGAGCAAAAAGGCACGAAGGCCACAGGTCAAGGCAACAGCCGCAAGCCACAAGGCAAAACCAAAACCAAGAGAGTCAAAGTTACCGGGATGAAGAGCAAGCGCAAAAAGGCAAGGACCGACCGGTTCCGAGTGTCTACTCGCCTCGCAGCTGTCAAAAATCAGTGACACCTCCACACGTCCGAGGCAACCGCAAGTCAAGGCCGGCACCACCACAGCAATCACAACCCAGTTCTCAGCATAAATCGCACCCACCGAACAAATCACCAAATCGCAACAATCAGGCCGCCAAAGGAGAGTTCAAGTAAAAAGGCGCAGGAGAGAGAGATGTGTATTTCTCGCAGTAAAGAGGAAGGCGAGAGGGCAAGAGAGGTAGGGTCCGGGAGCAGCGAGAGGGAGAGTAGAAAAATGGAGAGGCGAAGAGGAGAGGGTGGAAGGGAGAAAGACACAAGGGGGTCAGTCTCCAGCGAGAGAAGAGAGAGAGAGAGAGAGAGAGAGAGAGAGGGATATAGGGAGGGGGTCCGGATCCGAAAACAAATTTCAAATCAGTTCACAATTTTTCAAATCCGATCTGGTGTGGCCTACGGTGTAGCAAGCAAGAATACAATTGAAATTTAAGTTATAAATCCTTAATTAATTAATGAACGAAAATGGTACTTACAGGAATTACACGAATTTTTGCGTTTACAGTTCTACGCGAAATTATCCAATATTCACAAATTCATTTATCGGTCTACTAATTCTATAATTTATTGAATCTACTAATTGGTTAGAAATAAATTTATACAAGTTATCATTCCTTTAATTAATTTCTAATTTATGGTTCTTAAGAATTCAAATTAAAATTTTAATTAGTGGTAAATTTTAACTGTTTAGACTAATTAATTACCTTTGAAATTACGGGTTATAACAGATACCATCTGCACATCGCCATCGTTGTAGCACCAATAGGTGACACCTGCTGGTAATGCGATGACATCTCCCTCTCTAAACCTGTGCACTTTCTGGTGTTCGTCTCGCATCATTCGTTGGCCTTGAGTTGTACCTCCCATCATGTATTCTGACTGTTGTTGGAAAGATTGGAAAGTCTCAGGACAGCCTGGAAATACCGTTCCCATGACACCTCGTCCTATACCCAAATCAACACCGTTAGAATTTTTTTACAAAATTATTTTCTCTAACAAAAAGATAACAAAGTGAAGTTACTATTGTAATTATCAATAAAATAAGCTAAATATTACCTTGGACTATGTACATAAGGGATGGTGCATTGTTGTAATGAGGCAAAAGTAGGCCCCTCGGCTCAAGAATATGGCGGTTGGTAGCCACACCTGCACACCGCATCATCTCATTATCCCATTCATAGTATTCGGTAACACCAGCTTCAAACTGCATGCGTCGAGATGGGTTGAGCGCATCGAGCCTGTCAAATCGACATCTTGGTTCTGCAGAACTACGCTGACTAGACCATGCACTCTGGCCACCAAAGCTGAACTGTGCAAGAGAACCTGGGCACAGTACTAGCAAACATAAGGAAAGGCAAATGAAGGAGGAAGCCGCCATATCTGTATTTGATTTCTATGTAAATACTACACTTAATTCTGGAGTGGGAGTAGGAAGTGAGGGTTAATAGGGTATTTATAGGAACGAAAAAGGCACTTAAAATTGGATGGATATACGATGGTTGGTAAGGATAGAAACAAAAACCTCAACAGAAGGGTTTTAGTACATGAGACCTAGAACCCTGTTTTGGCAACACAACATTTTTAATTTGTTCATTTCCTACCTAACCGGATTGGAAGTTATCATTCGGGATGTAATGCAAGAAAAATCAAGAGGGAATGAACTGTAAACGAGTCGTAATGTGTCAAGTTGTTTTAACGGGCTTTACCAAATCCAAAAGAATGAGCAAATTTTAATCTGTAGTTCTGTTCTTTTTTCAGGTTCTTGGGCCCATTTATTGAAGTTGAAGTTTCCAAGGACATTTAGGCCCATTAATGGAATTCAGATCTAGTAATGCGGGCTGACCAGGGCCATTGGCTCATTGGTACCTCCCCTCATGTTCTCATCGAACCCGAACCCGAACCATTCATTCTAACCCGAACCACCGACCAGCCGCCCAGCCCGCCAGTATCCTCTGCGGAGTTTACGGTGCGGAGTCCTGCGGAGTTTTCAATCTGGTCCGTTCGTTTTGATCGGACGGACCAGATCAGATCAGGGGAATTTTGTTTTTTGTTTTTCAATTCGGGAAAGATCTGATCTGGTCCGTCCGATCAAAACGAACGGACCAGATTGAAAACTCCGCAGGACTCCGCAGAGGATGCGAATTCCGGGCAGCCCCCCTTCTCTCTCGCACTGCTCCGTGCAGTACCCCAGCACTGGGGTCAAATCGCCGAAGCCTATTGTCGGAACCCTATTGGCGGTTTCCCTCTTTTCTCTCTCTTTTCTCACTTTTATTTTCAAACTCTGTCTCACTCCCTCGTTGCATCTCCCGCTTGCTTTACACTACCCCTTTTGTCAGAACTACAAAGGAAGGAGGAGAAGGAGACTCTCGCTCAAGTGCTGAACTCACCGGTGAGTATTCAACCCCGATTGACATAGTGCATATTTGCAGAAATGGTTAACGACCAACCCTTGTTTCTCGGTGACTCCGAGATTGACCAAATCTTGAAAATTTTCAGGATTATTCCGAATCATTTTCAAATTATATCCGAATCATTCCCGAATCACAAATTTTTGACCTCGCCGAACCGAACCCGAATAATTCATTTGTCACTATGCTTAGCAATGCATACAAATGATATGAAAGTGCTGAAGCCAAAGAATTTTGAAACAGCAAGAATTTCTCTGTGTATTATATGATACACCAGCCAATCAAAATCACAAACAAAACATAACAAATGTAAGCCATTCATTCTAACCCGAACCACCGACCTTCTTCAAAGTCCGAAACCAAACCCGAACCCGAGCCCGAACCATTGATTCTAACCCGAACCACCGACCTTCTTCAAAGTCCAAATCAGAACGCTCTCTCCTCTTCACCTGGTGGCACCTCCGGCTCAACTATTTCCGACAAGATCTGACAGCCCACCTGCGTCGTCTCCCTCTATTGCTCTGCTTTGGAACTAGTATTGTATTTCCCTTTTGCGGAGAGCTGCTTTGCGCTCCTCTCTGTTCAATTCCAGCTGCTTCGCTCCAAGGTCTCCTCTCTCTCTCTCGGTCTTTCGTTCTCTCTCTAAAACCCGTAAATTTTAAGAATCAGTAAGCCCTCCGAGACTCAGTGTTTAATTTTGTTTTAAAGTTGCGAAGAGTATGCGTAGATACATGCCAATATTCATGCCCAACAAATAAAATGAATGACACAATTTCATCCAATTTGCTTGTTTGCACATTTTTATCTCAAAATTATGTGTTAAATTACGAGTCTAAAATAAACTTAACTTCATTTTTGAACAATGAAAGCTTCAATTTAATCAAATTAAGGACCATGAAGTGCAAAATAAACTAACTTGCTACTCAAACATTTCATTAACTGTTAATTAGCTGTGCAAGTTTGATCAATTTTTCTTTTGCAATAAAAATTGTTTTCCATGACTAAAAGCAAACAGGTGCTAGTAAATCTTAACCATACAAACTATATTTCTGTGGCTTCAGCCCCCCACCCTTGTTGTTGGAATTTTGGGATGTTCAACAAATTGCCTCTCTTTCACTTTATCTTTCGACCTTCTGATTTGAATCTTGTGTGTTAGTAATAAATGTCATCCTATTTTCCTCAATTCGTGGTGATGGATCTGTTTGCTTATCAAGAACAAAAGAGAATTGAAAATAAATCATATTGGGATTTATTTTATTTTTTTAACAGTCAGGTTTAACTTGTTTTGCGGCAAATTAATGTTGTTGTGACCTCTGCTAGATGTAATTATTTAATTTCACTCTATTGTTATTTCTCCTTTAGATCGCCAGCTCTCTACTAGACGAAGTAATGACAGGTGTGATAGAAAAGTTTTTCATCACTTCTATGGTTATGTGGATGGCCCCACTTGCCATTCTCTCTCACCATATTTTTAAATACTTTTGTATAAATTGCGGTGTTGATTTACTTTTTGAAATTTCTGGACCAAACCACATGTCACCTTAGCAATTGGATAGCTCATTGTAGACAGTGATATCATGTAGTGTACCATAACTGTCTTGGATCCAAGTATTGCTCCGGGCTTAGTTATTGGTATAGTACCTTCGCATTTTTTTAAACCTTACTTTCTGTCTGCATCATCTTGTTCAAATGAGAAACCATTGACGCTTTAACACCAAACTAGATCCAAAAAAGTTCAAAGATTTTCATTGTTTTACTGGTATCAGAACGGCTTGGTACAATGCCAATAAGGCAAGTACTATTAATCACTGAAATTCAGGTGTGTAAAATCGAAGATAATCCATTTTGAGTTCACCACTTTCCATAGGTTGGTACCTGTCATTGCCAACAGCTGTCTATACCAGCTGGTAAATACTCATATATTGATGGGACCATAAAAAAGAGCCTATTGGCAAGGAACTGACAACCTAATTGGTACATAACAGTAACAAAAGGCTGTATTGTTGGATCATGTTTCCTTCTTCTTTTTTTAATAGAAAAGTGGTTGATCATCATTAATATTGAATATTTTTTTTGTGTTTGTGTGAGAGCAGTTTCATTTGATATGACAGCTAACGACTCAAAAGAGGTGCTTAAAAATGTGGATTGGAAAACAGTTGGAGAAACCAGTACCTCGACTACTGCAACAAGTTCGAGCATTCCGATTGTGAAAAAACGGTTGCCCAAAAAATTGAGACAGGTACCGGACTACTACTTCATGCCACGCCTATCTTGGCCAAAGGCTTTCGCTATTTATGGTACGTGCATTGCAGCTGGTATCGGTGCGGGAATGCTAGGAGAGATTTGGATAAAGAAAAAGATTGAAGGTTAGTTGTAGGGATACTTAACATTACAGTAACTTTTTTTGTTTTGCCAAATTGCCCGTAGGCTTACACTAACTTGTTTAGTTAGATGGAGTCATTTTTCCCTCTATTTTGACAAAAACTGGCTGATATAAAATGCTTACCACATGGCTTGTTTTCTAAGTTACCTGAGCTGGCTAAATTTAAGTATTTGCAATTAGCTGCTCAAACATTTCTCTTAGTAGTTAATGTAGAGGTAATTAGGGGTGTTCATTGGGTCCGGTTTATTTGGTTTTTAACCGAATCGAAAAGATTCGGTTCAAATGGTTCGGTTTTTCGGTTTAATTGGTTCGGTTCGGTTTATTATGATGTTATTCGGTTTATCTAAATTGGTTCGGTTTTTAATTTCTAAAACTCAAGTTAACCGAACCGACCGAAGCCGACATTTTTATTAATACCCCAAGTTTATTAAAGATTATTAAAAATGCCCACGGTTCCGAAAGAATTTTAAAAATGCCCATACCGGCCATTAAATGGCCGGTACCGAATAAATCTCCCAACCGGCCATTAAATGGCCGGTACTGTACTGAATTTTTTTTTTTTTTTTTTTTTAGAAAAATAGCTAAAATACTGAAATCTAACACTAAAAAATCGAATTGTTTTGTTAAATATTTGTTAGATTACTTTTTTCATAGCATATTTATACTAAAATACACTATGAATAGGACCGATTTTGTGCTAAAATATGCAAAATCCGAGATTTTTATTTTTACCCAAAACAGAAAATATATATAAAATAGAAAATATATATAAAAGATACATCAAAGACCCTAAAAACTTTAAAATTATAAAGAAAGGTCCAAAAGTCCATGAAGGAAGACTCGGATCGCGAATCTGAGCCCGCAAAATGGGCGAAACGGATCGTAGATTGGTTTCGGGTCGGGTTTTGGGCTGTGGAGTTCCTGTCAAAATTTCAGCCCGATCCGACGGACGGATCAAAAGTTACGCTCCTTTTCATGAAGCATGCACAGGCCCATATTGCATCATTTCCGATTAAGATTTTCATTTCTATTCTTCAATCTACGTAGCTCAGTAAATTACCGTATTTTAGCATAATTCTACATAATTATTGTAATTTCAGCATTTTAGTAAATTTACTGTATTTTAGCATAATTATTGTAATTTACCGTATTTTAGCACAAAATCGGCTCTATTCGTAACATATTTTCTAACAAATATTTAACAAAACAATTCAATATTTTAGATTTCAGTATTTTAGCTATTTGTCTCTTAAAAAAATTTAACATAATTTAAAGTAATTTAGTGTCAATCAGCATAAATTAACATAATTTCAAGTAATTTAGCATATTTTAGTATAAATATGCTATCAAAAAAGTAATCTAACAAATATTTAAAAAAAAAATTCGATTTTTTAGTCTTAGATTTCAGCATTTTATCTATTTATCTAAAAAAAAAAAAAAAAATTAAATGGGGGACCGGCCATTAAATGGCCGGTTCCCCTCTTTAATAAAAAAAAAAAAAAAAAAATTGCGGGACCGGCCATTAAATGGCCGGTTTGGGCATTTTTAAAAATTTTCGGGAACCGTGGGCATTTTTATTAATCTGTAATTAACTTGGGGTATTTTTAAAAATGTCGGTCGAAGTCTTTGCGTAATCACGAGCATCAACTTCGCGTCTTATCTCTCTCTCTCTACTGTCACAGCAGCGACTTTCCATGCGGCCATAACCTACCTGTACCTCCCCTACACTAGCTACCTGCTCGGTCACATCTCCTCTCTCTCTCTCTCCCGAGCTTTCTCTGTTTCTCTCTTGCTCTTTCTTTCTCTCTTTCAATCCCTCTAACACAGAATCACACAAAATTAATGCTCCTTCCAAACTATGCAGGGACTGAAAAGCACAGATCGATGCTCTTTCAATCCTTCTCTCTCTCCTGTTGTACCTTCCAATTTGATGAATTCCTTCAATTGTTCATAGCAATCCTATCTATCATGAGTTGTTGAATTCATCATGAGGGCATCATTTACTGGGAAACACTCAAACAAAGGTACAACCAAATTCTTCACCTATGAAGGTGCAGTTTGAGTTTTAGAGACCCAACCCAGAGCTGACAACATGGGGACTATGCAAAGTCACCCCTCTTCTTTTACTTAATGTATTCTTCATTTTATTCTAAGTTAGATTCCACTCATGTTCTTATTTTCCATTTGAAATACCTAACTGAGTACTGTGGCACTAAGCATACATGCCAGTAAGTAGTTTTTCATTCCTGTTTTACTGGTAAACAATTACTGTAATCTGTCTTTTTATCAATGAAATCTTAGCAAAGGTTTGTAACTTATCAGCTTTAATATTTGAAACTTAGCAAAGTTTTGTAATGGGCCTACGGGCATGTACAAACCAAAAAAAAAAATACTTTGGTTTATTTGGTTAAACCAAATTTTACTTTGGTTCGGTTTTAATCGGTTGATAAGGTTAATTCGGTCGGTTCGGTTCTATTTTTGAAAACCGAATAAAACTTTGGTTTGTCTATTTTATTTCGATTTTAACTTAACCGAACCGATGAACACCCCTAGAGGTAATGAGGTATTTTTCATATGGAGTCATATCATAGGAGTCGCATGAGATAATTGGTATTCTGAAGCTGCATCTTGTATAGCTCTGTCCAATGGCAGATGCAAAATTTTGGTCATGGGAGTAAAGTACTTATTCAAGTACTATGAGGTGCAATGCATTGCATTTGAAATTTTTTACTTGAATTATATATTTAGTAATATTTTTTCTAGGGTACTAAATTTTGGGGTCAAATAATAAATTTATCAGTAAAAATTATTTATATTGATAAGTAACTTGACTTTAAAATTGTTGTATATAAAATTAACAGTGTGTTGGCGACTTGGCGCCAGATAAAAATTAGTTCATACTTTCAAAAGAAATAAAAAACAACGTGGTGAAGAACTATTGCAATAAAAAAAAAAAGTTACACAACCAAATCAATAGAGTTAAAGGAAATGGTGAGAGAGAAAGATGTAAAGTTTTTGCATGTGCGGTCAAGCTAGAGAGGGCATGAGGTTAAAACAACAACAACTAAGCCTTCAGTCCCAAACAAGTTGGGTTAGGCTAGAAATGAAACCCAACCAGAGTCACAAAACTCATGAGGTTAAAACAGTGGAGTGCAAAAGGCAAGACTTGATTAGATGATCTCCAGTCCTTGGTTGAATGATATATAAAGTTTTAATAGGTTAACGTCTTCTTTTGGTCCAAACTCCAAACTGATGTCATCAGTGAACTTTAGTGTTTGAAAATGGGGGGTCAAATCGGTCAATTTTACTATTCCTACAACTACAACATAACTCGTCTTTGGCTCTGTCTAATTGAAAAAATCAATTTGGTGGCTTCCAAAGAGTGAGGGCAATCCATCTGTACCCCCTGGAGAACTACTAACATATCATACATACCCTCCAAAATGTGGAATATTTTGAATAACCTGTGCGGCATAAGTAATTATCATTTCCACTCAGGTCAAAAGCATGCCATTTCGAGATTGATCCTTTTTTCTTTGTTTATTAGTCTAACAATCTGTTATTTTTGGTAAATTGCAGAGGATGGTGGCATCGTATGGGAAATGAAATGAAATAAGTAATAAGTAGCAATACATGTATGCTATGGTTTCGAGTCAAGACATGTTTATTACTAATAGTTTTCAAGTTTTACTTTCTTTTACTCCTAGTACCTCAGTTCTTATTATGGTTTAGGGTTTGAATAAATTGCTAACTACAGCTTATTCAGAGATGTAGGGAATTTTCTGGTATTATGTAGGGCGGCCTCATGTGCTTTTGATGTAAGAATTTTATTTATGCTACTTTATTTTCATTAAATGCTTCAATTTTTTTGGGAACCCTATGCCACATTTCTCTCTATCTTGTTACCGGATGATTAACAAGTTTTGAGCAGGTTGATAATTAGGTCTGCTCGGTTAGTTGGTTTAATGTAACTTCAATAGTTGTTTTCCTGTACAAACAATCCAAAGATGTATGGGCCAGCAATAGGGATCCGTATCCTCTGCATTAACTCAAAAGATTTCCTTTTGAGTTAATGAATTTTAATCGTCTGATTTTAAACAGAGTCAATCCGGCTCGTGTCTATAGCATAGGGGTCTTTTAATATTAGTGCAGATCTAATTTGCACGAATCTTAAAACAAATTGAACAGTCGAGATTCATTAACTCAAGATATTCTCTTTTGAGTTAATGCAGAGGATACGAATTCCCAGCAATAGAGGGAAAGTGTTGGGTTGAGTATTATTATTATTATTATTATTTGAGTAAAGTTGGGTGTGAAGCCACCCAGTTGATATAATATTCAAAGTTATTCTCCATCTCAGTTTCGAATACGACCTGCCACGTAGAGGGAAGTTGTATTTGCCACTAGATCAAAAATTGATTTTTGAATTGAGTATTATGAAAAGTACAACAAAGTCAAATGTGAAGTATAACTTTGGCAACTCTTAAATGTTAAGAATTGTTTGTCAATAACAAAACTCGATTTTGAACCTTATTATTTTATCTACTGTTTTATGAGGATAGATGGCATTTCTTTGTTTGTTTGTTTTTTTTAAACTAATTTGACAATTTTTTGTTGCTTGCATCATAAATAGCCTACTACATTCTTTTTTTGAAATATTAGTAATGGCTGTCAAGTATAAAATTTTCACTGTCCATTGTGGAACTAACCAAGCTGCATGATCCGGATAGGTTTTTTTTTTTACAACTCATATCATAAATATTTTGTTTATAAACCCCAAACACACGAACTATTTTGACCACGACTTTGATTGAAAGAAACCATAAAGAGCGGTCAGAGGGTCGAATCACAATCAAGAAATTCTTTTATAGATCAATTTCTTTGATTTCATCCCCCGGATTACATCAAATGTAGTCAGAAAGAGTTTGTTTTTCTTTGTTTTGAGTCGACAATGTTTATAATTTTTTATGTTTTCTTAATTGTTTTTATTTGTTTATAAATGTTTTCTTATTTTATTTATACCCATTTCATTAAATGCTTCTTATTTAATTATAAAAATATTTATATTTTATAAAATAATTATTAATAAGTAATGTATGTTATTGTTTAATCTATTTTATTTAATTGCATTATTAACAATTTTATTACTAAAAATAATTGTATAATATCAAACATTAATTTTAGATAGAATTTCCCACGACTAAATCTCACGGTTCAGCCGAACACTCATTTCAGCACATTCCTGTTTGTATCCGTGTCTATGGGTGTTCACTTTTTCAAAAGTGAGTTTCTATTACCGTCAAATCCTATCCCAGGGGCGGATCTAGGATTTTCGTCAAGAGGGGGGGGGCAAAAAAAAAATATCGAATCGGGTTTAAATACCTAATCAGGTTTAAATCCATTAATCAATTGGATATTCGATAAAAAACAATGCTTTAACTTATACTTTCCAATGCCTTGACTTGTAATTTTTGATGCTTTAACTTATAATTCTAATTACCAATCAAAATTCAAAAAAAATATTTCAATTTTAATCCTAAATTTAATCCGAATTACAAATCAAACGTCCAGAGGGGGGCAAAAAAAATTTCAGGAGGAGGCAAAGTCGGTCGGAACCACTAAATCTCCACTAAAACTCAAAATCCAAGGGGGGCAGATGCGCCCCCCCGGATACACTTGGTTCCGCCCCTGTCCTATCCCACAAAACCTTGTGACAAACAAACATAGCCTAAGTTGGGAATAAAAATATTGACAGTGTAATTTTGATTTTGTACATCACACATAGACAATAGAGTTAAAATAACACTAAATATGATTTTAAGATGCATAAAGGGCGCTGTCAATATTTTTATCTGAAATTGGGCTTGAAGCTTGGAGATAACATGCTAATTATTATCTAGTAGGTGTTCCAATATCCTAGAGTTTTAGTAACTGAAGATTTAACATGCATATTAGTTAATTTGTTAGAATATTAAGTGTATAATGTTTATGCTATCAGCATAATGTTCATGTAGCGCATTGTATATTATTGTTATATATACGAGTTACATGACATGTCATTTTCCGGACCTAATTACTTTAATTTACCGTATAGCATAGTCAACATAAAATCTAGTAAAATATTTTGGTTTTGATTTAAAATTGACAAATTAATAAAATTCATATCTATAAAAATAATAGTTTTTAACTTTTTATGAACCATCCCATCAATATTAAAAAAACTAATTTCAGAATCTATATAGAAAGCCTATCATACTTTAAAAAACTAATTTCGCATCATTTGAATAATATCAAATAGCAAACTACAAACATTTTGAGTCTTGAGTGAGGCTATGGTGCTATGCATAGCACCAATGGCTAGTGTACTACGGCTCAATATGGTACTTTTTAAAATCCTAACGGTCGATCCGACCGTTCAATGTGATATCCATATGAATATGTACTTGCAAACTAAATTTTATATTTTTTCGAATTTTTTTACTATTTTTTTAGATAGGTAGAAAAATCAGTGTTTTTTGAAAATTCTGGACCATCAAAATTCTACCTATCTGAAAAAATAGTAAAAAAATTCGGAAAAAATATAAAATTTAGTTTGCAAGTACATATTCATATGGTTATCACATTGAACGGTCGGATCGACCGTTAAGATTTTAAAAAGTACCATATTGAGCCGTAGTACACTAGCCATCCGTGCTATGCATAGCACCATAGCCTCACTCTTGAGTCTTAAATCTAAATCTTTTAAGTAAAACATGCAGTACAAATTTTATACCCCTTGGTGATGCTAACAAATTGTAGCAAATCTTATTTATTTTTTTTTTTTAAAATATGAAAATTGTGTGCCGCTTAAAAAGGATAGTTTATTTACTATTTTAGACTATTCAAACTCTAAAAATATATTACTTTAGGTCATATAGCTGATACTAAACTACAAGTATTTTTTTTTTTATCTATTTAGGAATCTTTGATAAAGAAACTTGCGTCGCACAAAAAATCATGTTTTTGATCAATATCACACGTTATGGAGCAAAATAAACACAAAAATTTACAACCTAGTTGCGATAATTGAATGATATGCTTCTTGGTTTCACTGTTTTACTGTATCACTATTCTTATAAATATTATTTTATAGCTTAGTGAGGCTATGGTCCTTTGCAATATGGAGATCGGTTTAGGGTTTAGAATTTAGGATTTAGGATTTAGGGCTATGAATTTATATTTTTGTTTTTAAAGTTCAAATCCATTTGAAAATGTATTCATAGGAAAAAAATTATATTTTTTTTTATATCTATTTACTATTTTGTAGATAGGTAGAAGATGACTATATTACGATGGTCCAAAATATTTTGATCGTGAGGTAATTTTCTACCTATCTAAAAAAATGAAAAAGTTCGTTTTAAAATATATTTTTATATAATAATCATATTTAATGGTTCGGATCGATTGTTTGAACTTTGAAAACGAATAAATGAATTCATAAAACTGATATATGCATTTATTAATAATCGAATGATTTGGTAGTTCATGAAATTAATGGATTTAGTATGACCTTCTAGAGAAAAAACTGTTCATTCAAGGGTATGTTTGGTTGTCAAACAAGAATAGTCAGAATAACCAAATCAAGAATAGCTATTGTTTGTCTTATTAGAATAGTCAAATCTCAAGACCCTTAGGAATAGTCTATTCTAATAAGACAAAAAAATTGAATTCCCTATTCTAACTATTCTAATCCAACCAAACACCGAATAGGCTATTCCGAATAGCCTAACTCCAAAAATAATCTATTCTCAACCCAACCAAACATTTCATGCTTTGTAATAATTGGTAAATGCGCGCAAAAGGTGTCATCAACCTAACTATAAATTAATCATGCACAATTGATGTCATGGTCTCTTTTAAATGTATATATCTATCCATCAAATTATTTAATATACAATTTATATCTAACAAAAGCAGCTTTCATTTTAAGCCATTAAGCCATTGAAGGAAACTAAAATGTGTATAACAAATGTATCTTGGATAGCTTAACAGTAACTATTTTTTACAACAAAAGGTCCGGATGACATCTGTATTTGTTGGGAGAATATACTTTTTAATCATCTTTCTTTCTTTCCTTTCCAAGAAAGAAATAGAAAATTATTCTATTTGATAACCCTTAATTGAAAGAAACAACTATTCCCTTAAGTTCAAACCACATATTATGTTAATTACCTAAAAGTAACCAACTTTATTTGTTCATTGAACTCTATTTAATCCGTCTCTTCAGACTTTAAACTGAATCATATGTAAGCATTTCCAAATACAAAACAGGGCATCTTTTCGCGCATTGTTCATCCTTGCAAGACCAGCAAATATAATTGCAGAAACACCTACTGATCATAAAAAATAGTGCTCAAAGGACAAGACCTGGATGAGAGGATGCCACCGCAATCAATGTGCCATCTCGGTCCACGCCTGGCGTCCCAGACCATGCCGATAATCAGGGCACACCAGAGGATCTGTCGGAGTTTAACCCGGAGCTTGTTGTTCTGATTGGACATTAAGAGAAATTGAGCATGAACCTTGGCGGTATCATGTAATTATTATCAAGTACAGGTTCCAATTTTCTAGAGTTTTAGTAACTGAGATTTAGTATCATGATTGCAATGTTTTGTATGCTGGAGAGAGAGGTGTTCAAGAATATTTCGAGAAGAATCCAAAAGTTTTAAAGTATTGGTGTATGATCAATGGCATGTTCTTAGAAAATCACAAGAACAGTTTAACTTTCTTTTCAACTTTATTTTTCAAAAAGTTTTGTTTTTCAAAAAGGAGAGTTTTTCTTTACTATAACTCAATAAGGTTGAGTTTATTTGTACTTTTTTATGTAACATGGTTTGAATATCAATAAAATAAATAAGGACTCAGATCTTTATTTTTACTCAAAAGATAAGTAACTGAAGATTTAGTTACCGTTACTTATTTTCGAACAAGGAATCAAATATTCAAATGTACTGAATTTTTTTTTTTTCATTTCTTATTTGGTTTCAAGTTGCGAACGGCCTATTAGCTGTGATTTGTTTGAATATTAAGTGTATATAATGTTTATGCTATCATCATGATGTTTATATATATAATATGTTGCTATCTGCGAGAGTAAAAAGTGACTATTGTTGAGGGTACACGGACATGAATTGTATTTTCAAGCATATCGCTATTACTGATAAGAGTATCCGCAACAATATCGTCAGTAAAAAAATACTTTTACCCTCGTGGATAGTGACAGTTGATTGTATAATATATTGTTATATAGACAAGTTATATCTGACATTTCATTCTTCGGACCTAATCACTTTTAATTTACCGTATAGCATAGTCAACATAAACATCTAGTTAATTTTTTTATTTTTGTTTTAAAATTGGAAATTTTCATAAAATATATATCTATAAATAAAATTGTTTTTATGAACCGTCCATCAATACCGAATAACTAGTTTCGATCTATTTGTATAAACATATAGAAAGCCTTTCCTACCATTTTTTCGCATCATTTGAATAATATCAGATAGCAAAATATAAACATTTTGAGCATCAAAATATATATATATATTTTTTAGTACATTTGAATATTTGAAACTTCAACTTCTTCTAAATGGGCCCAAATATCCTTGGAAACTTCAACTTCTTATAAATGGGCCTAAGAACCTGAAAAAAGAACAGTGCATAGTAACTACAGATTAAAATTTGCTCATTATTTTGGATTTGGTAAAGCCCGTTAAAACAACTTGTCTTGATTTTTCTTGTATTACATCCCGAATGATAACTTCCAATCCGGTTGGTAGGAAATGAACAAATTAAAAATGTTGTGTTGCCAAAACAGGGTTCTAGGTCTCATGTATTAAAACCCTTCTGTTGAGGTTTTTGTTTCTATCCTTACCAATCATCGTATATCCATCCAATTTTAAGTGCCTTTTTCGTTCCTATAAATACCCTATTAACCCTCACTTCCTACTCCCATCCCAGAATTAAGTGTAGTATTTACATAGAAATCAAATACAGATATGGCAGCTTCCTCCTTCATTTGCCTTTCCTTATGTTTGCTAGTAGTGTGCCCAGGTTCTCTTGCACAGTTCAGCTTTGGTGGCCAGAGTGCATGGTCTAGTCAGCGTAGTTCTGCAGAACCAAGATGTCGATTTGACAGGCTCGATGCGCTCAACCCATCTCGACGCATGCAGTTTGAAGCCGGTGTTACTGAATACTATGAATGGGATAATGAGATGATGCGGTGTGCAGGTGTGGCTGCCAACCGCCATATTCTTGAGCCGAGGGGCCTACTTTTGCCTCATTACAACAATGCACCATCCCTTATGTACATAGTCCAAGGTAATATTTAGCTTATTTTATTGATAATTGCAATAGCAACTTCACTTTGTTATCTTTTTGTTAGAGAAAATAATTTTGTAAAAAATTCTAACGGTGTTGATTTGGGTATAGGACGAGGTGTCATGGGAATGGTATTTCCAGGCTGTCCTGAGACTTTCCAATCTTTCCAACAACAGTCAGAATACATGATGGGAGGTGAAACTCAAAGCCAAGAACCAGAGGAATTCATGATGGGAGGTACAACTCAAGGCCAACGAATGATGCGAGACGAACACCAGAAAGTGCACAGGTTTAGAGAGGGAGATGTCATCGCATTACCAGCGGGTGTCACCTATTGGTGCTACAACGATGGCGATGTGCAGATGGTATCAGTGCAAGTTTATGATGCAAGTAATGCCGCCAACCAGCTCGAACCTAGAGAAAGAGTATGTCATGCAATTTCATTTTAGAAAACTGAAAACATTCTATTAATAATTTCAAACAAATATATTAATTTAGTGCTAATTAATGTTACCAACTTTACTAATGTCTCAACATTAACAACCAGAGGTTTTTCCTAGCTGGAAGGCATGAGAGCCCTCGTACAGGGATGTACGAATCCGAACAACAGCCTATTGGAATGAGGCAGCCAATGGGCAACAATATTTTCAATGGATTCGACACTCCAATGCTAGCTGAGGCTCTTGGTGTGAACCAAGAATTAGCAAGGAGAATCCAAAGCCATAACGATCCTAGAGGTGAGATGGTGTTTGTAAAAGAGGGACTTAAGATGCTAATGCCCACAAGAATGACTCAAGAGATGCAGCAGCAAGAATTCGAGGAGAGCATGCAAGAGCCGAGTATGCAAGGACAGTATAACATGACCAACGGCTTGGATGAGGCCTTCTGCACAATGAAGATAAGAAGCAACATAGATATGCCGTCCCGTGCCGACTATTTCAATCAAAGAGGCAGTAGGGTTGCAATACTCAACAGCCAGAAGCTTCCTATTATGAATATTGTGCAAATGAGTGCCGCAAGAGTTGTGCTCCAAAGGGTAATGACAAACCTTTTAAAAACTAAAATTTTCAAATAGAATACGGAGATTACTTATTCGTCGCATTTGATCATATTCTTAAATTAAAATTGTTTTTGCAGAATACCATGATTACACCATACTGGCAAATGAATTGCCACAGCATGATGTACGTAACCGGCGGTCAAGGACGGGTCCAAGTAGTTAACCATCGTGGGCAAACTGTATTTGACGGTCAGGTCAAACAGGGGCAGATATTACTCATTCCACAGAACTATGCTGTTTTAAAGAGAGCTGAGCGCGAGATGTTCCAATGGGTATCCTTCAATACCAACCAGAATGCCATGATAAGTCAAATGGTCGGAAAGAACTCGATATTCCGAGGCATGCCGCTGCAAGTCCTGATGAACTCTTACCGTCTATCCATGGAGCAAGCTAGGAGGCTCAAGTTTAACAGACGGAATGAGATGACTATCCTTACCCCCATGTATCAAATGAAATCTGTTGAGTGATGAATTAGGAGAGTTAGCAGAATAAAAAATTCCACTGATAGGCTTTGTTCAGTGGTGATTGTTGCATTATGAATTGAATAAAAGTAAGAGCGTCGTTATAGACCTTTTATAATAAAGAAAATTTTATTACTATATTTGCCTTTATTTTTTATTAAAACAATGATTTTATGACCTGTTATTAAAAATAGTAACTAGATCGTCATTTATAAGAGTTGTCTGACTCAGTACAAATGAAACAAGCATTAGATCATGTTGGATCAAGTTAAGAGAAAATTTCAAATTGGCTAAGTGGTGTGAAAAGTTATTCACTTTGTGTCATATTTGGTAGAAAAATATAATGGCCGGATAAAGAGATAATGATTATTATAATTCTCAAATTGGATAAATTTTTGTCTTATTCCTCAACATTATCTTTCTACCAAACATAATCTCATCTTTGATTTTATTTTTATAACATATATGATATTGGGATAAGAGTTATCTTCTTATATATATATCTAATATTCCTCCACTTTTAACTCCCAAATGATTATGCGGATTAAGTATGTGATGTAGCCGATTTAATCATAATACAACTCACTAATCTGTTTTTTGCGGCCAATTTGGCATTGAAAACATAACATTAGTGTTCATATTGGAAGATTAAAATCTCAATTTGACCAATACCTTTTAGGTTTTGCTTTCTTATAATTATTACTGAATCAGTTGCTTAATGAATTTTAACATATTTTTACTTTGTTATTTCAAATAACAATAACAAACATTTAAACTCATCTCACATAGTTTTAATCTGCGTCCTCACTCTGGGTCGGGCGCATAGTAAATCTGCGCTATCATTTAGGGAGAAACAACCAGAAATCGTGATTTTTGTGCTGCCTTTAAGGGAGCGCGGATTTATTATGCGCCTCACTTAGAGTTGAGACGCATATTAAATGTGCATCCCTAGTATAACTCAATTATTTTTTAAAACGCTGCCAATTTAGCATATTAGTTTTTAGCATATGGTAACAAAAAGATCAAGATTTTCTATACACCGTAAATGCTTTACAAAAATAGACTGTTACAAGCATGGTGGAAGGAGGTACAAAATAAGTAGAGTCTCTCTATAAATAAATTTTAGTTTATTATTGTCCTTAAAATATTTTTAATTTTATAATAATTAATATTATTAGTTTCTCTTATAAAATTACTAATCTTAATTTTGTGTTTCCTCTAGTAAATATCAGTAATTGTATATATAAGCAAAAGGGTGCTAAGCACTCCAAAGAATTGAAAATTTACATTTTTGTCATTTAAAAATTATAATTTTCACAAAAATTGATATTATTAGTTTTTTTCTCTCATAGTCTCATGAAATAAAATTATATGACATTATTCCGTCCGGATTCCGGAAGGTGGTTTTTCAAAACTCATGGATTCTTTAAAGAGAGCCAAAATAATAGAATGTGAAAGCCATATTCGCAAACTACTAAGCTTTCTTAATTTCGTCGTCTCCCACTTTGATAATAGAATCCAAAAAGTCAAAACCCTCAAATGTCATTCATTCCCCTCTCTAATCACCTTCCCAAACGAAGAAAGGTGAAAAGAAAATCCTCTCTTGATCTTTTTAACTCAGAGATTCAATGACTGATTATCAACAATTTTGGTAAGAATATTATGTTTTCTTCCTTCTCCCTCTAGTTTAGCTTCTTTTATTCGTTAATTCTTAGTCTCGCACTAAAAAAATTTTGAGATTTTTTTTGGGAACTGTTATAGTTATATAATTGCCTTGGAATTATAGGGAAACTAAGAGTAGAACTAGGGTGTTCCTAAGTTCACCAAACCCTTTTGTGAACTCAAATTTAAAACCTACCGGATTGACTTCAAACGACGAATCCAAATCGTTGAAATCCTTCTATTTTACGAGTGATGCATCTACATGTGAAAATTTTAAAATTTTAAAATAATTTTGTATAGAGTCAAGTGATCAAAAGGTGTTCAAAAAATAAATGCATTAAAATTAATTTATAAACCTTCTAATTTTGATCACTTGACTTTATACTAAATTAATTCGAAAGTTTAAAATTTTCACATGTAGACGCATCACCCGTAAGGTAGAAGGATTTCAACGGTTTGGATTCGTCATTTGAAGCCAATCCAATAGGTTTTAGAGTTGAGTTAACAAAGGAGCTTGGTGAACTTAGGAACACCCTAGTTCTACTCGGAAACTAAATACCTCGGTATTCAATTACATTGATAATTGCCACCCAATCCGCATCAAGATCCGTGCGCACTTGATCTGCACGAATCTTAATGTTATCCGTGCATTGATACGAATTGATGCCGATTGAGGGAGATCACCACATACTAACAACGCATATTACAGCCATGAACAGGATAGACCCATTAAGCAACTTACCAGATACTATTCTTCATCACATCCTCTCTTTGCTGAGCACAAGAGAAGCTGTCAGGACCTGTGTATTGGCCAAGCGCTGGGTCAACCTCTGGGCTTCACTCCCCTCTCTGGTATTGGACTCAAAAGGCAATGAATCTAACTTTGAGCACTTTGTTAATCGTGTATTTCGCCTCAGAGAGTACTCACACATGGATTCCTTCAAAATCTCATGCAATGACGGGCCGAAAATTTTGAAACCATGGTTACTTCATGTGCTGGCATTGCAGCCTAGATCTCTCTCTGTGATGTCAAGCATTCTTCCCTTGGCACTGCCGGGCTCGGTTTTTAGGTGTGAGTCACTAGAAGAACTGATGTTGGATGTGCCTTACCCAGGAATTGAGCCTATACCAGATCTCAGGCCCAAATCGATAAGCCTTTCTTGCCTCAGACGGTTAGATATTAATGCCGTGGTAACGCTAAATGATGATTTCATGGTTAAATTAATGTCTGGTTGCGCATTGCTGGAGGAGCTGAGCTTGAGGTTATGCAAATTGGAGTTCTCTGTGATTCCATCTGATGTGCTCAAGCGCTTATTAATCGGATCATGTGACCACAGTGACATGATATGCATTCATACCCCTAATCTTTTGTGTTTAGAGTTGTATGGGGCTTTGTTAGGTGGATATACATTCAAGGATATGGCGTTGTTGGTCATGGCAAAGATCGAATTTCAAGGTTTCTTGGATGAACATGATTATCTCTGGGGCGATCCCTGGGACAATGCCGATGTCCTCGGAGCCCTTTCAAATGTTACTCATCTTGAATTGCATGGAGAGGCGGTACAGGTGACATCTCTTCGTCTTTTTGTTTTTTCACTATCCTATCTTATCTTGTTCAATATTTATTTCATATATTGAGTTGCAAGAACTAAAAAATTTGCAATGCCAATTTATTGAACCAGTTGTAAGGTTCTTATTTGTTCCCATTTGTGTAGGCTTTCTTCCAAAAGGAGATACTTAACTGCCCCTTCTTTGAAAACCTGAGAAGCTTGTACTGTTGGACCGACGATACGTTTTATCCAATTGCAGGATTTCTCAAGCTCACTCCCAATTTGGAGAAGCTGACATTGTATTATACGGTAATTCGATATACTTACTGATCTTAGTATAAATCTTCTTTTGGGACAAAACTTCTCTTTCAGGACAATATGATGAGACCCACTTGAAAATATCATGGTTATTTTTCCAACTGGGAGCACTTCATATGCAGGAACCAAACCGGGGGGGGGGGGGGGGGGGGGGGGGGGGGGGGGGGGGGGGGGGGGGGGCGAGGTGTGGTGATGATAAATTGTGAAAAAAGGATAAATTGGGGATGATCATTTTTTGCTTTTTTTGGAAGGATGAGGCCAGGCCTCACTGCATAGACATTTGGAAAAAAGAATATTTTAATTCAACAATATGGTTAAGGCCTTAATAAGGGGGGTAAATATATTAACAGAGCAATTTTAATTGTATGCAGCTCACAAATCATATGCAGTGTTGATTTGATTTTTTTAGTCTGTGTGCTGCATGAAGCCAAAACTGCTCTATTAAAATGTTGACCCTTAATAAGGGCCTCTTTTAACAAAAAGGATAAAGCAATGTTGTACTTTTCAAATACAGGACAGAAAATTTAACCTTGTTTTCTGATACTGTTAATTTGTCTAAAGTCATGTATAGGTAGCGGGAGATGCGATGACTACTACGATACATCACCAATAATTCCATCTTTTAGTTGTCCGTATCTCGGAAATATTGATATTTGCAGAGGTAACTATGAGGCTGATAAGCTGGTTCAGGAGGTATTAGCATCCAATGAAAACTGTCACACTAAGATAAATCTCGTGTGAGGTGTGTGGACGAGAACCAACACGAGTCAGATTCCGATTCGGGTTCAGACTCGCTTTGAGAAGCGTGCAGCTGCTATTAAAGGACCTACTTTCAAGATTGATCATTTACATTTTCTACAAAATATTAATAGTTGTTTACATTTCTTAGATAGTTCTTTATGTTTGTTTCTCTCTATGTTTACATTTCCTAAGTAGTTATTTATACTTGTATATTTCTATGTTGCAAATTAATTACTCCTTATGGCTTATAAAATGAGAACTTTTGTAAGAGAAAAACAATTTTTTTGATATCAATATATTTTCTGAGAGAGATTTATTCTCGCTTTTGCTACTTAGCACTCTTTGTTTCTAATTCAACTAAATTGTTTTCGAGACCCGTCACTAGCAGAGTCAAAATTAGGGACTGAGATTGCGTCAGTGTGACTATTTTTTCTGATTTGATGTGGATTATATTGTTTTTTTTTTTTGAAGGTTGGCGGCGAAATGCCGCCAACAGATATATATTGATGTTAAAAAAGGTTTAATTACACGGTTCGCCCCACCAAGTGGTGGTGGATTATATTGTTTATTGTTAGTTATATAAGATGATTAACATGGGCATTATTCCTTTAATTTCGATTTTCTTTAATGATTTCTATCTACAGAAGCAATGAAACAGGGCAAATGTGTATTGGCATTATTTTTGATTATTTGCGATTGGGTAAACAGCTGTTTAATTTGCCTCAGTGTACTTGTCTTTTGTTTCTACTTAGAAGTTCAAGGAAATTTCGTCTTGATTATTTGTGAGGTTAATGCAGTAAAATATTTCTTTATTTTTCTCCTTTTTAGTGAAAGAAAATTAGACTGAAATTAATTTAAATAAATTTCAAAAGCATTGTGCTCATGCAATTAATTGTGATTAACGTTCAGAAATTGGAAAAAAAAAAGTTCCATACATTTCTGAAATTAATTTTTGAGATAATAAATGAATAGAAATTCATATTTTTTTTTTTACCACATGACGTTTTGAAAGTAATTTCATTTAAAAAAATAAAAAATAAATTTTTATTTATAAAATTATTATACATTCCTGAAATTGAAAATGAAATTGCCATCTAAAGTTTTATTGATATGCTCTTGGACTTAATGTATCAAACATCTCCCATCTCACTTGTTATTAAATATTGCAAATGCTAATGTGATACCCTTACTTAGAGTGGGAAAAACGTGCCGTGCCGTGACCAAGTAAATTTTTCACGTGCCGTGCCGTGACAAAAATTATAAGGGGTGGTCACGGCACGCGAGTCACGGCGTGACTCGCGTGCCGTGACTAAGTCGTGCCGTAACCAAACGTGCCGTGACCAAACGTGACTAATAGTCACGTTTGATCGCATTTAACGTTTAAAAAATATATATATATATGAAACAATTCTTTAAAATTCAAATGTTTTAATTGAAATTTAAATGTAAATATTTTAATTAAAATAAAATTATACCTTATAGGAAGGTATATTAGTGTATTGTCTCGTGACTGCCGTGATTGGCGTGTCTACCGTTCCGTGACTCGCGTGTCCCGTGCCGTGCCGTGCCGTGTCTTCTTTGCCAACAATTGGTCACGGCACGCGAATGGTCACGGCACGTAACCGACACGCGTGCCGTGCCGTTCCGTGACGGAGCCGGCTCCGCCGTGCCATTTTTCCCACTCTACCCTTACTAATGGGGAAATTTCATGCATACCCTTTAAAAACTATATATTACGTACTCTAAATTATATAATAAAGTACTTACCCTCCCAATAATTGTACGATTGTGGAGCAACTGCTAAATTAACAATGTTCCCAAAAAATGCCACATTTATCATTAGTTTGCAATTGACAGTTATTGCAAAAATGTAAAACTTAATATTATAGATTAACACAATTGAAATTAAAATTAATTACAGGTATACAAATAGTATAAAAATGATTGAGAAATAATTACTAAAATTATGGTATCGCAAAAAGATTATTTATTATAATTTATCCGATTGAGTACTTAGCTTTTATCATATTCACAACTCACAGATTTCTGAGCAGGTCTAAGAAATCAAAAGGATGTGGCCCCTTTTAGTAGTATAGAAATTATTGATGGTCTTCTCCAAATTTAAAGAAACACATATAAGGTTGACCAAAATGATTTTTACAAATTAATTACAAGTTACAAGATTATTGATGCTTGTAGATATTTAGATTGCCACTTAAAATTTGTATGTCGTTGTTTCCATCTCTTTCCAAATTTACTTGAAATTTAGTCCAAGTTAGATATAATAAGGTTGATCCTTCAACCAAATTTATTGTTTATATGGTTGGACTTCTTAGCATACTAACACTTAATTTATTTTCAGTAAATATTTTATAATGAGTGAGGCTATGTTACTATGTATAGTGCAGTTTGGTCCGTACTAAGGATCAATATTATTTTAGTTTTCAATGTTCAAATAGTCAATCTGAACCGTTCAACGAGATCTCCATAGAAAATTAAGTTGAACTTGAAGAATACATTTTAAATTTTCTAGAATTAATTTCTAGTTTTATAGGTAGAAAATTACTACTTTCGAATGGTCTAGAATTTTTAGATCAAGTGATTTTTAATATAACTAAAAAAGTAGATTGTTTTAAAAAAAAATGTAAATTTTGATATAGAAGTACATTTTTATATGGAGATAATATTAAATGGTTCAGATCAATTATGTATACTTGGCAAACATTATGAGCTATGCATAGTGCCATAGCTTTTTTTTTCTTCAAAAAAAAAACCTTGGCAATGTTTGCCAAGTATACATAATGTCGTAGCCTCACTCGTTTGTAATTATCAGAATATTTGACAACTAATACAGAAGACTCAAGCATGACTTAGTTGTTGCATCAACTAAGAAGTCCAATTATTTTGTTATATGATAAGTTAAAATTTAAAGTTTGGCATATAAAAACGTGTAAATAATAGTTCAAATTTTGCATAATTAGAGAGTGCGTAATGTATGCATTTTGTCAAAAGAATGATATTGAGTTAGAAACTTGATCGAATTAATTGAAAAAATTATAAAAATATGCTGAAATCCGGAAAAACAAACAAATTATGTCATAGTGACAAATCAAGGCCGAAATTTTTATTTATAGCATAAAAAAAATAAACCAAATCACTTCGGTTTTGGAGAAATTCGAAAAATACCCGGGCCGCATAGGCGTTCTGCAGTAATTCTTCTCTGAGTCTGTTTTCTGCAGTAATTCTATCAGAATATTTGCAATATCGACGGAAAGTAACTGATACTAGAACACTGCTACTTTAAAATTGCCCTAAAGCCCACGAAAAAAACTAGTTTTGGAACTAACATTACACAATGAAGCACCACAAGATGCATATCAATGGATACCAACACACAAATCAATTTTTTTAGCACAATGAACTATACCTAATACCACACAATTTCTTTATCGATTACTGCCAAGTATGCATATCAATGAATACCAACACACAAATCAATTTTTCCCAGTGGCTCTTGAAATTATTTTGCTCTATTGATAAACATATTAAGTTCCCCTATGCTCTTCACATATGTGCGCAAAGTTTTCACCAGCTGATCTACTCTTTTATGATCCTCCTTGTATATGATATCAACTAACGGAACGTATTGATACTGTGAATCTCCTGTCTTTATCTCTGTCTTTGAAGTATTCTTTTGAGCAGCATCTGGTAGTGGATATGGCTTAAGCAAGAAAATAAGAAAAGCAACTAATTAAATTAGGGTAAAAAAAAACTGGACAACATTGGTTCTTGGTGAGAATTTCTATTTTTAAGAATAAGTATCAACTTTTAAACCTACTTTTACCAATAGTATGTGCCTTACCAGGTTTAGTCACAAAATGGGACTAAGCTTGGTTTAGGTCGGTCCCAAATGCAGATTTGATTGTTGGGGAAAAAAGTAAAACCAAGTTCTTCACAAAGGAGGTGATCAGTAACTAAAAGACTTAAGAAGTTGAAAATGTCAAGTATCCCTTACCTCACGATGAATCAAAGTGAGCTTCTCCAAATTAGGTGCATGCTGGAGGAAAAGAGCTATCAAGTCAAAGTCGCTAATCATATAACCATCAAAATGCAAGCTCTTCAAATTCTTAAAGGTCGGGCAATTCGACAATTCTTTCTTTAGAATAACCTTCAGAAGGAAACATCAGAAAAATCTAGAGTTAGTAGACTTTCTTTACCATGATAAAGTCCTCTTAATCATAGAGATAATCCCCTAGCTTATATTAATAAAAATTTAGATCGTTAAAGAAATCACCTTAGCGCCGTGTCCGGTCAAAACAAATTCTAGATTTGTGGCATTTGAAAGGCCATTCAAAATCCCGTAAACTTGATTACCAATATCACGTCTGTAAGAAAACAAGACCAAGCGAGCCTTTACAAGAGAAGACATGTTTTTTAATATAACACACCCATTGCCAGATTCAATGACCAAAGATGAGAGACTCGGGATAGAAATCTGAATCTCCCTTTTAGATCTAAAATCATCTATGGACAAATGCTTCAGCAGGTTGGAAGAAATAATTTGTGTGTCAACAACACAACGGCTCAGAATAAGCTCCTCGAGGACAGGACACCCCGACATAAGTTTATTCATGAAATAATCATCAATTATCCAAGCAGAAAGTTCTAATTTTTTAATAGAAGGAAGATTTATGGTTTTAGAAACATTCATATAGGGAAGAAAAGCCTCAACCCGCAGCGTCATCTTCTCTAGCGATTTGCAGTTGAAAAGCATATCAGGTAAATCTATCTCGTCATCTCTGTCGACTTCGAAATATAGCACCCGAGGCTTGCAATTCAATGCGTAAAGAATCACTCTGTAATAGCCTCGGATTTACCAGCGTAATAATAAAAAAGTTTAAAACTATCTAAAATTGAGGTGTCTCGATTTTGCAATACAGCACTAACAAATTGTTCGAACTTTATTTCGTACTCTTTGAGGTCATCATGATCAACATCATCGGGAAGAAAATCATCAAAATCAAAGTGTAGACTCGGTACGAAGGACCATAAATTTTTCCATCGTTGTGATAACACACATGTTTGCACAGCCTCTTTTGTCTTCAGAAATGACAGGATGTGAATTAGAAGCACATCAGGTAAATCACTAATCCTGTCATTGTGGATTATAGTATTCTCCATCCTCCACCCTTTGGAGAAAGGAGATTCGATCAGAAATTGATGCAAGAGTCCTGGAAAAAATGTAACACCTTTTTTTAGGAAAAACAATTCACACAAATACACAAATGATTTATGAAAGATACATATATAAAATTAGGTGACAAACGCAGAGCTAAGCATACTATCTGTGGAGTTGTAGCAGATCATCAATGTAAGAGTTGCAAGTTCGACTATTATGGCCTTTTTATGCTTACAGGTAAAATTTGCATCCTTTTTTCTCAAGTATTTTCTAAATTGTTCTATGAATATAGACTTCCACAAAAGTTGTGCAGTTGAGACTGGATATGTGCATCTTTATCAATTAAAATCCCAAATTCCATGATCACCTTTTTCCTTGAAATGATGAGAAGAACTTTCCCTTGACCTTTTCAATTCAGTAGTGATAGTGGTAATCTTAAGAGGAGGTTTCAGTTCACTGAATTATGAAATGCAGTCCTCTCTCTACTCCAAAATCAACGATTTGCATTTGGATGGAGGGGAGGGTTAGTGAGAATAGTGAGCTAACCTCAAAAGACAAACAAATTATAGTTGGTAGCTCTTGATCCAAATGTGGGTTAGCTCAAAAGAATAGTGGCATTCTCGGGTTAGCTCTATTCTTGCTCCAACCAAATGCACCCTAAGATAAATTGTAGTAATAATACTTTTTTATGAATGATTAAACAAATACTTTACTTCTGAACCTGGAAACCTCAATCTACAATCAGTCATTTGGCCGTCAAAACAAAAGCTACAAAACAGACAAAGATCTTGTCACGATCTCAATTGGGGAGTGCTGATTTAGGGGTTACTTTAAGAAGAATTGAATCAGTCAACATTCAAAAGGAAGGAGATGGAAGCTGGGCAGGACGGTTAAATCAACCAACAGGGAGGAAATTAAAACAAAACACAGGCTGCAACCGACCACCCGTAATCAATGAAATTAGCAAGTCCGCTTCAACAGACAACCAGGGTCAAGGTCAAGTGGCCGGTACCGGCAAGAACATGAATTCTGGTACAAGAATGCTTTTAGATGAACCCCTTGACAATAAGTTAGAAGGTCCCATATTGAATGAAGATCACATGAGGAGTAAAAAGGCTTTAATAGATAAGACTAATGTAAACCCAAATGATGTTGATATTGCTGTTGAATCTCATAAAAAGGTTGTTGTTGCAGCAGCTTCCGGCAATTTCAAAGAGGTGAGGAATCAAGACTCAGGCACACAAAACTATAAGGGTAATTTGTCGATGATAGATGTTCCTATTTTCAATAATACTGAAGTTCTTGAATGGGTACAAAACTATTTATTCTGTCTTCATCTGTACCAAACTCATGAGATATACAAAATAAATTTGGCAATTCTTAATTTTACTGGTGATGACACCGGTGAAATTCAAATTGGCACTTGGTTTGAAAGAAAGAGAATCAACAATATCTCTTGCTACTAAGATAAACAAAACCCTAAGCAGCAAGGGGGCAATTAGGCGGTTCAGATCCATTTCACATCTCAAATGTGCAATCTGAGATGGTAAGCACTCAAGCACCTTCACTATATGGGTCAACTTTTGGTTAGACGATAAAGTGCTATCGACACTTCAAAATAGCATTACTAAGCGCTCAAACAAGCGAGGAATTGAGGTGAGGTCAGAAGACTGGATGCGTACGACGAATCAGAAAATCTATGAAATTAGAAGGAAGAGACTTGAACAATTCCTCTCACCATATATATGACTCTCAACAAGTGTTCATGATCTGATTGAATCGTTCGTGAAACGCCAGTGATAGGAGCGGGAGGGAGAGAGAGAATTACCTGAAACCGAAGCGTAGAAAACTAGAAATTGATCTAGAGACGCATTTAATTCGGCGAGAGGCGAGGTAATTCGGGATTTACCAACTCCGAGAAAGGTTTCCAAAATCTAGAGGAGGGCAAGATGAGCGAGCGAGCGAGTAGGGGTGTCAATGGCACCCGTTTATCCTACCCGTATCGTATTCGATAAAGTGGGTATGGGTAAGGTTTTTTTTTCGTTAACTTAGTGGGTACGGGTATGGGTAAAGATTTTTTTTCATTAGATAAACGGGTATGGGTACGGGTAAATATTATTTCGTACCCGTTGGGTAACGGGTAATTAAAACCAATTTAATCGGACGGTTCTGATAAAACCGCGGTTCAAATCTTATTTCATTATCTTGCTCCGTTACTCTTTCTGATTTCACGTATTTTCTATATTTGAGGGGAATCCATTTCTTACCTTTTTCTCCACACGCTAGGATGGAAAGAAATGATAAATTGGCCCTATATTCTCCTTCAAATTGGCTTTCTCCTTTCATCTTCTTAGATTTATTCTTGTGTATTACGCAGTGGCTTGTTCTCATTCTGAAAGCTAGGCTTCAAAAGGAATCACCAAAATATTTGCATCAAATATTGTAAGTAATCTTATTTAATCATTAAAATGGCATTTTTAATACGGAGCACTTCAAAAGCATGAAATTTTGAGTTGATTTTATTAAATAGATGAATGCATTAAAGGTGTTTGATGAAATGCTCAAAACAAAATAAGATTTTAGATGAAAGTAGTAGAGTTGCTAATGACTGTAGTCGAATGACTAGTGTATATAACTATGAATGTCAGACCTGAATTGGGTAAAAAAAAATCAAAGTAAACCGGTTACTGGTAAATGAATATTGGTAACTAGTAACATAAAACTTTTAAAAATCAATAACTTCTAGTTATACGCTTACAAGAAAATCGATGCTAATCAGTTGTATGGCTTTGGGTTAGCAGTGGCTTGTTCTCATTTGTAATTTTTATTTTATTTTTTATTTATAAAAAACTATTAGTTAGAATTGATTGCATATTTGTATTTGTATTTTTATATTAGTAATAGTGATGGCATTGTATGACATGATGAATTTAGATGGTTTATTTGTAAAAATAGTAAAACTATTATATTAGTATTTTCGTTATTCGCCCGCTACCGTTTCGTTACCCGTTAATCATAACGGGTATGGGTAGGGTAGGGTAAGACAAATTCTTAACGGGTATGGGTAGGGTATGGGTAGATCAATTCTTAGTGGGTATGGGTATGAAAATGGTTCCACCCTACCCGTATCGTACCCATTGACACCCCTACGAGCGAGCGAGGTTTATTAAAGTTGTAATTTTGCAGGAAGAAGAAAGGAAATCCCACAAACCGACATAAGCTCGAATCTCAATGCCGACGAACGTCTGGGATTATTGTCAGGCACTGACGGGCAAAATATACCTGGATGTTTCAGAAATAATGATCTTTCGGATTTTAGCTTCACCAAGTTCTTGGAGTAAAACTTGGATGTTCTTGGTGATGAGTTATGTTATATTAAATACGGCCCTAGCTACTTGAATAAAAACATGTTCTAAATGTTCAGAAGATTTAGTACAAATTATGTGCATTAGTTCTTTTTTTTAATCACTTTCCCTTCAATAAAATTTTCATGCGCATTGAAAGAAACCACCAAGAGCATTTCGTTGTGTCTTCTTCTTTCATGCATGGCACCGTATCAGAGAGATATATTAGACATTGAAACTACATCGAACCATTACCACATGGGTCGTATTGATATCATTACACCCATAATTGTTAGCAAGTCGACATAACCAACTAAAAGAGGAGGGTTAAAATGCACCATTGGTTTTGTGCTCCAATCATGCTCAATGTTTTTTTCTCCGTTTTCAAAGTTTGAACAATCGATCCGAACAGCTCAATATGATCTTCATATTAAATTTGTTTATTATTTTTTTAGATAGGTACAAATCACTGTTTTGGATGGTCCAGAATCTTCTAAAAATAGTGATTTTGTATCTATCTAAAAAATTAGTAAAAAAAAATTTCAAAAAATATAAAATTTGATTTCCAAGCACATTTAATACAAAGATCATATTGAGAGGTTCGGATTAATTGTTCGAACTTTAAAAACAGAAGAAGAAAAAAATGTAAAGCATAATTGGAGCACAAAACCAATTATGCATTTTAATCCTACTCCTGAAAGAGAGCTTGTTTACCAATATATGAAAATAAAAGGCAATATTTAGAGCATTCCATTTTCACGGTATACCTTTTTTTATATAATATTGACACTTTCAACTGATAATATATTTATGTGAATTTGAATTGAGAAAAAACTAATCATGCTATTTGTAATATCGAAGAAAAGGAACTGATGCTAGAACAATGTTCCTGTAAAATTGATCTCTTCACCATTAATCTCTTTCATATTAACTCAATTTCACAAAATATGAAGACTGTAATTATACTATCGTCTCTATATGATTATATGATTGCAATAACTTCTTTTGAAAAAAAAAAAAAAACTAATAACAACAATAACAAGCAGTCTAACCCTACTAATCCCTAAGCCCAAGAAAAACCTATTTTTAGAACTAATATTACCCAATGAAGTACCAGAAGATGCATTATCAAATTGATATCAAGTATGCATATCAATGGATATAGGGGCAGATTCAGGATTTTCATCAGGAGGGCAAAAAAATATCGAATCGGGTATAATTACCTAATTGGGTTTAAATTCATTAACCAATTGGGTACTCGATAAAAAAAAAATTTAACTTATATTTTCCAATGCTTTGATTTGTAATTTATGATTCTCTGATTTATAATTCTAATTATCAATCAAAATTCAACAAATTTATTTCAATTTTAACCCTAAATTTAACCTGAATTACAAATCAAATTTTCAGAGGTGGAAAAAAATTTCAGGGGAGAGCAAAATAGATCGGAACCGATAAATCTCCACTAAAACTCAAAATTCAGGGGGGACAGCTGCCCCCTGGAATACACTGGGTCCGCCCTGAATGGATATTCCAACACCCATATTATTTCTTCACGGTGGCTCTTACAATTCTTTTGCTGTATTGATATACATATTAAGTTTTCCTATGCTCTTCACATATGTATGCAAAGTTATCACCAGCTGATCTACTCTTTCATGAACTGCCTTGGATATGATCTCAACTAACGGAACGTATTCACACTGTGAATCTCTGTCTCCGTGAAATTTATCTTAAGATTATCCAAAATCTCTCGTCTCCGTGAAGTTTATTCATGACATAATCATCAATTATCCAAGCAGAAAGTTCTAATGTTTTAAGAGAAGGAAGATTTATGGTTTTAAGATCTTTATATAAAAAAGAATTAAAGTCAAGCGACAGTTTCATCTTCTCTAGGGATTTGCAGTCGAAAAGCAAACCAGGTAAATATATCTCCTTTTGTCTGTCAGCGTAGAAAAATAGCTCCCGAGGTTTGCAATTCAATGAGTAAAAAATCCACTCTGTAATAACAACAGATTTACCACATCGTTTATTATAAAAAAGTTTAAAACTGTCTATGATTGGGGTGCCTCGATTTCGCAATACAGCACTAACAAATTGTTCAAACTTTATTTCATACTCCTTGAGGCCATCATCATCATCATCATCTAAATCTAAATCATAGGGAAGAAAATCATCAAAATCAAAGTGTAGACTCGGTACAAAGGTCCATAAGTTTCTCCATCGTTGTGATCACACACATGTTTGCATGGCCTCTTTTGTCTTCAGAAATGACAGAATGTGAATTAGAAGTTCATCAGGTAAATCGCTTATCCTGTCATTGTGGATTTTAGTATTCTTCATCCTCCAACCTTTGTAGAAAGGAGATTCGTTCACAGATTGATGCAGAACTCCTGACAAAAATGTAACCTTTTTTTTAAAAAAAACAAAAATCAATTTCGGCAAACGCACAAAGTTATTAATGAAAGATAAAAATAGAAAAATAGAAAAAATTTAAAATTAAATTGGGGTCAATTGACCCCATTAGATCCAAGTAAATCCGCCTATGGTGCTCATGAAGCTTTTTTTTTTGTACTAAACAGGAAAGAAATATCCAATATATATAATGCATGAAAATCTTGTCATAGGTATTACTGGTTGTTAAGTTGGTTAATTTACATCTCTTTTGGTTTGGATTAGGGTATTGAGGCAGCATAGTCTACTAGTAATTAATGACTGCAGCCCAGATCTTTTTTGCTTGCCCATAGGCAGGGACGGATCTACACTATGTCCAGGGGTGCTAAGCCACTTCATGATTTTGAAATTTTTAATCACGTATGTTGGAATTTAATTGATTTCTCCTTTTTTGTGTCTTGCTCTTTCATGCATGGTGCCGTATCGGAAAGAGATTAGATATTAGATATCGAAAAAGATAAATTATGAAATGCACAGACAAAGAGAGATTATTATGAAATGCACAGAGAAAAGGAACTGATGCTAGAACAATTATGTTCCTTAAAATTGCTCTCTTCGCCATTAATCTCTTTCATATAAACTCTTTCTTTTAAAATTCCATGACAGTAGCTAGGGGTGTCAACGGGTATAGTAGATTCGTAAATTTTTTCACAAATCGTCAGAAATATTGGCGAGGTTGAACAGAGAAAAAAAGTCTACCTCTAAAAATGTGTAAAAGATGAGTGTGTGATGTGTTTAGGTTTTTTTTCCGAAATACTTGGTATCTTAGGTATGAATACTTGATATATTATATATTAACACTTGTGCGCATATGTATCCATATTTGTGCGCGCCAGTTGTAAAATCTATCAAATATTAGACAGTCCCCCAAGTAGTTAGTGGTTCCTCCAGTTAATGAGCGGTCCCCCCAGGTAGTTAATGACCGGGAGATGAATGGGGGAAATAAACTGGAGGATAATTAGGCGCTCCCTAAATTTTAATCCTATTTTCAGGGTCCTATTCTTAATTATGAGAGCATAGAAAATATTTCTGTTTGTTATACCGTTTTACCTCTATCTAACTTATGTTGTATTTTTCTAAATTTTAGTTGCTAAATGTAATAAACAAGTGATGAAATATGAATTAAATTCAATACTCTATTGTTATTTATAGAATAAAAATAAGTTTTGGTAATGTTACATTACATATTTAAATATGATCCTACTTGAATATAAAAAATATGTTTTATATGTTTCAGAATATTTATTGCATGTTGTGTGCATTTTTTTTATATATAATCAATTTGCATGGATAACTACAAGCATACCATGGTTAATGGTAAGTGATCCTAGTAACGGAGGGTATGTTGGCAATTTCTTATTTCTCTATTATTTGGGCCTTTGAAATATTGGGCTAGAACTGAGTGCAATCGGCTGCCTATTCTGATACCAAAAAAGATATCCAGGCCCAACTGAATCTAGCCCAAGTTTAATAAAGGCCTGTTATTAGTTCTTTTCTATTTCACTACCCTGACAAAACCCTTCGGCTCTCCCCACTCTCATCTCCTCCTCCTTCCGCCTCGCCATGTGGAGATCTCTACTCCGACGGCGTTTCTTCAGAGAAAGACGGTTGTTTCTAGAAACATCGAGCTTTCGCGGTGAGGATGCATTTGCAACCACGATAACACATCGCGCCTTTGCTTTTAGAAAAGCTGATGCTGGGGCGTTCTTTTCTTCCAGCACCGCAAGTTCCGATCAACCGTTAAGCGATTGTAACCGGTATGCATCTCTCTTCTTTGTCTCTTTGTTTCTCTCTATGATTTAGTAGTTACTAATTCTTAAATGCAAAAGGTATAGTAATCATATAGAATATCTCTGTTGAGTTGTATGTTCACTTGAGATTTGACTGTAACGGGTTTCTCTTGAAGAAGCTTCTTTTTAGGATTGAGAGAGAAGAGGAGGCTTCTCATTTTGATTTAGATGCTACTAGGAGTACCTCAACTGGAGAGACGGCATCAACATCTACATGGGATTCATCGTCCAGAATTAATTCTTTTAGAAATTTTCTTCTTTGTTATCCAGGTAAGATACAAGTTTACGTGAGAGGTTACCAATTTATGGATCCCAATTTTAATTTTAGGCTAATAAATTAGTTTTGTTACCTTAAAACCTAATTATTGCATCTGTATTATATTGTAGAATGTTTATCTGTTGATGAAAATGAAAGCCGCATATTCATTTCGGACAGTTATCATAATCGAATCCTAATTACTGATATTGATGGGAAGATTTTAGACTGCGTAAGTACAATCTTGTCCTCCAATTGTCTTCTGTTTTTCTTAATTATTAATCATTTTAAATTGGAAATCCAATTAAATTTCAAATTTTCTCAGATTGGCAGTTCATCTCCTGGGTTTGAAGACGGTGAATTTGAATCAGCCAAGTTGTCATGTCCTGCTGCATCATACTATCTTGAGACAACTGATTGCCTTTATTTTGTTGATTCAGAGGTAGAACTGAAGTTTTGTTCTCACAAAAAACAACATGGTATTCATGCCCTTTGACTGCGGTACTGATTTTTGTTTCTTTTTATCCTTCTGAAACTTTTGGTAGAATCATGCACTTCGAAGGGCTGATTTAGAAAATAGACTGGTGGAGACGGTTCATCCTTCACATGTAAAAAGATCATCCGGCACAATGAATTGGATATTAGGCAAGCTTGGATTTGGAAAAGAAGTACCTCTAACAACTCAGGAACTCGGTTCGTCTGCAATCAAATCTCCTTGGCATGTTATAGAGATTGAGGATGATAACCTTTTAGTCATGGATCGTAGGTACACTTCTGCTTTTACCGTACTTTTTGTATTTTTTTCCTTTTTCAGTTTATATTATATGTTTAATAAGAAATATATCATGATATGGCATCCATGGATATGCAGTTTTGAGATTGCCTGGGTCATTGGTGCCAATGATGGTTCGATAAGAGAATCTATAAGAGGTTTTTATTATTTAAAATTATAGTTCTTTTACATAATTCTCAATTTAATAAATTGCTAAAATGATTCTTATTGTTTGGAAGGTAGCCCGAGTATTATAAATTTGTGCGACAATGCAATAAAAGAACGAATGTATCTTCTTAAAGACTTGCATGCAAATTTAACTATCAAGAAAGGCAAAAACGCGCTTTCTCTTTTTTCGTCCATTGCAAGTGTTGATAAGCATGCTATCTTTGCTGACACAGGTACGCTTTTTCCAGTACAGCACATTATTCTCATATCATATTAGAATTGTAGAGTATATTCTAACCCCCAAGGAATAGAAAATAGAGTAAAAGAAATAAAAGAACAAGGAAAATGCAGAATTGGAAACCCTCAGATTAAGCACAAGTTAACATAAGAACAGTGATCCACTTACAAAAAAGGGACCTCAGTAACAAATATGTTCATTTGAAACTTTTATGACTAAATGACAAATTATATTATGAACATAATGTCTAGGAGTTTGGGGAAACTTTTGGTTAACCTCTTTTTCTTTTCTTTTTATTGAAAAGACAGCCAAAGGGTTATGAAGTACAATCTGGAGTCGAAGTCTATGTCGTGTCTTCGTTTTTCAAATTTTGGGTTACTTGGTTTACCCAGCTGGCTTATTTGTCCCCTTGAGAGAGTTTTTACCAGGTTAGGTTCTTATATATTCTTCATATGAGGTCTTCATATTTATTTAGCATTTGAAAGGGAAAAGAGAAAGAACCTTTTATTTGGTTTATACAGGGATATTTGTTGAAAATGTCAAAATTGGAAACTGTATCCTGCAAATTTACCTAACTTTTTCGGATGTTTCTATTTTATAAAGACAATTTTGTTGGAGTTTTTCAAGGGCATACTTTGGGTGTTGTTTAATATTAATAGCCTGTTTATTTGTTATATGTTTTAATTTAGTTATTTTCTTTGCAGTGGCTCAATTGAAAAGGTCAGAGAGCATGTCAGTGATGTAAAAGTGCTCCCTGGTACTCCACAGTACTCTTCTTCTTGTTATAAATAAAATAAAAAGTTCCGTAATTGTGTATAATTCTGTTAACATACCATTTTTTTCAAAAAGGCCCCGCCAGTTTTGTGATTTGAATTAACTTGTGAACAGGTAGATGCAATTTAAGGGTGTTTGTTGAGGTACCAGGTGGTACTGAACTAGTATCACCTCTAGATGAGAATAGTATATGGTGCCAAGTCAGAGGGTCTGGTTCAGAGATTTCTGTGTTATCACAAGGTCAAGGTCAAGGTCAAATAACAAACCCTGAAAAGGTACCATATTTACCTTTTTACTTTTTTAGAGTATATTATGTGAATGGTCCTTGAAGTTGAAGCAATTCCAAGTTTTGATTGCCATCAAAGTATGTATGTATATTTGCTCCTTAAAAGTGACCTATTGAGTTGTTTTATCATTTCATCACATTCAAAACTTATCACTGTCATGTCAACATTGTATTGGCATGGGTTTTGAGAAATTAGTCGAGAGATTTGATTTATTGAGGAAAATAGCTTATGTTGCCTGTTCCTAGATCATACGAGTGCTATAATAATTAAAATGCAGACACCTACACTCTCAAATAATTACATGATGCTTTTCACTTTTTATCCTGACAAATTAATATAGGAAATGCTTACTTTTGGGACCCAATTGATAAATTTAAACAGGTCAGTCTTATAGAAGAATCATGATCCCTAAAATAACCTCAGGGACCAAATTGATAAACTCAATGCGAACAGAGATACTGTTTGAACAAGGATGCAACTCGAGAAACTAATAGGAGGGAGAGAGGTAAAGAGAGAAAGAGGGGAATTTGATGCTCTATGACTTACCTCAAATTTCATTACTCAAATCTGAGTGCAAGAGAGTCATAATATGCATAATACTCGTGATCCTAGACTTGCCATGAGTCGGAAAGTAAATCACGATGAAGTAAACTTAATCTTGACTGCTGAGCACAATAAAACCAAGCAGATGCAAGTTTCAATACATGAACCCAAAGGAAAATTTATGCAATTTACTCGTTATTTCTGCCTTTTAAATAAATATCACAACTATTGAGCACCCCACTTCTATTTTTTGCTTACAAAATTTTTGGGTTTAGGTTGGTGTGACGCAACAATGGTTTGATGAGTTGGATAATCTCGCATTTGTAGAAGTTGAGGATGATAAAACCCACAATAAGAGAGAAGAATTAATTTCAGAAATTGCTATAGACAAAAGGAAGGCACAGTTTGATTGTGCTGTCCAAACTAGTCCTGGCACATGCGAGGTACGTTAATCTTGTTTTCTTTTTTACTTGCTCAACTTTTTCAGACTTTCATGTAAGTTCTAAATTATTTTCAATAAATACAAATGACATTTTACGGTCCTTCAGCAAACAATATTAAGTGATTAAAACAAGGTGAAGTCGAAAAAAGTGGACTCAATGTTCCTGATTTATGCATACAAACCAAATGGTAAGGCCCTTGGTACTTAATTGAATGACAGCCTGTTAGTATTTTTCGATCCAGCCTGTTCAATCAAAATCAAAGAATCTAGATTGCCCCTTTATATTTTTCTGATCGTAGAGATTGCATGCATACTGGTACATCTGTTGCCATTATTTAGAGGGGGAATTTCACGTATACCCCTTAAAAACTTCAAAATTACGTATTCCCCCCTCCAAAGTTTGAAATTACGTATTCCCCCCTCTAAACTTCAAAAACTCACAAATTTACCATTTTA
The DNA here is from genome assembly GCA_025461125.1 of Carex kokanica. NCBI lineage: Eukaryota > Viridiplantae > Streptophyta > Magnoliopsida > Poales > Cyperaceae > Carex > Carex kokanica. The sequence continues at coordinate 1,450,577 of JAJGRX010000838.1, read as the reverse complement.
TTGTCTTTTATATTAAAACTCATTCTAAATTTATAAAATACCCATTTTACTCTTTATTAAAAGCATAAAATGCCCATCATACTCAAATTTAAATATGAAGGGTTCCTAAACTGTCCGAACTGCTTTAAGATCTGTGCATGCTAGATCAGCATGAATCTTGTAGCGAACACACGCGGATATTGAAGCGATGTGCACAAATTTTAATGCGATGCACGCGTATAAATTGCTTTAAAGTTCGTGCGCACTAGATCAGCACGAATCTTAAAGCCAACACACACATATATTGAAGCTACACGCACAGATCTTAATGTGATGCGCGTGGATCGGACAGTTCATATTCAAATTTGAGTCTGATGGACTTTTTATGCTTTTAATAAAGGGTAAAATGGGTATTCTATAAATTTAGAATGAGTTTTAATATAAAAAACAATAAAATGGGTAAATTTGTGAGTTTTTGAAGTTTAGAGGGGGAAATACGTAATTTCAAAGTTTAGAGGGGGGAATACGTAATTTTGAAGTTTTTGAGGGGTATACGTGAAATTCCCCCTTATCTAATTGTTGTTTGGCAAAAAGTTTCATTCCGAAAGTCTGAAAAAGGTCAGGTGTAATAATTGTTTTTTCGCCATAGCAATCTAACAGTTCATGATGTTTGCCGATAGCTTAAAAAAAGGTCAGGTGTAATTAGAGAGGGAAAAACGTGCCGTGCCGTGACTAACACGCCGTGACTTTGGTCACGTGCCGTACCGTGCCGTGACAAAAATTACGAGGTGTGGTCACGGCACGCGAATGGTCACGGCACGCGAGTCACGCCGTGACTCGCGTGCCGTGACTAAGTCGTGCTGTGACTAATTCGTGCCGTGATCAAACGTGCCGTGACCAAACGTGCGTTAGTCAAATTTGATCGCATTTAACGTTTTAAAAAAAAATATGAAACGATTCTTTAAAATTCAAATGTTTTAATTGAAATTTAAATGTAAATATTTTAATTAAAATAAAATTATACCTTATAGGAAGGTATGTTAGTGTATTGCTTCGCTACTGCCGTGACTGGCGTGTCTTCCGTTCCGTGACTCGCGTGTCCCGTGCCGTGCCGTTCCGTGTTTCCGTGCCGTGCCGTGCCGTGACCAAGACAATTTCCGTGCCGTGCCGTGCCGTGTCTTCTTTGCCAACAATTGGTCACGGCACGGGACACGCGAGTCACGGCACGTGACCGACACACGTGCCGTGCCGTTCCGTGACGGATCCGGCTCCGGCGTGCCATTTTTCCCACTCTAGGTGTAATACATCTAGATTTTGAGTGAAATTTTCAATGGAACCCCATTTATGTTTGTTCCTTACCTCTATTTTTACTGATCCTTCATTCATAATGGGTTGCTCAGGTCGTTGTTAGCGCTGTCTTGTATTTATCAATCGACAATGCATGTGAAAACCGTGAAGAACAAAAATTGATTGGTTCAAGACTTCTCTTAGACATGTCTTCAACTTCTCAACCGAAGGTAATTGACTCCTTTTTTGAGAACTGTGAGGATCTACGGGATTTAATATTTGTCTGCCCAGCGCACCTTAGAATAAAGTTAGAATGCGGGGATTACCCAGCAGCCGACTTGAATAAAGGGATTGTTCCCACGGACTCCAGCATAAATATAAATATTGTATTATGATGGTATGTATGTTAGCGTGCTAATTTATGAGGTAAAATTTTTTACCTCTTCTCCAAAAGACCGTGTATTTATTTTGCTCGATGTGATGTCCTAATAGCCATCCAAAATTTTTGAAGCAGTAGACAAGAAAATAAACACTAAGCATTATATTCGTGTAAGTCTTTTTTTTAGTTAGGATAAGCACTTCCCAGTGAACATGAAATAGATGCTTTTATTTTGTAATAATTTGTTTTCAAGTGCCCTCTTTTGGCCTTTCAATTTACTTCAAAAAAGATATCAAGGATAACAAGTGCTGATTGCTGTCTTTTGAGATTTAAATTACTGATTTGCTGTATTAGGAGATGCAAAATTAATGAAAAGAGATCTCAAGTATTTCAATTTTTCCTTTCTTAATCAAGCTTCTAATTTTTAATAATAGAAAGCCTAAATCTCAAATAATGGATGAAAGCTGAAAAATATAATCTACATCACTTTTTAAACGTGCTTATAATCAATGTGTCATTTACATTTTGATGGACATCAGAAAAGCAACTTACGAAAACCATCCGTGCCACTAGATCTTTACAAATCTCTTGGTGTGCAAAAATATCACGACTTTACATAGACTATTGTATACTATAAAAAATTTCTTAGTGGAAGGGATATATCATATATTCGTGTAAAAATTCGCCAGATGAAACTCTAAAATACAGAACGACTGTGTATTAAAATCTGGTTGAATTTAGATGCAGATTAAAGATCATTTAGTTAGGATTAAATATTGATAGAACCAAATTGATAAATTGATAATCTTTGAAAACGATTAATGAATAATCAGTTTTCAAGTTGCACCAAACTTGATGCATGACCTATTTAAACCACCGAGAATAACTTCATTTTATTAGTTTTTTGTTGTCATATTTGTCAAATAATTGTGTCATTAATATTGTTAAAGTATTCAAAACAATAAAGTCATTGGAACATTCCTTAATGGAAAATAAGCAGATCCTTATATATATTATTAACTATTGTTATTGTTAAACTAGATTATCTGGAAAATATACACTAAGCTAAAGAGAAAGGAAAAAAAAAAGAAGTGCAAAATTTTATACAACTGTAAAAACAGCTACTAACATACTTTTTTTTTTCTTTTCCTTGAAAACAAAGAATAACATTGAGCCTAACTAATTTGCACGATCCAACCAGTCTAGAAGGGAAGCATCTGGCCATCTTAATTCAACTCCTGGTTTGAATTATCAAAACAATTTATGAGATGGAAAGAATACAGTATTGTTGTAAGAGGAGAACTAGGGTGTAATGTGCTCACCAAACTCTTTGGTGAGCATAACCTATATAATCTATTGGATTCACTTCAAACGAGATGAATCCAAACCGTTGAAACCGATATACTTCACCAGTGATGTACGTACATGCAAAATTTTGAATTTTTTGAATTCATTTAGTCTTAAAGTCAAGTGGTCAAAATTGATGAAAAATGAATGATCCAAAATGAAGTTTTAGAAGTTATTTTAATGCATTCATTTTTCATCAATTTTGACCTCTTGACTTTGTACTAAATAAATCCGAAACATTCAAAATTTTGCATGTACGCACATCACTTGTGAAATACATCGGTTTCAACGGTTTGGATTCATCTCGTTTGAAGTGAATATGATAGATTATGGAGTCATGATCACGAAAGAGTTTGGTGAGCACATCACACCCTAGTTCTACTCTTGTTGTAATTTAACTATCACTCAACAGTTTAGTAAAAAGGAAAAATTAGATATTAAATATATTAACTAATTACCTTCGGAGATGTAGAAGATGGTGCATCCAGGTTTCTTGCCTCAGACTTTTCATTGGATAACCTGCAAGGAAAGTTGATATATTGTTATAAAGATTAACCAAAATCGCTGTTGCTGGCCTTTTCTTGTCATGAAGTGTATTATGGTGTGTGTGTGTGTGTGTGTGTGCGTTGGTAGGGAAGAGGGCGCTTACGTGGAGAGAATGGTGACCCAAATCAGCTCAACACAGTCAACCCACAAGAGCCTCTGCTCAACCGGGATAACACCATAAGTAATTAGGTGCGCAAATGGCCACAGCTTCCAACCAGCCTGCATTGATTATAATGCAAAACTCGTTTTAAGAAGAAGATAAATAACTAAAACAAAAACTCGTGTAATGCAAATGAAAAATGCAAAATAATAAAGTAATGCAATGTGTGCAGAGCAAAATCTCAAAATCAGGGATAGAATTTAAGAGCGAGTCGAGAACACCCCCACCACAAAGTAAAATACGGAAATAGAAAAACAAAATGTATGTTCCCCAGGCTAACCCGGCTTCACTGTTACTTTATACAAAACTTAAGACGGAAAAAAGGGCCTAGTTTGAGCAATGAAGTATGAGAAGAGTACATGGTATGTCTCTGATGTTTACCAGAACAACTATACAGGCTACTTTAAAGCGCTCCTTATGGGGACACATTCCATGATAATTACAAAAATTGACAGTTCAGAGTATTTAGTTCATACTGTAAGCATAGGCCAGAAGGTGGCCCTTAGTTCAGAGAAAGTCGTGACAGGTGATTCAAAGCGAAGTAATCCCAGCACCAAATAATAAATGCTGTTCCATAAAGCAGACCATGCTGTCTGATCAAACGCTACTTTGACGGGGACCACCCACCAGTCATCATAAGGAAATAACGCCTGCAGATCCATATAAAAAAAAAATTATACATGAATTAGTTGGAAAGTAATTTTTAACTGCCCTTGGACTTCTCTTTTTCTTTGATTAGGTCCATCATTGGTTTGTATAGATTATGCATCAATGGTATGGTCCCCGCAGTCGATATATCATATTATTGCTGCACTGTCACCAATAGAGGTAACTAATATGTGCCAATCAGTTGTCATACTAAACAATGTTCTGCTCATTTTTTGTATATTTTGGCTATTTGTGGACGATGCTAAATGGTCATTAAAACTAGACAAACTGTAAAATAAAATCAACTTGTCAAACTAAACTGAAATCTATTATTAGAAAGACAAAAAATCAAGAATTCTTCTTCATGAACAAAAACGGTGTAATAGTACTAGAGACCCATTATTATAAAACAAATTGGTTCAGATGTGGTACCTCACAGAAATGATAGTAGTAGTGAGAAAGAGAGCCGTGAAGCGCAAATCCAACAATGCCAGATCGAAACATTCTAGTGCGGTCAAAGTCAAATAGAGGTTTCCCTTCATAGCACTGTTCAATAAATATTATCTCAATTGGATTAATCAAATTGAATTGACTGACCATCAAATTGAATTGACTGACCAAAAAATTCAAATAAAATAATATAATAAAGCTCTACCTGTGCAATCCAATCACCAATTGAGTAGACAATTCCACTGATCATCATTTTGGCAAGAACAGGATTTGTTTTTAAGGCTTCTTCATATGCAGTCCAGTTATGTAGAGGTGCATATTTCACGATCTCGAATATTGTCCATCCCTGAAAAAATTTCATTTGTATCAATCAGTTATCTGGTCAGGTTTGATATCTCCTAACTTAGCCTAACATTCTATTGGCTCCTTTGTCAAATTTACCAGAAAAATATCCTGTGTCTATTTCCACTCTTAATAAAAAATACACAGTAGCTAAAAAGACTAATTAGCAAATTATTTGCAAATAGGTATCTGATTTGTCCTCTTTCATGATCAACTAATGTTTTTACCAGTACTGTCCTGAAACTTACACAATTTCCAATACCAGCGTCTGGAACTTCATGATAATATGTAGATCTTTTTGATCGATTTAGTACAGTACTCAGAGAAACGGAAATCAAAAGAACAAACTTACATGCCAATAATCGTGATCAATTGTAAGAAGTTTCGTAACCGCAAAAGTACCAGCCGCAAGTACAATCGCAGCATTAATTGCTCGATCGGCCATCTTTCCCATCTCCTCGCCTCCTTCAATAGACGAACCAGAGCCAGATGTACTAAGTCCACCTCCTCCAGCTAGACCTAGCTGTTGCGCAGCACTTGCGCTGGTACTAGTCGAACCTCCTTCGTTGATAATTATCGCTCCTTGAAGCTGCACCTCATCCATCTGCTCTTCAATGTGAGCTACCATGGCAGAGAGGACCCCACCGTCTTGCTGATCAGTGGAATCGGTGCTCTGTACGGGGATGACATCGGCGTCATCGGTAGCGACCAGCGCCACCACACCGCCACCGCGTCGCCGGAGAAGAGGGAGGTGGAGTGACTTGGACTTAGAGGTTCCGGATCTGGCGAGAGAGGGTAAGAACCTCCTTGGTGGAGAGGTTACACTGTGTAGAGAAGTCGCCATGGCTTAATACTCCTGCGAGAGGATAGAGAGAGAGAAATTGGGTAGAATCAGTATTTTTGGAGGATTTTTTGTTATTCCCCGAGAAGTGAGTCGTGAAGCATGAGGCTACTTAAATAAAGGTTTTCTTTACCGACATTTTTATTAGCATCCAAAGTTAATTACAAATTAATAAATATATCCAACAACTTTGGGAATTTATAAAACTATCCAGGTTTTAATTGTTTTCGGTACCGTCCAAAAAATGGCCGGTACTAATTTTTTTTTTAGAAACAAATAGCAAAAATACTGAAATCTAACACTAAAAATTTGAATTTTTTTTAAATATTTGTTAGATTACTTTTTTTGATATATAATTAGCATATTTATACTAAAATACGCTAAATTACTTGAAATTATGTTAAATTATGCTGAATTACACTAAATTACGCTAAATTGCAATAATTATTTTAAATTATGTTAAAATACAATAAATTACGCTAAATTAGGCCGATTTTGTGCCATCTTTCATAAATCATAAAAAATAGTAAAAAAATTCCGAAAATAATAAAAATTGGCATTCTACAAGTTTATTCCATAACTAATTTACTGAGCTCTACGTAGATTGAACAATAGAAATGAAAATCTTAATCGGAAACTTTAACTTAAGTTTTGAAGCTCTTCCCTTGTTTTTTGGCAATTCTGAATTTCAAATTTCGGCAAAGCAGGCACTGACGCATGTGTATTTTCGCAAGTTTTCCGAAAAGTGGTCATTTGCTAAAGTCGAACACTCGAGTGCTGTTTGAAGTTTTGTCATCGTTTTTCGCCTTCTCAGTGAAAATATTATCCCTATTCATATGTAATTTAGTGTAATTTACCGTATTTTAGCATAATTTAACATAATTATTATAATTTAGCGTAATTTAGTGTAATTTAGCGTAATTTAGTGTAATTCAGCGTAATTTAACATAATTTCAAGTAATTTAGCGTATTTTAGTATAAATATGCTAATTATATATCAAAAAAAGTAATCTAACAAATATTTTAAAAAAATCGAATTTTTAGTGTTACATTTTAGCATTTTTGCTATTTGTCTCTGAAAAAAATAAAAAATTTAGTACCAGCCATTTTCTGGCCAGTACCGAAAGAGATTTGTTTTATACCTTTGATGGGGGAGTTTTAGTATAAAATGGCCGGTATGGATAGTTTTATAAATTCTCAAAGTTGTTGAGTTTATTAATTTGTAATTAACTTTGGATATTAATAAAAATCACGGTTTTCTTTAATATGCCCCCAAATAAAAGCCTGTTTTATAAACAAACTCAGCAGAAGGACCTGCGACCTGCTCTAAGGAATTCACATCCAATGACTAGTGCAATACCTGACTGAAAACAATTAGATCTGAATCGTCAGTTTAACTTGGCACGAATCTCAAAACAGACACTTATAGTTTCCATAGGTTGAGATTAATCTGGACTGTCTGTTGCTAATTTATCTCAGTCAGGTACCTGGGAAGATACTGGTCCCGATCTAAGAGAGGCCCCTTCCACTAGATCAAGATATATATTTCAATAGAATAAAGTCGGTAAGATATGAAAATTACAGATTTGGAGGTTATATTTGAAAATGTACGCCAGGGGACCTGCGAAGATTTACAACGATTTTTTTTGTGATCATCGTTTTTTCTTACAAGTAATCAATTGATATATATTGTGGATGATTTTTGAATGGTGGGTGACGTGGCCGATTTCTAGTGGTTGTAGTCGATCGGCAGCATCGGCTGGTAAGAAGTATCCCCTCCACAAGTTGCAATTGGACTTGGATTGTACTACTTCATCTCCATTTTTCGAAATAAGAAACAATTGCCACAGCCGGGAGATGATGAAATGGATACATCCAATTTAAAGTTGACTTGAGATAAAATGGTAATTGAGTTTTCAATCAGAAGATTCTTGTTTGGTCTGGATCCGTATCCTCTGCGTTAGCTCAAAAGAGAATTTTTGAGTTAACGAATTTCAACCATCTGATTTGAAACGGAGTCAATCCGGCTCGTGCCTATAACATAAGACTCTTTAATATTAGTGCAGATCTAATTTGCACGAAAACATATCGGACAGTCGAGATTCATTAACTCAAAAGATTCTCTTTTGAGCTAATGCAGAGGATATGAATTCCTTCTTAGACCAGCCAGATCAGCTTCTTCCACGTGTGCTCTTGTTTTCTTTGTATCTGACGTGGATCAATTTCTTGTGGTAATTACATGTACACAGAATCTGAGGTATTGATTTGAGCGCAGATTAGCATCTCTCACTTTATATTGATTTTGATTTGAATTGTTTGGAATCATCATGACTCTTAAATCGGCACAAGTATCAAACTCATCAGATCAGCAGATTTTTTTTGTTTATAGAAAATATTTAAAAATAATACCGGGTAATAGATATATTAGTTTGAGATTTTGATTCTAGAAAGAACCGAATTTTTTTTATTCCTTTAGACAATTCTAAATGTAAAAGAACCGAAATTTTTATTCATTTCCTTTAGTTTAGGAATAAATATATTTGTGGCATGAGGTGAGCGTATGGGTGTAAACGGATTCGGTATTATCCGACCGAATTCGGATCAGACTCGGATTAGGATAATTACAGAGAAAAGATGCGGATATGAACTATCTGAATATAGAGTTGGAAAAACGTGCAGTGCGGTGCCGTGACCAAATAAATTTTTCACGTGCCGTGCTGTGACAAAAATTACGAGGGGTGGTCACGGCACGCAAGTCACGACTAAGTCGTGCCGTGACCAAACATGCGTTAGTCGCGTTTGATCGCATTCAACGTTTAAAAAAAAATATATGAAACGATTATTTAAAATTCAAATGTTTTAATTGAAATTTAAATGTAAATATTTTAATTAAGAGTAGAACTAGGGTGCTCCTAAGCTCACCAAGCCCTTCGTGAGCGCGACTCTAAAACCTATCAAATTGACTTCAAATGACATTTTCAAACCGTTAGATGTTCAATCTATATTAAAATGTGCTTGGAGACCAAATTTTACATTTTTTGGAATTTTTTTACTATTTATTAAGATGGTTTGAAAATCGCTGTTTTTATTAAAATTCTGCACCACTGGAAAACAGCGATTTTCAAGCCATCTTAATAAATAGTAAAAAAATTCCAAAAAATGTAAAATTTGGTCTCCAAGCACATTTTAATATAGATTGAACATCTAACGGTTTGGAAATGTCGTTTGAAGTCAATTCAATAGGTTTTAGAGTCGCGCTCACGGAAGGGCTTGGTGAGCTTAGGAGCACCCTAGTTCTACTCTTTAATTAAAATAAAATTATACCATATAGAAAGTATGTTAGTGTATTGCCTCGTGACTGGCGTGTGTACTGTTTTGTGACTCGCGTGTCCCGTGCCGTGTCTTCTTTGACGACACGCTGCCGTTCCATGACAGAGCCAGCTCCGGTGTGCTATTTTTGTGAATCTACAATCCCTGCTCGACTCCAACTCTTTAACAAGCTCAGCATCTGAGTAGTTATATATCACTCTATCCGCTGTGTACTTTGCTTGTGGGACTAAGCTTACAAACATTCCGAATAAAGCTATAAGGGGTTTAGGCCTCTTTATTCCACTAAACGTGACTTAATTAAGCCGGCCTAACATGGCATAAGCCGATCTTTAGGCCGACCTAAACTAAGATGGTGGTTTAATTTTATTCCACGTCGTGGCCTAACTCGAATGATTATAATAATATCTTATTAGTATATAATTATATAATTAATATCTTATATTGTTAATATATTAAATAATTATTATAATAATATTATATATATTATAGTTACTATTAATATATTAATATTATATAATTAGTATCTTATTAATAATAATAATTATTAATATATAATTATATAATTAATATCTTATATTTTTATTATATTAAATAATTATTATAATAATATTATAATATATTATAGTTATTATTAATATATTAATATTATATAATTACTATCTTTTTATCAATAATTATTATTAATATATAATTATATAATTAATATATTGTATTTTTAATATATTAAGTAATTATTATAATAATATTATATATATGATAGTTACTATTAATATATTAATATTATATAATTAGTATATTATTACTAATAATAATTATTAATATATAATTATATAATTAATATCTTATATTTTTATTATATTAAATAAATATTATAATAATAATATTATAATATATTATAGTTATTATTAATATATTAATATTATATAATTAGTATCTTATTATTAATAATTATTATTAATATATAATTAGATATTTAATTTCTTATATTGTTAATATATTAAATGATTATTATAATAATATTATAATATTATAGTTATTATTAACATATTAATATTATATAATTAGTATCTTATTATTAATAATTATTATTAATATATAATTATATAATTAATATCTTATATTGTTAATATATAAAATAATTATTATAATAATATATTGTAGTTATAATTAATATATTACTTTAATTATATTTTTATATAATTAATATCTTATTATTAATAATTATTACTAACATATAATTATATAATTAATATCTTATATTGTTAATATATTAAATAATTATTATAATAATATTATAATATTATAGTTATTATTAATATATTAATATATATAATTAGTATCTTACTATTAATAGTTATTATTAATATATAATTATATAATTATTATCTTATATTGTCAATATAGTAAATAATTATTATTAATATATAATTATATAATTAATATCTTATATTGATAATATATTAAATAATTATTATAATAAATTATAATATATTATAGTTATTATTAATATATTAATATTATATAATTAGTATCATATTATTAATAATTAACTAACTTGGGCTTCCAAAACTTTAGTCCTCCACCAACTCTAACCAAACAAGAAATAACTTAAGCCGTGATTTAAGTTTAGACGTCAATCAAACACGAAAAATTTATGCCAACCTAATTTGAAATAACAACTTAGACCACCTTAACTTTACTCCACAACCAAACACCTACTGTGCGCTCTATCTAATGTGTGAATTAATTAATTTCTTTCGCAAGTGGAGCCCATCCAGATGTCTGCTGACCACTATTTTCTTTGCTTGTAAGTACTGAGTAGGCATTTGTCTTGTGGGCCCATGTTAAATTAACTCATTTTTTTTCAAAATAGAAAATACTAGATAGTCATTTGTAATTTTAAATTGATGAATAGTTATTTTTTCAAGATAGTCAATAATTATCATATTAAAAGTATGATAAAATTAATTTAAATAGATGAATTTTGTAAATTCGTATTTGTATCTTGAAATTCATATAACTCAATTATTTGACAATTATTCGTTTCGTATCCGTATTCATGAATTAACCGCTCCGTATCCGTTTAAGACGGATTTGATTTTGAATTTTGACATCCGTTTATTTTCCGTATTCGTATCCGGTCATTAAAAGATGAATACAGATGAATACGGATATGATATCAGCATATCCGCTCCGAATCCGCTCCGTTTACACCCCTAGGTGAGCGGGTCCGGATCCCCTAAAGTAACCCAATTTTTGGATTTTGGATCGGGACCATCCGATTCGAATCCGTCGCTCGAGATATGTGCGCTCCACTTCGGAATGGATTGCCGCGGATTTGAATCGGACGATCCGATCTAAAATCCAAAAATTGAATTACTTCAATGAATCTGAATTCTAGGTGAGCGGTACAATAAGTCTTCAAAGTTTGTGTGATCAAAATTTCCGGACGATTCATCCATTATTTTACATTATTCTTATATTACTTCCATAAATAAAAAATTCTGTCAGATCAGCCTTCTTTGTTTTAATCAAAAACAGGAACAATTAATCACCTAAAAGTAAGGACTGTAAACTTTATCAGAAGAGTGATTATTTAATCAACCATCTCCTAAAAATTAGAACTAAAGCATTTTGTTGGAAATGCCATAATTCTTCTGAAAAATTGTGAAAGAACTGATGCTCTTAGAAGAATGAACATGACACGTTGGCATGGTTCATTTCGGCTGAAACCTTCTGAAGATATTTTTCTATTTACAAAGTATCACACGGCCCACCAAAATTTTAATCTTACACTTTTAATCCAAATTATTGCTATTAAAATCGGACCACTAAATTATGAAATCTGAAACATAAGGTTCTGAATTTACATGGGACCATCCGATAATTTCTAAAAGATCTGAGATCTGAACCCTTCTGCATTTGCCTCCGCATTCAAATTGAAGTGGTGGTGTATGTCATCTAATATATATTGGCATCTTAATTTATTTTTCATATTTTTATATCTATATTCACAAGTTTTGCTTTTTTTTTTAGTGTTGTTGCCAACAGCATGCATATTAAAGTCACACTTTATTGGTTTTCAAATCTTGAATCAGTGAAATTTACATTTGCAAGAATGGAGAGTGAAGGTCTTGCTTCAAATTAATCCTGTCAAACATAAATAGCCTTGGTTGAAGTTAAGGATTAAAATTTATTTTACTCACCAAATTAATTACTTCACTTTAAAAATGCATTAATTTACTTCATCAAAAACTTGCTTCTAAATAAATAAATAAATAACTTGCTTCTAGAAGATCTAAATATCCTTAGTTATTACTTTATTTTGAGAAGAAGTTGATCTAAATATCCTTAGTTATGAGTAGAACTAAGGTGCTCTTAAGCTCACCAAGCCCTCCGTGAGCTTAACTCAAAAACCTATCAATCCGATTTCAAATAATATTTTCAAACCGTTAGATATTCAATCTATATTAAAATGTGCTTGGAGACCAAATTTTTTATTTTTTGAAACTTTTTTTACTATTTATTAAGCTGATTTGAAAACCACTGTTTCTATTAAATTTCTAGAGCATTGAAAAACAGCGGTTTTCAAACCAGCTTAATAAATAGTAAAAAAATTCCAAAAAATGAAAATTTTGGTCTCCAAGCACATTTTAATATAGATTGAACATCTAACGGTTTGAAAATGTCGTTTGAAGTCGAATTGATAGGTTTTTGAGTTAAGCTCACGGAGGACTTGGTGAGCTTAAGAGCACATTAGTTCTACTCGCCGAAATTTTTTTTCTTACCACCCTCGAAAATCGGAATTAAATCAATACCACTCATTTAATCAGAATTCAGATTCCGCCACGTACGCGCACTGGATCTGCGCACGGATCCCCAATCCGTGCGCGTAGTGGGTATGCGGACGGATCCGCTCGCACGGTGGATATGCGCACCGATCCGTGCGCATAGTGGGTCGGCGCACGGACCCGTTCGCGCAGTGGATATGCGTACGTGTTAAAAAATAATATAACCCCGCGGCGCAATGTTTTTGCCCTACCCCAGCACTCCCAGCCCCAGCAGCAGCAGCCCTCCAGTAAGAGGTAAATTTTTTTATTTTAAAGTTAAATTTTGTTATTTAATTTTTTATTAAGTAGTTTAGTTTAGTTAGGTACCAAAATAGTAGTATATTGTTAATTAGATTAAAATATTGTGTAGTTATGTAAATATTTGTGTAAATTAGACCAAAATAGTAGTTTAGTTTATTTGGTCTATTTTTTATTAAGTAGTTTAGTTTTAGTTTAGTTGGGTGCCAAAATATTTGTGTAAGACCAATTTAGAATTGTGAAATGTATTTAGAATTTAGAACTGTGAATTATAATTTAGAATTTAGAAATGTCCAAATATTGTAATAATATATTGTTGTATTTAGATTGTTTTTAGAAATGTCCAAATATTGTTGAATTTAGAAATGTCCAAATATTGTTGAATTTAGAAATGTCCAAATATTTAGAAATGTCCAAATATTGTTGAATTTAGAAATGTCCAAATGTCCAATTATTTTTACATTGTTGTATTTAGACAAAAATTGAGTAGAAATGGACCAAATCAGAAATTTATTTTTCTGAATTATCGTATTGTATGACTTTTTACTGATCCATCCAAGAATGATGATATATTATCGATAGAGGATAAAATTGACAAAATTAATTAATTTGATGTCAGTATGGCGTCAACCAGCGGTAGCAATGAAAATCGTACGCAAGATGACTTACAGTTGGATTTATCACTGGCCCGTACGATATTTCCAAATATGACGAAAGAGAGCATCAGCCCTCTTTGCTGGTATAAATTCGAGGAGCACAAGATTAGAAATGCATATGTAAGTTTACGTTTTGAGAAATGCAAATAATTTTTATTTTTATTTAGTTAAAAATATGTAAGTTATATGTTTGTTTGTTTTGAAATTGAATTCAGACTCATACCTTGACGGGGACGCAGAACAATCAGATGAGTATAGTCTACGATGAGCGATACGCTCCCGCGTTGAAGAGTTTGGGGTTGTGGCATGTCTCACAGCTGACCCCCATTATTGCAGATGTTGCTCTTCTATCTGCGTTGGTCGAGAGGTGGCGGCCGGAGACACACACATTCCACCTGCCAGTTGGAGAGATTACGGTGTCTCTCCAGGATGTCAGTTGTCTCTGGGGACTGCCTATTACTGGACGGGCTGTGACGGGTGTGGAGTACGGGGACTTCACAAAGGATGTCGAAGAACTGCTAGGACCCAACCTGATGAAGGAAAGGGCCCTCAAGAGGTCGAAGGTTGCTTCGAAGAATGACATCAGTATACCTTATTTACGGGCGGCTTTCAAGTAAGTTGTATTTTTCTAATAGTAAATATTTGTGATGCTTGATACTCTGTACTAAATTAGTTTGTATTTATAGAGGACCTTTGCGAGAAAATACGCCTCCAGCTCTGGTAGATCGGTGGACACGGGCTAATATCATGGAGTTGTTCTCCTGTTGGTTGTTCCCAGATTCCTCTGGGAGCACCGTCCCTGCATGTATGCTGGAGTGGCTGAGGGACTTGGCAGACCCTCCACAGATGAATTGGGGTGCGGCGGTCTTGGCATGTCTGTACCGAGGCTTATGCACTGCGTGCCGGGTATAAATTACTTAATCTTCTTTTTGTAAATAAATTATTTGCTTTTATTGTATTAAAAATAACCGCAACTTGTATGAAAATAGGTTGACAAATCTGGTCTGTACGGACCGATTGGTCTCCTTCAGCATTGGTCGTGGACGATATTTCCATTTGGTCGTCCGCAACCATCAGTAGACGGTTGGGCTCCAGACTGGGGTTATCCGGACGGGGAGACATGTCCTGCATATGCTCAGAAATTCTGCTCAAGAAAGACCTTTGTCGCGACTCCGCACGGCAAGCCTTCGGGAGTTTGGTTTTTCCGAACTCAGTTCGAGCATATGACTCCAAATCTACATGTCGAGTGGAGGCCGTATGATTTTTGGGTCGAGGTTTTTGAAGAAGATGAAGAGCCTTACTGTTTTCTCACAAAACTTCCTTCGATCTGCAGTCGCGAGCGACAATACTGGTTTGCTCAGGTGCGAGTTATTTTTTTATTTTCTAGTTTACAATTTCATAATCATATTGTAGTTTAAAATTGATACTTAAACTATGAAAATATTGGCAGGTACCGCTTATCTACTACCAGGTTGTTGAGCATTATTACCCTGGACGGGTGATGAGACAGTTTGGTATGGCCCAGTTTTTTCCAGTCCCGCCGCCTATCACAAAGGACGACTGGTATGATCTTCACCAGCCGTTGTGCACCGCGGTAATGAAGAATTGGCGGACGGAGCACGCCTTGCATGTACGGAGACTGGAGGATATGAGTCTGGATGACATGGTTCCTGATATGTATCAGACTTATGCTTTCGAGGAGTGGGACCAGCATTATCGGCAGTGGTATCAGGAAAATTGTGCATTCACGGTGTACATGTTCGGTCAGATCTCAGAGATCAATGCGAAGCCGCTTCATGTACCACGCGACACGACCTCTACTCAGTACGGTTTCATCCCTAGCGGTGGTCCGGCTGCACAGATTGTAAGTTTTTTATATTATTTTATTATTTCAATACAGGTACGGTAATCATCTTTTGAAACATTGATAAAATGGTTTATTCGCAGGTACTTATGAACATCAAGCAGGTTCTGAGAGCAGCAAGATATGGGATCACAAGAGGCTGGAAGAGGCTGGGGAAGATTATGTTGTGCTCATCTGCACCTCCGGTGGTCGTCGCCGGGTACAAGGACCACCTAGACAAGATCCTGAGGCTAGCGGATCTTCCAAGATACGAGGATTTGGGGGATATGAATGATGAAGATTCAGCAGAGCCGATAAGCACACCAGAGCCAGATTTTTCAGAGATATTGTCTGCACCGACGCCTGATGCAACATTTCAGCGATTTGGAGATCGAGTGGTACGTGCATTTTTCTAATAACCTACTTATTGCAAAACCAAATTATTCTATTATTAACCATCTATTTTCAGGGATATGAGCCCCGGTTTGAGCAGCCTCAGACATCGCAGGATTTTGCGTTCGACTTGGGTTCGAGTTATGTATACACTCAGGATTACTCATCTCCACAGTTCTACACACATGATGAGCCACCACCAGAGGGCAGTGCAGCAGTGTATCAGACTGAGAGGAGACCATCATTTGTAGAGTCTGCTGTAGCTTCTTTTTTCAGTCCTCCGACAGTTCCTGGCTCATCTGAGGAGGTTTTGTTTGGACAGATACCAGAGGAGACCCCACCACCGCCATCGCGCCAGTATACGTCGCCTTTCACTCAAGCAAGTTCGGAGATTGTGGAAGAAGAGGACTCGGAGGAAGATGACTTGGGGCGCGGTAAGAGAGTTAAGGTCGCGAAGAAGCCGTACACACCATCGACTAGGTAGTTGACTTTTATGTAGTTATTCAGTTATTTGGACTTTTATGTAGTTATTCAGATATTCGAACTTTTATGTATGTTTTTCGGACTGTCATTTAGTTATCCTGTAATTCTTACTTTTATGTAGTTTATGTTTGTCTTTCATGACCTTATTACATCTGTCACTACATTTCTTCAAAATCGACTTCGACCAAAACATGAGTGCTACATCATTCAAACTAATCGCTTCGACTTAAACAAAACATCCGTTCTACTGCAATAAAAATACACATAAGTTCTACTGCAATAAAAATACACATAAGTTCTACTTTAATTAAAAACATTAGTTCTACTTTAATTAAAAACAGACAAAAACAACAGTTCTACTACCACCTCTTGACCTTATTGCGTATTTCCTCTCGCATCCCTTCTTCTTCTCGCATTCCTCTCGAGAGTTTCTCTGCTGGTTTGGTGACCCCTTCGTCGTCCTTCCAATACATCCATCCACATTTGGATGCGGTTGTGCCGTCTTCTACCCAACTTCACCAACCGATGCTCTGGAACTAAGATATCTCCTTCGTACACCGGCCAATCACATTGATTGTCATACACATGAAATTCACCACTCGATGTGTCGATGAGTTTTTGAATGTTGTAATAGTGATTGACGAAGTCATTTGGATCCAAGCTCCTATCATGTTAACAAATTAGTAAGTAATGCGGTCCCTAATTTCAAGTTCCAAATTAAATAAAACATAATTTTACCTTAAGCGACATACCGCCATCACATGAACACATGGTATTCCGACCATCTGAGGCTTCTGACACATACATTCCACCTCATGGTCGTTCCTCAGAACTACCTTGTACCTGCAGTCGCTAGACGTGTGCACCCAGCTGCCATTCTCCATGTCAAAATTAATTTTTTCGCCATGTGAGGTCACCATAAATTCTCCATGATGGCCGAATGCAAGCGCTGACATTTTTCCAACCTTGTCGATGTGCTTATCCAGCTTCTTATGTACGCGAGTGGAAAAAAGCTGACCTGCTGCTTGCAATTGCACAGCCTTCTCTCTTCTCTGAACAAACCAACTGACACACTTGTAGAACGTCTCCTCAATGATTGCGGCAACTGGTAACCTACGAGAATTAAAAATTACAATTAAATGAAGAAACCGATAATAAAAATATAGAAGGATTACAAAATACAAACCTGCGAGAAGTGGCGAAGACATTGTTGAGCGATTCGGAGCCGTTGCTAGTCATTATTTCCCAACGAGATCCATCATCCATAACTTGATACACCTTCCATGGCTTAGGCGATTCTTCCTCATCATTTTCATTATATTTGCCACATTGATACCTCGCATATTTAGTCTATTTTAGGCCTGTTTTAGTACCAGATTCGTGCCCTAATTCACCAGAATCATGTGCATTTCATCGATATATCCTTAGAATTTGGTACTGCTGAGTGTTTGTTTGTTTTCTGCAGGTTTGGAGCAAAACACACGAAGAAATGGCGATTTGGGATGATCTGGTACGGCCTGGCCTTACCAGGCTTGGTACGGGTCGTACCAGACTTAGCCAATTTCAGCTCATCACGCCTGGTACGGCCAGGCCGTACCACTTTGGTACGGGCCGTACCTAAAGGCGGCCTGACAGATTCAAATCTTGGCAGAGGCTATTTAAGGCGGGGAGCTCTCCAATTTCGAAAAACTTTTGATTCCAGAAACATTTGAGAGCACAGTAAGTGAGCTGAGGAGCTAGGAGCAAGAAGGAAGGAAGAGGAAAGAGGCGAAGCTCGACGGATCAAGCCTCTTCCACTCGATCCCTTCGATCCATGGCTTTCTTTACCTCTTTTATTGTATTTTTAGATCAGATCATGTGCTGTGAGTAGTTGTTTTAGTTTCTAGGGTTTTGAGATGAATTCTTGATTTGCTTTGACTTTCTTTGACTTGTACTTTGTATGAACTCTTTTGATTGATTGATTGTGATTTCTTTGCTATCTCTTGCTTTGCTTGCTGTGATTGTGTATGATGAACCTCTAGGTCTAGATCAAACCTATCAAGGTCATGTGATCATCTCAATCTCTCAACCAAATCAATTGCTTAGGGTAGACTTGTTCGAATTGAAGCCGAGAGGTTGAATTCCCCTCTAATTGACAGATTAGAGGGTACCTTAGGTCTCCAATCAACCAGCTAGGGTAGATCTGTACCAATACATGAAAATTGAGGTGTAGAAACCCTAAAAGGCAATCAATTGCATTCCAACCTAGATCTTGATCCAACACACGAGAGTTGAGGCTTAGGAACCTTAGGTATGGTCAATTGAACCTTTCTAAAGAGTTAGCACAAGGTACCAGCAAGAAATGCATCAACTCGAACTGGTAAGCTCTGTTCTGGGAAGCCAGTACGGGTCTTACCAGAGTGGTGCGGCCTTGCCTTACCAAGTCTGGTACGGCCTAGCCGTATCAACTTGGTACGGGCCGTACACCTAGGCCGTACCACTAGAGGCAGATCATAGATGAAGTCTGAAACCCTGGAAACGCCTTTTATCCATAATCAAAACACAGTTTACATTTCTTCTAGCACTTTATTACATTTGTTTGCATTGTTCGATTTGTTTGAATTGATCCTTTAAAAACTTAAATACCAAACCCAATCTTTCTCACTTCTAGTTTTTAATTGAGTTTAGTGAATTCTAACCTAGTATTTGCCCGTCCCTGTGGATCGACACCCGATTATACTACTCGATAGGGGTTGTGCACTTGCAATCCTTACTCGTGAAGTGTAAGCGCGGTTTTAAAAGGTACGCCCTCAAGTGTACCGAAACTTGTGTTGCGCTTTCGTGCGAACACACATGTATCCAAATAAGCCAACCAATCAGGATTTCGCCTCCCGATTGCCTCAAGTCCTTCTTGCAATCTTCTTCTCTTCTTCTTTTTAACCATAACCTTGAAAAAAGTGGAAGCAACCTTATCCTTAGTGTGCTTTCCAAAGTTCTCAAACACATGTTGAGAGCAGTAGCGGTGGGCACACTCCCCTTTCTCCTCACACCAACCCAAATCATCCTGAATAAACACCTTTTTTATGCCCTTGTGTCGGTTAGATACCACACACATGTATCTGTTTCGCCCAATTACAAACTCCCGCACCCACTTCATGAACCATCCCCAATTCTCAAAATCCTCGTTCTCTACCAGTCCAAATGCTAACGGGATTAACTGGTTCTCTGCATCATATCCGGTTACAATCAACAGCTTACCCTTGTATCTGCCAAACAAGAAACAAGCATCGATACTGATGACGGGTCTGAGGTGACCGACTGCAGCAATACATGGTTCCCATGCCCATGCTGCTCTCATGAAAAAAACGATACCCTTGCTTTTTGGTTGGCTTTGAAACAATCTTATATTCAATTCCCGGGTTTGTTCTTTTTATTGCCTCTAGCAAAGGGACAATCAGCCCGTAAGACCCCTCCCAACTTCTAAAGGCCCGAGCAATTGCTAACTCTCTGCCACGCCATAATTTGTTGTACTTTGGAACGACACCCTCGTACCTTTTAGCGCATAAGTCAGCGACTGCCCGGATAGACATATCAGCATTTTTTTTCCAATGACAATTTTATACAGTTGGCGACCATAGCGGACGTCAACTGTGCATGATCTAACCTGAACGCCGATGCGTGGCATGTGTACTTAGCCACATTCTTCGTGATGGCCCAAGTATTACCAAAGCCTGTAGCCCTCGCAACCAACGCCCACCTGCACCGGGCGTCAACACACTTGTACCTCAGCCTGGTGGTATCGCTGTATGTATTTTTTATCTCCCTATTTAGTTTGACATGCCAGTGGTTAATTGCATATTTCATCTTATCCTTGCTGTCATATGTCATCCCCTCAGACAATTCATGTCTTTCTCCCTTTTAATTTACAAAATAAACAACAAAAATTAAACAACATCAATTTAATAACAACAATTTAATAATTAAATTAAAATTAAATATAAATTAACAAACATACCTCACATGTCGCAAAAAAAGAGCTATCGGCCTCTTCAAACCCTGATGTGTCATGAAATTGCTCAAACGGATGTCTTTCTCCACGACCCAATAAAGGCCACTTCCGCCTACCAAGCACAGGAATACCAGTATCCTCATCACTGTGATCTGATACCCCACCGTCCCCATTATCATCCCAATTAGCCTCTGCCTCCCTTTCTTCAGGATCGTCGTCCGTATTATCAGCATAATAAAGCCGTTCTGGGGTTCCAGATCGGTTCCTTTCAGATCGGACTCGGCTAGAGGACGAGGATGGAATCGGAGATCGACCCCTGTCAGATTGGACCCTACTAGGACCCGCTACGGATGGCGCCCGACTTGGACCCGCTATGGATGGCGCCCGACTAGGACCCGCTACGGATTGCTCGAGCCCCAAACCCTGAGTCAACTGCAACAATTGTCTGGTATTCTGTCTGGAGTTCTGTCTAGGGTTTTGTCTGGGGTTGGCTACCACATATAACTCTAGGAACTTGAAAGGAGTGCTCATATTCATTGTCATTTCGACATATAACCCCCAACTGCTATCGTCTTGTACCGAAAACTGTTGGAACCAAGTTTGGTTGCCTTGGCCAATATTGATCCTTGCGGTAATTACCAGTTCATAATTACGGTGGTCAATACCGAGTTGTTGGTACACTTCCCTATTTATACCTCTAAAATCCAAACCTAAGCCGATATTGAACATTTTTGGCATTTGGTGGCTATAATAAGCGCCATTTGGTCCTTGTAATACTTCACCACCAGAATATAAAGCAATTCCAATCATAATTGGTTGAATGAACCTAAATATTACAAAATAATGCACTAAATTAAAAAATAATACAAAAAATATGTTTTTTTGAAAAAAAAAAATAAATTAAGGTAAAAAACGCACCTATGCAGCAGCTTCGGTGAAGAATGAGTGAATGAGTGAAGAATAAAAGACAACACAATACTCCGCATATATAGGTCTAAGGTAACAGGAACGCACATCTACTGCGCGAACGGGTCAGCGTCCGTCCGCATATCCACCATGCGCACGGATCGGTGCGCATATCCACCGTGCGAGCGGATCCGTCCGCATACCCACTACGCGCACGGATTGGGGATCCGTGCGCAGATCCAGTGCGCGTACGTGGCGGAATCTGAATTCTGAATAAACGGATGGTATTGATTTAATTCAGATTTTTGAGGGTGGTAAGAAAAAAAATTTCGGTTCTACTCGTTAAGAGTTAATACTGACAGTACCAACAGACCAGAAACAAGACACTTCATATCATTTAATTCCTCCCCTCCCCACAAACCCAACCCACACCAGACCTAACTAGCAGGCTTCTGCTATTCATATAGACCGTCTGATCAATCCCAACAACGACCAAGATTAGAAACAAGCATCCAATATCTATGTCTGTTTTAAATCGGACAGTCCATAATTCCATATTCAATTATTGCATATCCAATCCAAGCATGATTTCAAGTTTGCACAAGGACGACAAGCACATGCTTTATTGCTTCCTCCATGTGGACCATTTACTACAGAATTAACTCAGCTTATCAACTGAAAGATATCAAATGGCTAGTTGAAACAAATTTATCATTTTTGCATAATTTTGGTAAAAAGACCTGTAGCTGCCAATTGCCAGTACAGTACATCTTAACTAGAAATATTCACAAAAATATATACTTCTACAGCTCTACTTCTCGAAAATTAAATGTCATTTATTACTGAATAACAAACACCACCAGTACAGAAGGCCCATGCAATGATGCAATGCTATTCTTCAATGGAAACAATGAAATAAGAACTACAGTCTACAGTGCTATTCTTCTGGATTATCTTTTTTCATGCAACTCAAATTTCTCAAGTCTCTGTTAAATTAAATAAGAACTACAGTCTACAGTGCTATTAAATTTTTTTTTTGCAAAAAATGAAGTGAGGACCCAAATTACAACTCAATCTCAGAATGATTGAACCATTGATCTCCCGTTAGTAGCTACTTCACAAAAATCAGAAGTGATTGACAGCACAAAATAAATAACATAAAAACCAACCAAAGAAAATAAGCTACACTGATCGGTGACATATTACCTCACCGATCATAGTGAATTTTAGTTGTAAGAACTAAAAAATCAAAGAAAGATGAAACACTCTAAAGACACCGAAGGATTATCCAAAGATTCCTTCCCTTCGTTGCCAGGCCCACCACCTACCTCAGACAACTGGGCCACTGCCTTGTTCGGCGGCAATGGCGGTACTCTCCTTACGGGTACCCCGCGATTGGCCCCCAATCTCTCCACAGGCCCACCTGTCCCCGCCACCTCTCTCCTCTTCGCACCAGGGGACAATGATCTCCTCCCAGATCTCTCCCCTAAATCTCTCTTTACCCCATTTCCATGACCACTCAATGACCGATTATTTCTCAAAGGTGGGCCCGGCGAAGAACGGCCGCTCCGACAGCCTAATCCGGCGACCACCGCGGGCGATGACCTTTCTCTCCTGGCGCCTCCTACTACAAGCTCCCCTGAGTAGGACCTCCTATTGTAGCCATTAGCATTACCTCTTGGAATTCTGGGAATAGAAGATGTAGCAGTAGTAGTACTTATCTCTTCTCTCTCCCTTTCTCTCGTCGTCACGCTAGTGGCGTTGCTGGTGGCCTCGCTGAGACTACAGGCGTCATCAGACGGCTGGGGCTGCTCCGATCTGTCCTCGGACGGTGGGACCTCACTTGGTTTTGGCTTGGTGTTCTTCTCCAGTTCATCCTTACTGGTTTCTTTCCCATCTGGCTTGTGAACAGGAGAGGAAGGGGCAGGAGGCGGCTTGGGCTTGGGTTTAGGCTTAGTTTTAGGGGTTTCTGACAGAACCTCCTTCACTGTCTCCTCCTCCGGCGGCGGCGGAGGTGGGTCCCACCGCGGTTTTTTCAAGGCCTTTTCTTTTTCATTTTCCTTCTCCGCTTCTTTCTTGCTGCAGCAACAACCCATTGGCAAAGAAAGACTCAAGAGCTCTCTTTTCTTCTCCTGTAATTTACCCTTTTCTCCCCTTGTTTTAAGCTAGAACAGCAGCATTGTTTTTTTCATCCTTTTCTTTTGCCTCACTCCGACTCCAGAGCAGTCTGTCCCCTATCTGGCTCTCTCTCTCCTCTCTCGACCGATCAATCAATCAAGTCTATTGACGCATGTAGATATCAGTATTAAATATGCCTGAGCTGTCTGCCATTGACGTGCGCTACCTCTCTCTCTCTCTCTCTCTTCCTCTGTTTCTCGGTTTTGGCGATAAGAGGGTTTTGGAAGCGCGAATTAGGTCAAAAAATACAAGGAGAGAATTGCTTCGGATCTTGAGTTTCTAATTCCATATACAGAATGTAGCGGGTCGTTATTTGTATCAAAAGAGCATCCGGTACACCGAAAGTCAGGTGAGAAATATCCACGAGTTTAGTTCAAGCATTAATTTAGTGTTAAGCTGAAACATAAAAGTAGGTCGCGCGTGCTAGTTAATTACGTGCAATGCCACTGCCTTGCTATGTCATTCCGTGATTCGTGATAGTGCCCCTTCTGACAATGGGGCCCACTGATTTGTCTGCTACGGTTTCTAGTCGTGAGAAATTGTATTTTACATAACTAATTACAAATTGAGTACCTCGCAGCTGCCTGGAGGCACTAATATACAGTTTACAGTTGATGCACCAATCCATGCATGTTCTTCCCGCGTTAATTCAGCGGCTATAGCATGTGATGGGGTTCCTACAAATAGAACCACATAAAATGACGGGATTGCCCTCCCGGTTCAGATTCAATTGACAGGGACAACACGTTGCATAGAAAAGTATCATTGGATTCTTGGAGAGTTGCAAAACCAAGAATACGTACAAATTACTGCCATTGGAGATCTCTCTTTCTGACAGATGATCCTCTGAAAAAAGAATATCGTCAAAATTTGCAAGTTAGTACCGATAATTTTTATTAGTATCCAAAGTTAATTACAAAATATTAATTATATTAATTATATCCAGCTTCGATGAGTATTTTTAAAAACATCTAAATCGGTCCACTTATTTTCTCAACCGGTCATTAATTGTCAATTTTTTTATTATTACTTTAATTGTTCAGATTGTTTATTTCACCGTTGTTTATAATATTTGAGAATAATCAGTGAGTTGTTTGACTAAATTGTTTAATCTTTTAATGTAAAAAGAATGGTGAAATGATTGTTTGAATATTTTGCAACAATCAAAGGGAGTTGTTGGACTCAATTGTTATAAACAATCACTTATTTAAATTTTTGATATAAAAAAGAACAGTGAAATAATTATTTGATTATATTATAACAATCAAAGTGAGTTGTTTGACTTATTGTTATAAACAATCAATTATTTAATATTTTAATATAAAAAAGAATGGTGAAATGATTGTTTGATTATTTTATAACTATCAAAGTGAGTTGTCTGACTGTGATAGGTCCATATGTCAATGGCCCTTGACAAAACCTAATCTCGG
The DNA here is from genome assembly GCA_025461125.1 of Carex kokanica. Lineage (NCBI taxonomy): Eukaryota > Viridiplantae > Streptophyta > Magnoliopsida > Poales > Cyperaceae > Carex > Carex kokanica. The sequence continues at coordinate 1,425,303 of JAJGRX010000838.1, read as the reverse complement.
TCCATAAGCGACATAGGGCCCTCAATAGGCCGGTCACGGACCAAGAACTACTCGGGACCCGGACCCCTTCTTGGGGCCAGCCCGAGACCGAAAGAAACAAGGTCTACGACCCCACGACAGGCTCGTCCGACAAGGCCCAGTGGGGGTTGCTAGAAAAAGGCCCGCCTAGCTCGAGACTCGGACCCCCTCCTGGGACCAGCCTGAGGGCAAACAAAATAAGGTTCACAGTCCAGCAACTGGACGACCTGATGAGGTTCGGATTGGGTCTCGTCCAATCAGCACAATACAACAGTGACTGACGAAACTGAATTGGGCCTTGCCCGACAATTCTCGTCACCGCCGCGTATACGGATGTCACCGCTTCTACGCGAACTCCCCTAACTGTCCTGACAACGCATATTAACGGTTAGAGGTGACCTATATAAGACAAACAGTTCCTTGAAATACGGGTCGCAATTTTCTTAAGCAATACATTATAGAGGATAGAGAACTAATACTTTCACAACTTCCCACTTCTCTTAATCTCGGCCCGTCTTCCCGAGATGGGACGAGCCCAAATCTATAGCTCTCTTCCCATACGGCCTACCCCTCGGGATAGGACGTATCATACTGAATTGTTATAAACAATCAATTATTCGATATTAAATTTTGGTTTCATGCGCCACATATTAAATTTTGCACGCGTGTATCAGTATATGCGGTCCACATATGCGGCCGTATATTCAAAACCGCATAAGAGGAACTGTATGATGTTTTGAACACGGCTGCCGACTACATAGGCATACGCGGCTGCATTTTAAAACACTGCTCAGAACATAGTGTTGTACTTGCATAGAATGGGAACCAAATCTCATGCTTACATGTGGCATAATAATGCTGTCAACTGAATCCATCCGTTCATAATTTGAACAGTTGTAATAAAAATATAGATTAATATAATTTATATTTTAATTATGATCGTTTCAGATTATGGACAGATGAACTTTGTTGGTATGAATTTTCTGTCCACCTTGTGTCCATCCAACTTTTATATTTGAATATTTTCCAATAAATTTTTGGATATTAGATAACTGCACAAGTAAACTTTTTTTTTATTATTATTTATCCGTCAAAGGAATTTTGTTATGTCTATCCACCCAGTTGAGAATTCGGATCAAGTGAAGTAACTCAACTTATGAGTTTTAGATCGGGACTATCCGATTCGAATCCATAAAAATTCTACTCCGAAGTGAACGCACATATTCCGACGACAAATTCAAATCCCGAGATGATTCCGAACGACGAATTTGATTCGGACGGTCTCGATCCAAAACCCAAAAATTGAGTTACTTTAGGAGATCCGGATTCCCCAGTAGACCGATGTACAATTACATTTTACAGTGCATCTGATGTACAAATGTACATTGCTCCAAATATTATGCACGGAAGAGTTGTGATCATATCATTTGTAAGGTTTTGGGATTAATTTTGTAAATAAAGAAAAACAGTAGATATTGTTTTCGGTGATGGAGTCACATAGTGTACAGGTTTAAACAAAGACTTTTCGGTCAATTTATATTGTGGCATTTAGAGCATCTACGTCTCAGTAACTCAAATGAGTTTCTAAATAACTGTTAATTTGTTTTTAGAAATTAAGATCTTTAAAATTTCTAACTCTCACATTTCTGAAATTAATTTTATGATTTTTATTAAGCCATGTCAGCAACAAATTAAAAAGCAAGAAATAATTTGAGCTAATCATTTGGTTGGTATGGAGTTTATAAATAGTTTCTTAATAAAAAAATAATTATTGCATAGTTTATAAATAAGAAACTCTCTCACATTTCTGAAACTGAATTAAAAACTGCCACATCGAATTAGAAACTCTAATAGTACTAGGGATGATGTAGATGCTCGTTTAACATTTGAGTTCGCGTAAAAATTTACGGGCCACCTTATATAAAATGAAAGCTTGAGTCTGATGAGCATGAAATCAAATTTGATCTGATATTCAGTCAGAGCTATTTGATTCTTATTTTTTTGAATGTTGAATTTTCATGTTATATAGGCCAGGTTCAGAGTTTTAAATTAAGTCTTAAAATATATTTTGATTCGCCCTTTAAAATCCCGACATTTTTATTAATACCCCACGTTAATTAAAGATTATTAAAAATACCCACGGTCCCCGAAAATTTTTAAAAATGCCCCTCCCGGCCATTTAATGGCCGGTTCCGATTAAAATCCCCTACCGGCCATTTAATGGCCGGTTCCGCCGAAAATTAAAATCTATATATTGGAGGCAGCAGCGAAATTTTGGTATCAAAACTCATTTTATCAGATTTTACACTATCTCTCCTCGATTGAGTTTTTTCTTCAAGATTTCTTCTTCTCTTCTCAAATTTGCAAGTAAGTCCTTCTAATTATAATTATTATTTTTTGTAGTCCAATATGGTTATGTAATGTTAGAATTTGTTAGTAATTACCAAAATTAGAATAATTTGTTAGTAATTACCAAAATTAGAATAATTTGTTAGTAATTACCAAAATTAGAATAATTTGTTGTAATTAGAGAGTAATTAGTGTAATTAGTCAAATTTTGGGTTTACGGTTTATGATTTTGGATAATTTATTTTAATTTAGTATAATTAGAATTAGTGACCATATTTAAGCATATTTTATGATATTTTACCAAAATTATGATAATTAAGTCTAATTTTTGGCAATTTAGCATAATTAGGATAATATAGCCTGGTGTATATGTTATTTAGCGTAATTAAGCCTAGTTAAGCCGATTTTAGCGTAATTAAGCCTATTTTGAACGGTTTTTACCGGTATTAAGCCTATTTTAGCCGTTTTTTAGTGTAATTAAGCATAATTAATCATAATTTTGCATATTTTGAGCGTAATTAAGCCTAGTTTAGCCGATTTTAACGTAATTAAGCCTATGTAAGCCGTTTTTAGTGTAAATAAGCATTTTTTAGCATATTTTATCCTATTTTGAGCGTAATTAAGCCTAGTTTAGCATTTTTTAGCGTAATTAAGCCTATTTTACACTGTTTTTACCGTTACTAAGCCTATTTTAGCCGTTTTTTAGTCTAATTAATCATAGTTTAGCATATTTTGAGCGTAATTAAGCCTAGTTTAGCCGATTTTAGTGTAATTAAGCCTATTTTGAACTGTTTTTACCGGTTTTAAGTCTATTTTAGCCGTTTTTAGTGTATTTTAGCATATTTTAGCATATTTTAGCATATTTTGAGCGTAAGTAAGTCTAGTTTAGCCGATTTTAGCGTAATTAAGCATATTTTGAAATGTTTTTACCGGTATTAAGCCTATTTTCGCCGTTTTTAGTGTAATTACGCATATTTTAGCATATTTTGAGCGTAATTAATACTATTTTATATGTTTTTAGCGTAATTAAGTCTATTGTAGTTGGTTTTCAGCGTAATACAGCATATTTATGCTGTTTTGACCGTTGTTAAGCCTCTTTTAGATGTTTTTACCGTTGTTAAGCCTATTTTAGCGGAATTAAGTATATTTGTAGCCTATTTTAGCTGTTTTTACCATCATTAAGCTGTTGAAACCTATTTTATGCGTTTTAGAAGCGTAATTAAGCTTATTTTATCGGTTTTTACCGTTATTAAGTCTATGTTAACCGTTTATTATCGTTAGTAAGCCAATTTTATCGGTTTTTACCGTTTAAGCCGATTATACCAGTCTTTTAGCGTAATTAAGCCTACTTTACATTTTTTTGCGTAATTATCCCTACTTTAGAAATGATTTATTAAGCGTCGGTTAACATAATTTTATTAATGAAATTAGGATGGTTAGAGGACGGCCTAGGCTTCGTCCACTATCACCTATAGGTGGCGAGCCGATCGGGACTGACAGCACAGAGCATTTCAGTCCTCTTCTGTGGGTGCCCCACCGCGATCACCGGGTCTCACTGGCTTCTCGTGAGGTATGTATTATTTTTTTAAATTTCATCAATTCTAATTGTTGTAACTCACCATGTGGATTAAATTTGTCAATGTAGGATAAAGATCTTTTAGATGTGAAGCTTCGGTGCGTTCGTTTGCCGTACTACCGGTTGATGAACCGGTACCTCGTCAATCTAGGCCTATACCAGATGGTGGACATCTTGGAGACTGGGAGTGGGATCATCAACGCGTCTCTCATAGCAGGATTGGTTGAGAGATGGCGTCCCGAGACGCACACGTTCCACATGCCGTTCGGAGAGATGACGGTGACTCTCCAGGACGTGAGTTCTCTCTGGGGGTTGGCTATCAGTGGCACCCCCGTCTGTGGCGTATCTGACAGCACGACGTTTGCTGCTCAGATTGAGGAGCTTTTGGGGGCAGATCCTGACTTCATCATTGAGAATAGTGGAAAATCGAAATTTCACTTAAGGATGAAGAGGTTGCGCGAGCACTTCAGCGCGGGTCTGACAGCAGACTCCACCGATGAGGAGATTCAGAGGTAAAGACATCAAATCTCTCGTATTATTTTTATTTATTTAATTTTCGTTTGTTGATGAACTTATATTCCATGCTTGTTACTGCAGATATACACGTGGATACGTGATGGACCTATTTGGTTCCGTCATGTTTCCCGATTCTTCCGGTGACTGCATGGCGATGATGTATCTCCCGCTGCTGGCAGACCTGGAGCAGCCATCACGTCTCAATTGGGGTGCGGCCGTCCTAGCGCATCTGTACTTCCACCTGTGCCGTGCTTCTATGGTAAGTCCCTAACTATTATCTTACTATTTTACCTAATAAATCAAGAAGTGGCACCCAACATATAAAATTATTACAAACTGCAGCCAGACGTGAGACAGATGTATGGGCCAGTACTGTTGCTTCAGCACTGGTCGTGGTCACGGCTACCGGTGGGCAGACCCATACCGAATGCGACACCAGCTTGGGGAGATCCCGACGATGTTCACTGCCCGGCATACGCCAAGATGTGGCACGGTACGCACCATTATCGCGATGCGACTCACGGGGGTACAGTGGGTATCAGGCCAGTTCGGTCACAGCTACAGACTTTGACGGCAGAGCGGGTTGAGTGGACACCGTACGCCAGGCTGTACGATGAGGGGAGGCTACCGACGAGATGTTTCCAGTCGCAGGATATGTGGTTCTACATAGGGCCACTCGTACATTTCTGGATAGTGGAGCACCACTATCCGGATCGTGTACTCCGCCAGTTTGGACATCCGCCGTTCATACCGATGGATCCAGCTTTGCCGAGTTCTACCACCGCAGACCTGCACAAGTAAGTCGTATCTCTTTTCTATTATTTTCTATTTACTTGATATATTTTTATTGAATTTAACGTGTTCATTACAGGTTGTCTCACTTATCGCGTACGGAGCGCGACTGGAGCGATCACCACGCCTTCTATTGCAGTATATTGGCGCAGCCGCAGGACCACCACTTCTATGTACTCCCGGATGAGTTTTTTCAGACACCGGGGGATCCCCTGCTGAGGTACGAGACTTGGTACTTGCGGGTCGGCATGGCGAGCGTATATCTCGAGGGCGATTACGGTGCACACTTGCGTGACAGGATCATGGACGACGACGGTTACACGCCCAATGGTAGTAAATGGGCTCGCGAGGTAATGCACATATAACTTTACTACTTTTTTCCTTGGCTGATTACTTAATCAATGTTTGATCTAACAAATTGTTTTTGTCAGCTGTTGAAAGCGCTCAAAGGCGCCGCGCATGGTATCACAATGTTGGGGAAGAAGAGTTTCAGGCGTCTTGGGTTCAGCTACATCGAGAGGAGTGCCACTTTCATCGAGGATTCTGGGCACGGTGGTCAGCTCATCGGCATGCTGCGGGACGCCAGAGAGAACGTCAATTGGCGTGAGATAGATGCGTCCGAGTCCGATGATAGTCCTGTTCGGCTGCGAGACATGCCATCTCCCCCCGAGACGGTTCCAGCGTGGGACTACCATCGCTGGGTATTGTCCACGAAGGGATGGCACGCATTCTACGACGAGCACGGTCGGCCAGTTCATCCTCCGGTATGATTCATTTAATTTGATGTGTGGATTAGTGCATCTATCTTCGGTGCAGTTCTAATTTAGTATATTTTGTGTGTGATTGCAGGGTCCAGCCGAGGTACCGGGGGCTGCTCCAGAGTTCGCTCCAGAGTTCGGTCTGGACGAGCTTATTCATCCTGACTATGGGATGCCGCCGATGGCCCACGATGGAGAGGCCGGTGGTAGCGGGGCTCAGCCTGAGTTTGGGACTGATCTTGCTGCATCTATCTTCGGTACACCCCCGCCGGTTTCTATGCCTGAGTCTGACTGGGATACTGCAGATAGGATGTATAGAGAGGCCGACGAGCGCGTGGTGACACCGAGAGATAGAGCATGGCCGCATCGAGCGAATGCGGGAGTTCCAGCTGAGCGATGGTCCCCTTCTCCGTGGCGGCACTGATTTATTGTTGTATGTTAGGTGTTTTGTTATTTTATTGTTGTATGTTAGGTGTTTTACTATTTTGTTGTTCTATGTTCGGTGTTTTACTATTGTATTGTTATATTTTGTTGTTCTATGTTCGGTGCTTACTATTTCATTGTTCGCCAAAAAAAATAAGTACAATAAAATATATCAAACCAACACACTTACGCAAAATACTTAGTATAAATTAGGAAATCCACACAAATTAGAATAAAAAGGGTTCATAACATATAAGTACAAAAATGTGATAATTGGGATAAATCACCTCCTACTACTACTACTACGCCTAAAACTAAATCCCCTAAAGAGACCGGTTCCCATAGATGACCGACTAGAGGGCTCAGCTTGGGTTCCGGACGGCCCTGCTTGGCTTTCAGATGCCCTTGTTGTACGCCTACTAGTTGACCTTCTCGGTGGATCTCTTTGCAGTCCAACCGCCTCACCCCCTAAATTAATGGCATCCCCCATTGCTTCTGCAAACATAACTGAAGCATCTAAATTGCTTGTAGCGGGGGAACGCCGTGACCCTCCGGACACACTTGCCCTTGCACTAGCCGGGTCATTCTCGTACTGGTTGGTCGCGATTCTTGCATCTGCATTTGTATATGTTATTTAGTAAGTTGGTGCAAATTGAAAGTAAATATAATTTCTGATAAATGTTACGTACCTCTTCGTTGCCTATCAACAGTAGAACGTCGCGGTTGATGCCCCCGTCGTCTACCTTCCAGTTCATCCATTGTCATTACATGACGGACGTGTTTTCGCCGACCCTTCCTAATCCATCCTTGCGCGGGGACAATTGTTGGTTCAGTATTAGGAGGCCAAGTTTCCATATTGCCAACGGAAGAAAACACCCCGTTCCAAGTACTCAAAAGGTAGTCCACATTGTACCAGTGTGCAACAAAGTCATCCTCACACCAATTCCGTTTCCGACAAACCGCTAACACATGAGCGCACGGAATAGAGGTTAACTGTATACCTCTGCAATCACATTCCATTTGGTTCCCAGCACCGCGTCTCACAATGTACATGCACTCCCTGCTTGTGAACTCCATAACCCCCAAGTCGTTGCGACGGCAAGGGATATGCTCATTTGGAACTGAAACTTGGTACTCACCTTGGCCGTGCGTGTAAGGCACCAATCGCATTCTTGCAGCTTTCTCCCATTTTCTTCTCAACTTCTCCAAAACCCGATTGGAAAACTTCTTGTCATTGTCTTTTAATTCCATGGCTCGCTGTCGCCGTTCAACAAACCATTGGTTGCATTTGTAGAACGTATCCTCCACTATAGCAGCAACGGGCATTCTACGGCTATCCCGGAAGACATTGTTGAGGCACTCAGAGCCATTTGTTGTCATTATACCAAACCGGTATCCTCCATCACATGTCTGGAAAATCTTCTCGTAATTGGACGACTCCGTCGGATCATTCGGGCGAACTTTGCCAACCTTCCGTAAATATGCATTGCACCTTGGATTTAGCTGCACAAAACAAACATATGTTATTTCATTTTCACAGTATAGTTAAAAAAAAATTTAACGAAATGTTTTACATTGCAAATACCTTAGCAAACTCTTCGAACATCTCTCTCAACTTTCTTGGCTTCTTCTTCTTTGCTCCTTCTCTGAACCTTTGGCCATACCACTTTTCTTTTCCACAGTTCTGGACCAGGTTGTCGGCAACATGCTGAATACAAAACCTGTGCACAAAAAGCTCTGGAGGCCATCCGTATTCTGCAGTCAGTGCAGCTTTGATCCCCTTGTGCTGGTCTGATATAACACAGACAAATTGGTTATATCCAAGCACTTCATTCCTCAACCATTGCAAGAAGAAACCCCAATTATCGGCATCCTCCTTATGCACGATTGCAAACGCAAGAGGCAACAATTGATTCTCGGCATCGTAGGCACAAGCTATCAATAGCCTACCCTCGTACCGCCCTGACAAAAAGCATGCATCTATGCTGATCACCGGTCTCAAGAACCGAAACGCTGCAATACATGGACCAAACGCCCAAGCGACGGCCCTGAACTGAACTTCACCTTCCTTTATTACTCCTGTGTCTTTGTCTCGTATCGGACTGGTCAGAAAATGATACTTTGATCCAGGATTCTTAGCGCAAATTGCCATCAACAGTGGTCTCAGCAAGCTGTACGAACCTTCCCAACTACCAAATTCGCGGGCTATTGCAAGCTCACGACCCCTCCACAGTCGGTTGTATTTCGGGGTGACGTTATCATACACGGCTGTAACACAGTTTGCCACCGACCGGATGCTCATACAGGGATCGGTCTTAATGCTGTTCTGGATGATATCGGCAATGATTGATGCCGTCAGACATTCATTGTCGGTCCTTGTATACTCTGTCCTGCATGTGTGAGGCTTGTCTTGCTTCGTTATAACCCACGCATCTCCAGTTCCCGATGGGTGTCCCCTGAGCTCGTAACCACAACGCCGGTCTTTGCACACCACATAAATCCGGCGGCTATCACTTTTCTTCATTCTTATTTCCTGATTCGAATGAACATGATGCTCTCTAATCTTCTTTATTAATTCATCTTTGCTTTTAAAAAATTGGTTTGCAGCCAGCTCACCGTTGTACTCGATTCGTGGCCCATAGGAACCAGTATCTGCTTCTCTAAACCGAGATATATCATTGAAGTCTGGGAATGGGTGCGTATCACTCCGCCCGGTAAGCGGCGCTGAGCCAGAGCTGCTTCGAATGGGCCCTTCGCCTGTTTCATCTGGATCATCAGAGACCCAGTCATCTCCATCATATTCATCTCCACTCTGCAGACGTTCACCCGGAATATCATTGATATTTTCAAAATCTGACCCAATTTCATCACGTATTGGTCCTGGGAATGGTAAAGGCACCTCTTGCACGGGTCTAGGTGGGGAACAAATTTGGAGTATTGGTTGAGGTGGTGATTGCGGGGCAAGTGGATAGTTGATTTCTGGGTTGGTAGGTGGATATTGGGTTTCTGGGTGAGTATGTGGATAGTAGGTTGCTGGATGTGTAGGTTCATAGTAGGTTGCTGGATGTGGAGAAACGACGGGAGTTTCCATTGCAACTGAGTATTGGCTGGAACTTCCAACCCCTGGCTCTCTCGGAACTCTTTTAACATAGATCTCTATTACAAAATCTCCGTTGTCCTTAAAATACCCACACAACCCTCTCCATGTATTTTCATCTGTAATTTTCACAAGTGAATATTTCCCGGTTTTTCCATTACAAACTCGGGTCCCCAATTCAAGGTTGCACCTTTCTGGATTATAACCGGTGTAATCGAAAAGTATGACTTTCAAGTCCAAAAGAGATATATCATCGTTAACCATAGCTGAAGCAATTGGTTCTTTGTTGTAATAAGGCCCGTCTGTATTTTTTTCAATTTTACCACCACAGTGTATTGAAATCAATGGCATTGTAATCAAGCTACATTTCGAAAGTGATAATCATTTGTCAGGTTACTAATTTACACAGTTACTGAATAAAAAAAAATTAATGAATTACTTACAATTAATTAATTAAAATTAAGTATAATTATTTAAAGTTAATCAATTAAAATTAATTAACTATAATTAATCAATTAAAATTAATTAACTATAATTAATCAATTAAAATTAATTAACTATAATTAATCAATTAAAATTAATTAACTATAATTAATCAATTAAAATTAATTAACTATAATTAATCAATTAAAATTAATTAACTATAATTAATCAATTAAAATTAATTAACTATATAATTAATCAACTAACTATAATTAATTAACTACAATTAATTAATTAAAATTAATTAACTACAATTAATTAATTAAAATTAATTAACTACAATTAATTAATTAAGGTTAATTAACTACAATTAGTTAATTAAGGTTAATTAACTACAATTAGTTAATTAAGATTAATTAACTATAATTAGTTAATGAAGATTAATTAACTACAATTAGTTAATTAAAATTAATTAACTATAATTATTGAAAATTAATTAACTTTAATTAATTAAAATTAATTAACTAAAATTAATTAATTAACTATGATTAATTAATTATATTTAATTAGCTATGATTAATTAATTAATTAAATTTTTTTAATTAACTATGATTAATTATAATTAATTTATCATAGTTAATTAATTTTAATTAATTAATTAATTTTTAGATTAAAAAAAATAATTAATTAAAAAATAATAAAAAAATTAAAAATTAAATTAAAAACATAAAGAAAACGTACCTTTGAAGAGGCTTTGCTGCTGCGACTTCTGAAGAATTCTGAGCGTTCGGCTGCATTTATAAGCTGTGAAAAGTGGAAATCCGAAAAAGGCACGGGGCCGGCCATTTAATGGCCGGTAGGGCATTTTAATCGGAACCGGCCATTTAATGGCCGGTAGGGCATTTTAATCGGAACCGGCCATTTAATGGCCGGTAGGGCATTTTATTCGGTACCGGCCATTAAATGGCCGGGAGGGGCATTTTTAAAAATTTTCGGGGACCGTGGGTATTTTTAATAATCTTTAATTAACGTGGGGTATTAATAAAAATGTCGGTTTAAAATCGGGCCGCAAATTGAAAAGTAAAATTCAAGTTTATGTAAAATATCACAGTTGGAATTTTAAAAATGTGTGGCGGATGTGTAACAGATACGGATAAATTGACTTCTATTTTTTATTATAAAAGCAGCTGTTTCATGAGCAGTGTCAAGGGTTTTGTGCTATAATCGTGCTCCACGTCTTTTGCTCTGTTTTTAAAGTTCGAACAATCGATCTGAACTGCTCAATATGATATTTGTATTAAAATGTGCTTGAACACAAAATTTTATATTTTTTGAAATTGTTTTACTATATTTTTAGATAGGTACAAAATCACTGTCACTACTAGAATTCTCACTTTTTCCATGGGTTAAAATATGGCTTGTTCCAACGGCCTGCCCTTGGAAAAAGCCCCAAAATCGTCATTTCCGTGCGCTACCCTCAGAAATACTACCGTCAAAAATAGCCTCGATGGAAATACCATTTTTCTAACTTTTTCCGTCGGCTTACCTTTGGAAATACTACTTTCTGACTTTTTCCGTGAGCTTGCCCTTGGAAATACTACCGTCAGAAATACTTTGACATCAGGCCCATGAGCTTATTATTTCCAAGGGCAAAGTGTGTGGGTCCCACTGTATTATTTCTGAGGGCAGCACGTGTGGGTCCCAACAGGTTATTTCCAAGGGTAGCGCATGTGGGACCCAGCATAGTATTTCCAAGGGCAAAGTGTGTGAGACCTACCGTATTATTTCCAAGGGCAACATACGTGGAACCCACAGTAGTATTTCCAAGGGCAGCGTGTGTGGGACCCACAGTAGTATTTCCAAGGGCAGCGTGTGTGGTCCCACCGTAGTATTTCCAAGGGCAGCATGTGTGGGACCCACCGTAGCATTTCCAAGGGCAGTGCGTGTAGCATTTCCAAGAGCAAATTGTTTTCGTTTTTCCGTGGATATGCCATGAAAATAACTATACATATACTCTCATCTACAATTCTCTCTGTACCAATCAGGTTCAATCTTCCCTGTACCAACCAGGTACTAATACCCATTGAAACATATAAACACAAACATATAAACAGAAACTCATTTATAATGAGATATAAGGAAAGCATTTAACATTTATTAAGCATTAACATAACACATATAGTGTTCAATGCAGAAACAGTAACAGAAGAGGCTGAGTAATTGGGCCTGCATCGATTGGTTGTTGTTTGCACCTTCCCATCAAGCATGGTTCCAAATCCAAGCACCCTACCATGGCTTACTCCGCCAGCAGCTGATATGAACATGTTGCTCTCATCGTTGTCGGCATTGACCCCATCAGCCATAATGGCATTCACCTTTTGCTGTGAGTTGTACCATATGAGAAACATAAAAAGATGTGTTATTTTGACATTTTTATGTACTGAATAAATATATAAAAAGTAGACTTATTACTGTAGGATAGTAAAACCTGTTGCTGAAATAAAGTGAAATTTAGGTAATAACGTGAAAAATTGCTAAAACATATATTTTGACCTTGTTTTATGCTTGCATATGCAAATTCAGCAAAGGTAGGAGGAAGCTCAACTTACGTAAATAGATTCTGTTCTGGTGTTGGTAAATTGCAAGGAGTTCACATCCAACTCTTCAGTTGATATTCTCCAATCTATCAAATTCACAACACAGCAAAAAATGCACTGTTAAATTTTAAATTCAGAATCAACAAAGATCACAACTAGGGGTTTTCATTGGTTCGGTTCGGTTAAAACCGAAATAAAATAGGCAAACCAAAGTTTATTTCAGTTTTCCAAAATAGAACTGAAGCGACCAAAGTAAACATAGCAACCGATTAAAACTGAACCAAAGTAAATTTCGGTTTGTTCGGTTAAACCGAACAAACCATTGTTTAGTTGAAATTGTTTTAAAACAAGAACAAAGTACCACCGAATAGCAAAACCTGAACTGTCAACCATAAAGGATTAAGCATAAAGGACCCTAGCAAAACAGAAAATCCACAAGACACTAAAAAAAAAAATACATGAGAAGCTATCAGTTTGAGCAAACTTAAGTCCCTTGTTCAGCCATCTATCATCTATGAAAAAGAAATAATACATGAGAAGCAACATATCAATAATATTGTATGTAGAGAATCTGAATAGTTAAAATCTAACGATCTAATATATATATCTCATAATGTAACTGTGCAATCTAATTAAACCTTGATGAAATGTAATGGACATTCTTAAAATCTTTAAATTTTATTGTAGTACTTGTGCATCTAATACTTTATATATAAGCAGGTAAAGTAGTAGAAAATGTATTTGTATTTTTCTTCATATGCAAGTTTATTAATTACCTCATTTTATGATAAACCAACCTTAATTTAATCTGAACCAAACCAAATCAAGCCATATCCTAAACCTTACTGAAACCAAATATGAACTTACCCAGACCAAACATAACTCCAAACCCAAATAAATCGTACCCAACCAAATTTGAAAAGACTATGCACTAAAAAATAGGAAATGATCAACAGCTATGCATCATACATGGAAATAACCAAAATATCCATATAAGTTGATAATAAAGCCATAAAATAATTATAACACTAAAACGAACATATTTGATTTTACATTCAACTAATGAGACCTTAATAAGTAGTTTTTGAATCAGCAAATTCAATTGCAATGTGCAAGGTAGTTTGTCATAGCAAGTATGTAAAAGACACTTTTAGAATGATAAAAACATACTCTTCCTTCCACCATGTCTTGTGTACCAATGTTAACTACAGTGCAACCAATAACTTCAGCAGAGTTGAGGCAGAGAGTGTGGTTCTTGTTCCTCTCCCACGAGTTCAGAACCCTTTTTTTTATTGATTCCTCTCTCATCTATTGTCCACGGAACTGCAACATTTATCAGCTTGCTATTTGGAAAAATAAAAATACAAGTAGTTAGGTATTGAACATAAGCATGACACATGCCTTGTACCCAAACTTCTTTTTTGCATAGAACTCGAAAGAAAACAAAAAAAACAAGAACCTCCCAATCATGTCTTGGAACTGATTTTTACCAAAGACTTCTAATTGGAGCTAATATATATCTCACCTGGGAAGACATGCAAAATTTAAAAATAGATAGATGGGTCCTCGTAAATTTCATCTTGATAATAGGTCTGACCTAAGGACTTGTAAAAATTGACCAAGTTAGAACCATATATTAAACCAAAGTTCTAATTTTTTATCTGTGATACTTTATATGTAAGAACTTGAAAAAATTGTCAAGATGATTCATTAATTGCACACCTTTGAGTACTAATTTGATTTGAAACATTCATCGAGCTGTCAAACAAAAGTTTTTTTTTTGGCTTGGGCAATTTATCAAACACCTTATGAGCAACCAACTATCAAATCAATAGAAGTCAAATAATATAGCTTATCAGATGCAATTTACAAGTATAAAATTCAGGGAGACCCCGCCCCGCCAGTACAAGGCACAAATAATTCAAACAACACAGCAACAGTTCAATCAAAGAGGAGCTCGGCTCCTATGCCATTACAAGGCACAAATCAGATAATAAATAGGGTATTTACCGTAATCGATCGTTCTCCTTTGATCGGCCGGTACCAAGGCCTTCACCTCGCCTCACGGCCTTCTAAGAACCCACAACACACCAAACAGAGACAGCACCAAATCAGGTTGTTGAGCGACGAATTTCGTACCAAAGAGAGCAAAGGAGCGGGGCGGGGTCTCTCTCCTTCCTTCTCCAGGAATAGTTGCTGGTTTGATTAGAGGAGGAGGGCTTGGATCGGAGCGTGTAGATCTGATTTGGGGAATGACAGAGCGGGAAAGTAAAATTTCGGAGGGAAGGGAAAATGGGAACTACTCTCAGAGAGCGGGATAGTGAAATTTCGGGGAGGGAAACGAAAATTTTAGGGTTTTGGCTTTACTTGGAGAGTGGAGAGAGTCACAGAGAGGAGAGATCATCAGATTGGGATTTGAGAAAAAAAACTGAATTCATATACTTTGAGGTAACATAGTATTTGTTTTTAGATCTAACCGTCTGATCATTATTATGCACGAATATTAAAGAAGTATGTGTATCATCTGGGATCGGATTTAAACATAAATATTATGTTACCTAAGAGCATAGGGATACTCTACCCACAACTATCCAAAATGAATAAATCAAGACCGTTCTTCACTCATCGGATGGCATTGAAGTTTGATATTTACTAATCACTTAGTAAATATTTAGGAATACATATGAAAAAAATCAAATTTTTTTTTTTTTTACATCTTATATGGCCAGATAATACTTATACATGTCATTTTTATAGAATTTCATCATTATATGCCTTTTAAAATTTAGGAAATATTTTTGGACCGTTCATTTTCACGCGGAAAATCAACGGTCGATCTGCAATAAAATCATTCCAAATCTGTTTTCGAATGATCAAGGGAGAACATTGAACATGATCAAACTAAAAATTATGAAGTTTTATTGTGTCCGAACTTCGATCTAACATGAATTATTTATATCCCTTCGATGTTTCGATATTCTGTCGACTTGATGGATAGGTAAATAAAAATAAAATTTCATCAAATTTTGCTGCAGGAATATATATGCAGTGCTCTTTAATTTCAACGGTTCTGATCGACCAACGGAGGATGTATTCTTGTGTGCCTTTATTAACTTATAAAGCAAGAGTATAAGCGTACATGATATGAAACATAAAACTCTTGTTTTATGAGATAATGAAGGCGTACGGGAATATGTTGTCCGTTGATCAATCGGAACCGTTGAAATTAAAGAGCATCGCATTTATTTCGTTGTAGTGAAGTTTGATGAAATTTTATGTTCATTTACCTATCTATCTAGCTGACAGAATATACAAACATCGTAGGGCCACAAACACTTCTGGTTGGATCGAAGCTTCCACATATCGAAACTTCAGTTTTTTTTTGTTGGTTACGTTCAATTTTTTTCCTTGATCATTTAAAAACTAATTTGAAATTATTTCATTGCAGATCAACCGTTGATTGCTCATACAAAAATGAATGGTCCGTAATTATTAGCTCAATTTTAAGAGGCAAATACTGATGAAATTATATGAAATTGATAATTACAAGCATTATATGGTCAAAGGGTATGTATAAATGTCGAAAATATTTTTTTAGGAATTCATTCATATTATTTGCTGTACAATAATCACTAATTTCATCATCTGTTGATATGAGCCGTCTGATGGGTGATGAAAGGTCATGATTATTAATGGATATCTCCATTTCAGAGGCTGTGGGCAGGAGGTCCATTTCGGTGAGGTGACATAATATTTCTAGTTAGATCCGCTCTAGATGAGATCATCTGGATCCTTTAATAATCGTACTAATTCTGATCATACGGCTCTGATTTAAACATAAATATTATGTTACCTCAGGTGATTTAAAATTGTGAATATGTGTATCCATCGTAAATGCTCTCTGGGACTTAGAGAAGTCATTGTTCACTTTCTGGGACTCATCTCTTTTTTTCTTTATGAAAACCAAACACCTAAACCCTCTCCTCCTCAATCTTTCCTTCTCTCAAATACTCTATAAAAGAGAAGAAACCCGATCGTCGGAAATGCCAAAGCAGATCCATGATCAAATAAACCATCTCCTCTCAACTCTCTGTACCCATTGCAAAAACTCCCTAAGAAGATCCTCTCAATCCTCTCTCTACTAACTTCTCCCTACCAAATTAAAACTCGCGGCGTCTCAATCGAAGGGCAAACTGTACCATCGCAGAAACTCTCAAGCAAACCGAGAACCCTCTAAGTCACTGGTACGTAGAATTGGTCTAAATTCCCCTTACTTTTAAATTATTTGGAAAATTCAAGTTTGGCCTTTTCTGAAAAATGAAATCAAATTGGTCCCTAAATTTTCCCAAATTTCTGACACCTTGCCCATCCGAGTCCCAATTGTATCATGTCTGGGATCCTGGATATATACGCTGATGCTCCTATTGACGGTCTTGCTTATCAACCTCACAATTGTTTTTCTATTTTTGTAATATTGAAGTTCTGAGTACTGACAAGTATGTCATTATATAATGAGGGAGTAAAAGAGAATGATCCGAAAATGTATGTATATATACCATTAGTCTGGTACTGACAAGTATTTACCAATGACACCCCTATAGTAGATCATCTTAAGCTTAATAGATACTTGTTGAGAGATATTATCTTCAAGGTTAAATATGTAACTTCTGAATTAAGGAACATATATCTGAATTCTGTAATGTGATGTAATAACGAAAAGATGCTTCGTTTTTTGTAGAAAATATACTTATTAAAGATGGCATAGTCAAAGTTGCGGATATGGGCCTAGCAAAGGGAAGTTCAAGTTCGTTATTTTGTTCAGTTAAATGATTTGAAGTTTGAATCCTGATATTCTACTTTTTTTGCAGTTTGATCCCTGCACTTATTTGAGGTTATATAAAATTATCCGAATTTTTTATTAATATCCAAAAATTAAATAAAATTACCAAAAATGACCATGTCAGATCTGAAATTCGAAAAATACCCATTCCGGAAATTTTTTTTCCGAACTAAGCCTCTAACTTCGGAAATTTTTTTTCCGAACTTAGCTCTCTATTTCCGGAAAAAAATTTTCCGAACTAAGCTTCCAATTCCGGAAAATTTTTTTCCGAACTCTAAGTTCGGAAAAATTTTATCCGAACTAAGCCCTATAAAATCCGACCCAGCCCAGCCTATTTCGGTGCCTCTCCTCCCTCCCAGCGCAGCAGCCCGCAGCCGGCCCGAGGTAAATTTTTTTTTTTTTTTTTATATTATTTAATTATTTAGTTTAAATAGTTTAAAATTTGTAGAATAGTCCAGAATAATTTAAAATTTATAGAATGGTCCAGAATAGTTTAAAAAATATCAGAATAGTCCAGAATAATTTAAAAAATTACAGAATAGTCCAAAATAGTTTAGAAAATACCAGAATAGTCCATAATAGTTTAAAAAATACCAGAATAGTCCAGAATAGTTTAGAAAATACCAGAATAGTCCAGAATAGTTTAAAAAATACCAGAATAGTCCAGAATAGTTTAAAAAATACCAGAATAGTCCAGAATATTTTAGAAAATTACAGAATAGTCCAGAATAGTTTAGAAAATACCAGAATAGTCCAGAATAGTTTAGAAAATACCAGAATAGTCCAGAATAGTTTAAAAAATACCAGAATAGTCCAGAATAGTTTAAAAAATACCAGAATAGTCCAGAATAGTTTAAAAAATACCAGAATAGTCCAGAATAGTTTAGAAAATACCAGAATAGTCCAGAATAGTTTAAAAAATACCAGAATAGTCCAGAATAGTTTGAAAAATTACAGAATAGTCCAGAATAGTTTAGAAAATTACAGAATAGTCCAGAATAGTTTAGAAAATACCAGAATAGTCCAGAATAGTTTAAAAAATACCAGAATAGTCCAGAATAGTTTAAAAAATACCAGAATAGTCCAGAATAGTTTAGAAAATACCAGAATAGTCCAGAATAACTTAGAAAATACCAGAATAGTCCAGAATAGTATGAAATGATTTAGAATTTTTTCAGGAACCTCTTTTTTTCTCGGATCCCTTTCGGAGCTCTGACTGTCTGATCACTCGGCTCTTCGATTGAGGTTTTTTTAAACTTTTTTTATTATAATTTTAATTTATAATACAATTAATTAGTTTATTTTAAATAATTTAGAATATTGTCCGAATAATTTAGAATTTGTCAGAACCTTCCAAAATGGCCCTGAATATTTTAGAAAATACCAAAATGGTTCAGAGTAACTTAGAAAATATCAGAATGGTCCAGTATTATTTAGAAAATAGCAGAATGGTCTAGAATAATTTAGAAAAATTAAAGATAATTTAGAATATTGTTCGAATTTTGTAGTATGGCAGACTTAGTACTGAAGCATACATTTAGCCCTTTGTTGTGGATAGCTCACGGCAATCATAGGGTATCTCAGGCGTCGAAGGAGGTAAACATTTACTTATTTTGTTTTTCATAACTCGGTTAGTAATCAAATTATATTGTAATTAATTTTTTTCTCTAATTTAGAGCAAAGAAATTTTAACGGTGAGACACTATCGACACAAATGCGAGTATCACAAGGACTATGCACCGGTATTAATTCGAATGGGCTTATATCAGCTCGCGACAATGCCTGATATTGCCCTCGATGCTGCTCTTATTCATGCACTTGTTGAGCGGTGGCGTCCGGAGACGCACACCTTTCATCTTCCTTTCGGAGAGATGACAGGTATTAACTAATTCAAATAAATTTGTTTTTTAGTTTCTTACTGACATGCAAAAAAAAATTACAGTAACGTTGGAGGATGTGAGCTGTTTGTGGGGTTTACCTATTTCGGGGGAGCCTGTAACGGGAATTACAGACGCGGCGAGTATTCATGGCCGACTGTATGAGCTGCTAGGCATCAAAGATAATGAAATCAAGGGGTTCATGAAAAAGATGGGAAAGGATGCGAGAACGTCCGACATGCTTTTGGCAAAAAAAGCGCTCCGTGAGCGCTTCAGAATACTGCCCACCGGTGCGAGCGAGATAGAAAAGAAATGGTTAGTATTTTTTTCTATTTAAAACCCTATTCGTATTTTGCATTTTCAATAATGTGCTCACATTTTAATATTTGGTGATCAGGTATGTCCGTGCATTTATCCTTGACATGTTAGGGAATACCATGTTTGCCGACAGTAGCGGGGACGGGATACCGTTGTGGTATCTCAACATGGTGGACAATTTAGACGATCCGAGGAATTACAACTGGGGCGGAGCTGTTCTCGCCTATTTATATCGAAATCTATGCCTCGCATGTAATCCTAGCTGCCACTCTATGCATGGTCCCACGATGCTTCTGCAGCACTGGTCGTGGAGCCGATTTCAAGTTCACCGGCCGTTATTTCCGAGATCTCAACCGACATGGGGCAGGGAAACAGAAGATACTTGCCCAGCTTATGGTGAGCTATGGAAAGGCCCACATGAGTGGGAGAGCTCGTCGCGATTCAATATCATCGTCGGAACCCGATGACTCACCTGAGAGCCTCTCATCTCCACTCTCCAAACTGTCAGAATCAATTGCATCAACAGGGGCATGCGAATAATCACGTAGCTGTCTACGGGCCCGACTGGTACTGGGTCGTGATGTGCTTGGTAGATCCACAGAGTTCCGACCGGTACTGGGTAGAGGTCTAACTGGTAGATCCACAGAGTTGCTACCGATACTGAGTCGGGGTCTCTGTACATCCATAGAGTGCCGACCGGTACTAAGGCGGGATCTAACTGGTATTGGGTTGGGATCCACATGATTCTGACTGGTACTGGGTCGGGATCGAGGTTCAGGAATCTGTCTGGTATGGTTCGGTTCCAATTCTACATACAACTCCAGAACCGGTAACCTTTGTGCAAAAGACGACACAATTTCTAAAACCATTTCGAACGATTGTTGGTCCATTACCGGTACTAATTGATGGTCACGTCCCCCATCGGTAGACATATTAAACCTGGCTTGGATTTCTAGATTTGCTTGACTAGCATTATACCCAACAAATTTATAAATCTCATTCCGAAGATAATCAAAGCTGTGGTTGACGGTTAGCGGTAATGAGTATTTAGCTCGGGTACTGTAAAAGACCCCGTCATTATTGTATTTGATTTCTCCTCCATTAAAAATCTTCACATAAATAGTTGTCATTTTCAGTTCGATTGGTCTGGCAATTTAAAAAAGAACAACATATAAGTAATTACAAATTGTCCGGACCTCTCAAAATTATTTCATAACCATTTCATAATTTTCTAAATTATTCAATACCATTTCTAATATTCCTAAATTATTCTACATCATTTTGGAATTTTTTAAATTAATAGAAAAAAATTCTAATTTTTTTGGGAATTTTATATATTATTCTAAACCATTTTGGAATATGATAAAAAATTCTAAATTATTTGGACAATATTCCAAAAAATAAAAAAATATTTGGAATGAACTAATTAATTATAATATAAATTTAAAAAAAAAAATCAACCTGAATCGAAGATCGGATCAATCAGACAGTCATAGCTCCAGAAGGGATCCAAAAATGAAAGAGGTTCCTGAAACAATTCTAAATCATTTTAAAATTTTCAAAATTTTTCTATACCATTTTGATAATTTCTAAATTATTCTACACCATTTTGAATTTTTTTAAATTAATTTAGCAATATTCTAAAAAAATTTGAAATTTTATAAATTATTCTAAACCATTTTGGAATATTCTAAAAAATTCAAAATTATTTGGACAATATTCCAAAAAATAAAAAAAATATTTGAAATGAACTAATTAATTATAATATAAATTAAAATAAAAAAAATAAAAATAACCTGAATCGAAAATCGGATCAATCAGACATTCAGAGCTCCGGAAGAGATCCAAAAATGAAAGAGGTTCCTAAAACAATTCGAAATCATTTTAAAATTTTCTAGACTATTTTGATAATTTCTAAATTATTCTACACTATTCTGAAATTTTTAAAATATTTTAATTAATTTAAATATTTTAAATAATTAACAAATAAATAATTATAAATTTAAATAATTAAAAAAAACTTACGGAGAGAGCGAGAGAGCTGCGAGTTAAATTGAAAGCGAGCTCAGTATTTATAATCGAATTCGGTACAAAACCGGATAAAATTTTTCCGAAAATTCAATCTGAAACCGGATTAAATTTTTCCGGAAACTTAGTTCGGAAAAAAATTTTCCGAAAATTTGGCCTAATTTCGGAAAAAAATTTTCCGGACTTAGAATCCGGATAAAATTTTTCCGGTTTTTCAATTGAATTTTCGGAAAATTTTTTTCCGAAGTTAGAGGCTTAGTTCGGAAAAAAAATTTCCGGAATGGGTATTTTTCGAATTTCAGTTCTGACATGGTCATTTTTGGTAATTTTATTTAATTTTTGGATATTAATAAAAAATTCGGTAAAATTATCCCAATCTTTATAATTTTTTTTTTCAGAACTACTGTTCTTCTTGGAATATTAACTACATTCCATTTCTGAATCATAATCGTTTTCAAAATAGAAAATGTTGGATGATTGATGATTCTATTTAAAATTATAAACAAACTAAAGTTATTTTCTTTTGAAGGTATCGAGCTCCAGAACTCTGTGAAAATTATTTGAACTCAGGCCAAACCAGAATAATAAATGGTCAATTGTAGAATAAAAAAGCCGCAGTTATTCAGGATCCGCATTCCTTCAATTCTGTTTTAAAAAATACTCATAATATTTCTTTCAAACTTTATCTGTTTCAAAACTTCTCAAGGTTATGAGTATTTTTGAAAACAGAAATATTATGAGTATTTTTGAAAACAGATAAAGTTTGAAAGAAATATTATTTTTCTAAACGTTATAAGTTTCTTGAAGGTATCTTACAAAGCCTAGAGCACTTAAAAAATAACACTGATCCCTGGCAAAAAAAAAAAAAGAATTTGGAACTGGTCTCAAAATACTCAAAACTAAAGTTTTTATGATTTTTTATTTTTCAAAATTTTCTTTTTGCGTCGAAAGATGATGATTCTACATTGAAGGCTATTGACTTCGACTTATTTGACTTTGCATGAGAGTTTTTTTGTTCTTATAATATGTATCCGTTGCAACGCACGGGCACGATACTAGTAGGTTTCTAATTAGGGATGTGGGGATGGATTAGGCAAATGTTAATGAAATCTTTTGAAAGACTTTTTTTTTATAAATGAGATATATAGTGACTTAATTAGTTGGTTTTTGGAATCTAGATGAATTAGGGTTATGTCCTATATTTTATGTTTTTGGTACTAATTTTGGTGATGTATACTGTTTGCTTGAAGACTCTTTATTGTCAAGTAATGCTACAATTATTTTGTTATCAATAGTGATGATATCACTAAATCACTATCTTAAGTAAGTGTTTTTCTTATTAATTATGATGTGTTATATAAATTATTTTGTTTTATTAATTACTGCCTCTCGTTTTGGAATTAAATTCTGTGTTAATGGAATGTTCAACATTAAAAGGGAGATCTCAATAAATGAAAATGCTTCTGTCTCCAGGAGTTAAACATTTCCAACGGTAGCCCCACGGAAATAGTTAGTATAGCTATAAAATAATATTAACTGTATCAATGAAACATTTCCAAGGGTATAGTACCCAAGTATTTCCGTGGGCGTTCATTATAAAATAATATAAACATAATAACCAAAACATTTTCAAGGGTAGCTCATGGAAATAATATGTGTTACAACTTCCAAAACATTTCCAAGGGCATGGAGTCAACTATTTCCATGGGCTATCAATATAAAATAGTATTTGATTTGTTTGGCGGGTCATGGGTCATCCAAAAGTACTTCCAAGGGTAGACATGAGACATTTCCAAGGGCAGACAACAGGGATTTCCATGCGCAACTATTTCCGTCGGCGTGCCGTTGGAAATGTTAAGTGTGTCAGAACTGCGTCAGAAAACACCATTTTATTTCTGACGGCCTCTCCTACCTTTGGAAAAAGCTAAACTTACCCTTGGAAAAAGTGAGAATTCTAGTAGTGTGTTTTGTATGGTCCAAAATCTTCTGAAAACAGTGATTTTGTACATATCTAAAAAATTAGCAAAAAAAGTTTCAAAAAATATAAAATTTAGTTTTCAAGCACATTTTAATACAAATATCACAGTGAACGGTTTGGTGATTGGTATTTACGCTTCTGCTTAATAATATCGTCACTCTAAAACTGTAAGATTTAAATTATGTTTGCTATTTTATATTTGATTTATGGATTATTAATTGTTTGTATTCTAATTGTAAAACACGTTACGATTTTTACGTTTATACGGTTTCCTGGAAAAAAAAACTTATACGGGTTAATATAATGGATTTTCGTGTTAATACGAGATTCATCTAACTTCGAGTAAATATTTTAACAGAATATATAGCAGCACTGTTTTGATTTTATAGCATTTGTGTTGAATGAAGTAAAAAATGTCATGTTAAAATCTTTATTCTTAGCTTCTTTAAATCACTTAATACTGATGAACATTGATTTCTTCATGAGAATTTCACCTTTTTACCTCATTTTACTCGAAATTTAATTCCTACTCAAGTCTTAAGACCCTTTTATCTACGAATTAAACCTCCTTTACGTACGTACGGATTAAGGCAACTCAAACTAAAATTCTTAGTGCGGATTACAATTCTTACTAAAATTCCTGGAATCTGGTAAATCCTCTGTTTAGTGAAATATTTACTCGTATACAAGGGCGGACCTAGGTGGTTCCAGGGTTTTTTGCCTCCTCTGGACATTTGATTTGTAATTCGGATTAAATTTAGGGTTAAAATTGAAATAAATTTGTTGAATTTTGATTGATAATTAGAATTATAAGTCAAAGCATCATAAATTACAAGTTAAAGCATTGGAAAATATAAGTTAAATCATTATTTTTTATCGAGTACCCAATTGATTAATGGATTTTAACCCGATACGATATTTTTTTGCCCCCCCTGACAAAAATCCTGAATCCGCCCCTGCTCGTATATTGGTATTGTGAGATGAGCAGTGGGGAAGTTTTAACTTTTTCTGAGACAAATTAGATCCGACCACTGTAAAATTTTCGAGTTATTTTTGTTTTCTCTCGGAGTACAATAAAAAATTTCATGCGAACGCACTAGTAGTAGTATTATTAATTTTTTAATAATTAAAATAATATTTATTTATCATCCTAATTCATAAAGTTTCAAAAAATAACAATTCGCACTTAAATTTTTTAATTTTATATCAAATTAGTCATATATACAACAAGTACAACTAGTTTAAAAAATATTTTGTTTGTTGCGTGTATTATTTTTTTACATTGAAATTAGTGCGAATGTAAGCGTCAAATAATACAAAAAAGTGAAAACTAATATAATTTATGACATCAAATATCAATTTATTACATCATAAACTAATAAAAAAATATTATTGAAAACATCTTACCATAAATATGTCATTATAATATAGATGTGAACGTCAGGTTCGAAATCCAGAAGAAACAATCTTCTATGGATATTTAACAGTTGGATGGCTTGACTTCGAACTTTTACTCAAAAACAATATAGATGTGAACGTGAATCTTTAGTAGGACTAGTGTATTATAAATTATAAAACTTAAGGATTAAAATGATAAACGTGTGATGCTTTTAGGACCGTTGGTACAATTTAATTACTCTTAATTCCTGTTGTCTAAAATTTTTTAATCACGAAACACAAAAATTTAACGGATAAAGGTGTCATGATCATTCAACTATTCTCGTCAAATATAATAAAAACTATTGAAAAAGAGTGTTCAAATAGTGCACTTTGCCTGTTTTGCTACTTCAAGAAAAAACTTGAAAAGCAAGAGAGCAACAAGAGAGGAGAGAGAGAACACTCTTTACGTTGTTGTTTCTTCTTTCAGGTCCTGTTCAGCTGCACAGTGGGCTGAGGAATGGACACGGAAAATCAAAAATTTTGAACTGATTTTTACTGTTCACGTGTGAAAAAAAAAAAATTCACTCTGAATAAATTTTTTTTTCCACATAAATAGTATGTAGCCGTACAGGACCTCAGTGATTCAGTTGTCAAATCTATAGATATTATATACTAATTTTGGATGAGTTTTGATACTGTAGGTCTACAGTACTATTTACAGTGTCAATGACATATTGGTTTTACTATTCAGTTCAATAACTATTCCTCTTTTGAACAACCTTTGTATTTCCCTTTTCTTTAGAATGTTCTACGCCCTTCCAGCAGCTCAAGAAAAAAAAACTCTCTATTTTCTCTCTTTCTCCAAATCGTTGAAACTTTCTTTCTCCGTCAGCTCGGTGATTTCCGACAATCTTTTCTTCTCCGCTATCACTCTCTCTTCCGCTCGCTCTCGCTGTCTTGCTCTTCAAGGACGCTCTTTCTCTCACTGTGATTTCTTACATTTTGTTCTA
The DNA here is from genome assembly GCA_025461125.1 of Carex kokanica. Classification (NCBI taxonomy): domain Eukaryota; kingdom Viridiplantae; phylum Streptophyta; class Magnoliopsida; order Poales; family Cyperaceae; genus Carex; species Carex kokanica. The sequence continues at coordinate 1,399,323 of JAJGRX010000838.1, read as the reverse complement.
TTTCTGAATCTGTATCCCTACGTCTACGACCAGGGTGGTGGGTCCTTTCTATTTTTTTTCCTCCTATTTTGTCTGCCAAATTATAGAATCGCTTTTTGTTCTAAATGTTTTGTCCTCATCAGATACCATTTCAAGGAAGAATCATTTACAGCTGGAATGTTTTGACCTTATTATTAAACCCTGTATCTGTTACAACCAAACAAATGCATGTGACATTTGTTTAGTACTTTAGTGGCCATTTGATATATAGGGGTACCATGTGAAAAATTATTCTCCTTACTGTGACATTTCAATCCCATCATTTCATTTATGATAGACCATCCCTCTCTCTTTTTCATGGAAGTCGTGAAAGACGGTGGAGTTTTTTTATAAACCATAATTAAAATTTTGTGTTTTAGAAACCAACACGATTATTATTATTTTTACAAAAATCATAAGAACCGAGATAGAGAAATATGAGAGAAAGAGCTCAAGTGAGGAGAGATAGTATGAAATTTGATGAAATGAATTTTGAGAAAAACGCAACACCCTCCACACAGATATATAAAACACGGTGTCGGCCATTAAATGGCCGGTTTCAATTAAAATTGGGTACTGGCGATTAAATGGCCGGTTTCAAATTAAAATAGGTACCAGCCATTTAATGACCAGTTTGGATATTTTTATCAAATCCCAACCCAGCTGGGTATATTTATTAATTTCTATTTAACTTTGGATATTAATAAAAATGAGGGCTCCACAAGGTCAGCTCCCTTCACTGTACACTGACAATTATATTATGAGGAGGGTTCAAATGTCTCCATTTTTAAAAACTTTAATAACTCAAAATTTAAAACTTAGAAGTCAAAATAAAACCGTTGGATATGATCTACATTATTTTATTTATGCACGTGTAGAAAATTATGACATTTCAATTTTGTTTTAATTATCATCGAGAACTTGTTGATCTCTATTTTAAAATAGAAGACTTTCACCGCGATTTCAATTAATACTCTTCTCTGAGCTCTCATGCTCTATCAACTATCATATTATATAGCTTCTACCAAGCTTTTCAAAAAAAGAAAAAAAAACTATCGTATTATAATACCATCATGTAATTTGCAAATGGTCCCGAAAGTATGCAATAAAAGTTATCATGCACATATAGACAAAAAATTATGTATATATTAGCAAGGTGGAGGGGAATGGATGCATAGGTGAGTGAGTATACACAATTTGGATCTTCTCCGGTACCGTAAAAGAGAATATTTTAGAATTAGTGGATCCGGACATTCTTTTGATTTTACACTAATTTCAAAACCCAAATAATACTGGTCATGGTCATGCGCTTAGAGGTGAATTTAGAATTTTTATCAGAGGAGGGCGAGAAAATAATGAATCGGATTTAATAAGTTAATTGTGTTCAAACTTATTAGTTAAATGACTATTAGATAAAAAATAATACTCTAATTTCTAATTTTTAATGTTTTGCCTTCTAATTCTAATTTTCAATGTTCTAATTTCTAATCCTAATTACCATCATAATTCAAGAAATTTATCATAATTTTAACTCTAAATTTAACATTAATTACAATCAAAAGTTCAAAAGATGGCAAATAAAATTTCAGACGAGAATAAAGTCGGTTCGGATCTATAAATTACTATAAAATTTCAAAATCTAGGGAGGCAATTGCCCCTGGACTAAGCTGGATCCGCTCCTATCTGGACTATTCTGAATAGGTACTGTATGAGTTAATCTGAAGCTGTAAAGTAGTGGGTTCCACCTTATACATACTTGAGAGGATATACATTCGAGTATTCCTAAGATATCTGACTGTGTAGAATACTCAAGTCAGATCAAAATTAATTCAATCTTTGTTTAAAATATGAGTAGGATTCCAATGCCTCATCTCCTCATACCTCATCCATACCTCATGTTATATATCTCTATTTTCAAAGTCTAAACTATCGATCCGACCGTTCAACATGATATTCATACTAAAATATGCTTGGGGATGAAATTTTATAATTTTTGCAATTTTTTTACTATTTTTTAAGATAGGTACAAAATCACTGTATCTGGACCATTCAAAAAACAGTGATTTTCTACCTATCTTAAAAAATAGTAAAAAAATTGCAAAAATTATAAAATTTCATCCCCAAGCATATTTTAGTATGAATATCATGTTGAACGGTCGGATCGATAGTTTAGACTTTGAAAATAGAGATATATAACATGAGGTATGGATGAGGTATGAGGAGATGAGGCATTGGAACCCTCCTCTTAAAATATAGAAGTCTGCTTTGAGAATTGAGATTCATATCCGATTAAAACGGACGACTGAGATCTCATTTTACACGGTCAGGTCAAGCATAGGAGGGCTCCGTCTCCGTACGAACTAGAAAATTACATATTTTTTATTTTCTGAACCTTCTATTTATTTTAATAGAAATATTCAATAATTTCTATGTGAAAATATAAATTATACTATACTAGTCATTCGGTCCCCCAATTTTAATCTTTAACTCTATCGTTGGTGAGAAGCACGGTTTCGGTTATAATTTGAGGCGAGAAAACGTTAGATATGGATTCGGAAGTGAGTAGGTACTTTGCTTCTTTGTTTACAAAGTAATTGATTTTATAAAGGAACAAATGTTTTTTCCGTTCATATTTATATAGCGTGCTTGAAAAAATAGAGTACAAAATATCTTCTATTGTTCTGTCATAAAAAAAAAAATTTGTTTCTACAGTAATTAGATAGAAGAGGGAATATGACCGAAATTTTTATTAATATTAAAAAAAAATATAAAATTTAACATTTTGCACTCAAATTTAAAAAAAATTGAAATATGCCCAATATGGAGAATAATTTTTCGGATCCATACCTTTTTTTTCCAGAAAATTACTCTGTGTGTTATTGGAAGAAAAATAAAAATATTTTGAATTTGAGCTATTGATCCCGATTCAAAAGTCACTTCTAGATAAATATAAAAAAATTGTGCTATTTCTATTTCTGAAAAGATAAGCATTTTCCCTGTCAAAAGTCAGACGAAATGATTTCTCATCAAATTTTTTTTTTCAAAAGGGACACAATATCCTATAATTTAAATGTATTAGAAGAATCACAGTATTTTCTTTATTTACTCAGAAGTGACTTTTGAATTGGGATCAATAACTCAGATCCAAAACATGTTTATTTTTTTTTCCAATAACACACAGAGAAATATTTTAATTTTTTTACTACCGTAAAAATTTCAGCTTGAAAAATGTTGATCCGAATTATTTGTGGCAGTCTTTCTAATAAATTAAATTATATAGTATTCTATCTATTTTTAAATAAATATAAAAATATTTATAATATTTTAATACAAAAAATAAATAAATCATTATATTTTCTATTTTAATTAAAAAAACATAAAATCTGTAGAATTATTCTCCAGAAATCCAAATCTCTTTATGGAGAATATTTTTCCGCAAAGAAGACCTGAATCCGGAGAATTATTCTCCGGATTGGGCATATTTTGAATTTTTTCGAATTTGGGTGCAGAATGTTAATTTTTTTTTTGAATATTAATAAAAATTTCTGGAAATAGGATGAGCAAAGTGTTAGCGATAGAGTCAGTAACGAACATTTTTCAGGCCAGCAAAGAATGAGCTGTTAGCGATCGAGTCAAATAAATCGTTGAAATGCTATTTCATTAAATGTTATAAATAACTTTAATTTAAATTTGTCTTTTTTTCTGGCAAAATATTTCAAAACATGTTTATTATATCTCTTATTTAAAAATTTCGTTCATAATTTTTTTATTTTAATCATAATTTGATAAAACTAAAAACGAGCTGTTGCGAAGCTTCCAAACAAGTATAACTGTTAAGAAAAAAAAAATTTATTAGAGCAAATTGGATTTAACTTTTTTTCTGAACAACACGCGTTGGGAGTTGAGACTAGAGTCACTAGACCCATGTTTTTATCGCCAGCTAGTGCACCGAATACCATAATAACTATCGGTGAAACCGGTGTTTCTTGTTCCCACGAACCAAATCTAAATTAAAGTAAAAAGTTCCCCTGGTCGGTGGATCCCACATCTTTGTCACCTCCACGTGGTGATTCGATCTTGACGCGTGCTCCATGATTGTGCGGTTCACCTTCCCCGAAATTTTTATTTTTACCCAAAAAAAAATTTATTTTAATATAATTAATCAAGTTTCTGAAAAAATTATATTTGTACCTAAACCGTAAATAATATTATTTACGGTTTGAAATTTTTTTTTTATAGAGAAAAATAGCTAAAATGCTAAAATGAAATATAACACAAAAAAATCGAATTGTTTTTTAAAATATTTATTAGAAAATACGGTACGAATAGGGCTGATTTTGTGCTAAAATACGGTAAATTACAATAATTATGCTAAAATACGGTAAATATACTAAAATGTTGAAATTACAATAATTATGTAGAATTATGCTAAAATACGGTAAATTACGGTAAATTACGTATGAATTGGGCCGATTTTGTGGCATCTTTCATAAATCATAAAAAATAGTAAAAAAATTCCAAAAAATAATAAAAATTAGTATTCTACAAGTTCATTAGATAACTAATTTACTGAGCTACGTAGATTGAAGAATAGAAATGAAAATCTTAATCGGAAACTTCAACTGAAGTTTTGAGGCCCTTCTCTTTGTTTTTTGGCGATTCTGAATTTGGAAAACTAGCAAAGCGAGTACGGACACATGCGCATTTCACAAGCTTTTCGAAAAATGATCATTTGCTGAAATCAGACACTCGAGCGCCGTTTTATGGCCGTTTAAAGTTTCGTCGTTGTTTTTCTCCTTTTCAGTGAAAATATCATCCAATTCATACGTAATTTAGCGTAATTTACCGTATTTTAGCATAATTCTACATAATTATTGTAATTTCAGCATTTAGTACATTTACCGTATTTTAGCATAATTATTGTAATTTACTGTATTTTAGCACAAAATCGGCCCTATTCGTAGCGTATTTTCTAACAAATATTTTAAAAAATAATTCGATTTTTTTGTGTTATATTTCATTTCAGCATTTTAGCTATTTTTCTCTAAAAAAAAAAAAAAATTCAAACCTAAAATAATATTTACGGTTTGGGTACAAATATAATTTTTTCAGAAACTTGGTTAATTATATTAAAATAAAATTTTTTTTTGGGTAAAAATAAAAATCTCGGTCACCTCCCATGCTTATTTTATTATTTTTGTTAACACGTAAATACTAAAATCAGATTATTCTGGTGATTGTTCCCATGACGTGGCGATAATCGGGAGGAATTGCGATAAGAATCCAACCGTAGGTTGGTCACATGGATTTAGTCCTTGTCCTCTTCTCTGCTTCTCCAAAGCGAGTCCGTATCCCCCCAGGTACCTGAGGTGCATTGTGTATAAACGGACGGTCTAGATTCCAGCCGGGCCAAACTCAATCTGGCGCCTACAGAAACTATAGGGTCCGCTTTGACATTCGTGCCAATTTAAAAGAACGGTTCGGATTTACTGATTGCACCTCAGGTACCTGTGGGGACCCGAATACCTCCAAAGCGATGTCTCACCTCTCCATTCCCATTCAACTTTTATTCTCTCTTTTCCACAATTTATTAAAAGACAAACAGAATCGTTCCCTAGACCAAGAATCACGAAATCAACAAATACCATATCATAAAAGAAACGGGTCCCACGAGTTAATATTGAGCAGAGCATTGTCGGATGGTGAACCGGGACGAGGGGCACATACTCCATTTCATCCAGGCAAAAAGTATATTTTGGGGAATGCTTTTTTCTATACGACTTACCACGGATCTCTGACAAGGCGTGATATTAGTGGACATAGTTGATAATTCTCGGGTAAGTGAAAATTTGTAGAAAATCGTGGGTTCTGCCAAAGGAACAGGAACCTGCTTCTTTCCGAGCAGAAAAGCTTTGATTTTGTACTAATTTTTACACACTCTCTCCCTCTCCTTTGTCGAGGCTCCCAGTTCGAAGTTCGAGCGAGCAAGGAATAACAAGCTTGGAGTTCTTACAAACAAAGGAAGAACAGAATAAAAAACGAGATTACAATACCAATTGGACAAGGTATAATTTGGAGAGGAAGAGAGGGCTTCGATCTGATTTGCGTAGAAAAATAGCTGAGAAGAGATTTGAATGGAGAAGCGCGGCTACATGCTTCGTATCCTTTGTTTGATCTGCCAGTTCTATTGTTTTAATTTGGGATTTATGTTTGATTAATTGGAGTAATTTTCTCGGAGTAGACATTTAAAGCCAATTTTTGACATGTTGAGTCCAGTTAAATATATTGGCTTGATCAGGAACAACGCAATGCAAATTGCTTTAGATGAAGATTTCCAATTTGGGAAATTCATTTTTTACTAGTATTCTTTTGTATTTTTTGTTTGATCAGTGCATTTCCAATTCTAGTAATTAAACAAAACGGGATGTTGTTTTTTGATATATTTAATTTCCTTGACAACCCATTTGTGTTATTTTATTACATATTTCTTTTGGAATTTTTGTAAAATAGGTAGGCCTGAGATCCTGAGTGGCCTACCTGCTACCACTATCAGAAAACAGAAACAAAGTACAGCCATTATTAGAACTTTCTCCTGTGTTTTATTTCTGTTTGAATAGTTGATCCTTGACCCGTTGTAAACAAAGACGAGTTTGTGGCACACTCGTCAGATATAAATTGTTTATCAATTGGAAAGAAATCAAACCGGGTGTTCATCACAGGTAGCGAGGATCGGAAGGTGAATCTTTGGTCAATTGGCAATACCACCCCTTTACAGGTTAGTTGTCAATTTTATTTCTCTTTTATCATTTATGCTTTCCTTTACTGATTATTACTGGAATATATGCTTTGTGTTAGTTTGGAAAAAGAGAGCTTTAGGTCAATACTTCTATTTGCATTTTAGAACTTTTTCTTTCTTTATCTTTTCTTTTTTCAGTCAATTTGTCTGTTTTTAAAGTTTCCTACTATCTTTTCTTTTATAATGTGAACAATTCTAAGTTGTTGATTGCATTAATTTTTAATTAGCCTTAGTCGAATGAGATTGTACAACTATCTGTATTTTATATTATTATTTTACTTAATAGTTTTTTGAGGAAGATAACTTGTTAGTCGATACTAGAACTGTTGCCAACTTAGCTGTAGTCTAACAAGAAAATATAGTTATAGTCTTAATCACTTCAAATATAGTTAACTTGTCTTAATCATGGGTAATTATTTGATTCATAAAAGACTTTGCAAGGTCATACAAGTGCGGTAGATTCAGTGGCATTTGATTCTGGCGAGGTCTTGGTTCTTGGTGGAGCTGCTAATGGGGCGATTAAGCTTTGGGACTTAGAAGAGGCCAAGAGTACGTACTAATTAATGCAAATTCCTATTTTCCTGCATGAGCAATTTAAATTATGACTTTTTTTAGCAAGGTTCACAACGTATAAACCCAATGGAAACTCGGGTTTGTATAAAATATCACCAATTGTTTACCTTATTTAAATTGCATCCAGTTGCGTTAGCATGTCACCTTCTATGTTCATATACTAAACAAATGGTAGATATTTATGCCATTGATAAGTTAAGCAGAATAAGAGTAAGTTCACTATTTATTTTTCTCATATTAAATTGGAGAGCAGTTCCCTCTTTCTTTAATTATATCCGAACCCAACACGTACAAAAGTGGAATCCAACATGTATATCGTTCATAGCTCAAATCACTTCTGTTCGATAGTAGGAATCAGAACTGTCACCATGTTTCCTTTGCAAATAAGATGAAGAGTTGGGTTTTGGTTATACAAACTCAGAGAAAGTTTGAAATCAGAACAATAATGTTTTCCTTGTTTTTTTTTATAAAAATGAAAGTGTAGTTGTGAGAACTCTGACGGGGCACAGGTTAAGCTGTACGTCAGTGGAATTCCACCCATTTGGTGAGTTCTTTGCCTCAGGATCGGAGGATACAGATCTCAAGATATGGGATATAAGAAAAAAAGGGTGCATTCACACTTACACAGGCCACACACGCGCCATTCGAAACATTAAATTTACTCCCGATGGTCGTTGGGTTGTTACTGGAGGTGAAGACAGTATCGTCAAGGTACTTAATCTTGTGTATTTGGCATTTTGTGCACCTCCTTTTTTATGGTATATGCCGATGCTCTCATCACTTCTTTTATATGTCACACCAGTTATGCTCTTTCAACTTTTTTCAAATGAAGCCTGATAATATTTAAAAGAAAAAAGATAAAAGCTAACACCCCCTTTGGGCTGTTCTTTTCTCAGATATGGGATCTGACGGCAGGAAAGCTGCTCCATGAATTCAAGTATCATAGTGGCCCCATTCGTTGCATTAACTTCCATCCGCAGGAGTTCTTACTTGCAACTGGTAACCCGGGCCCCGTTACTATTACATACACACAAACACACGCTGACACGCACACATATATAAGAAAAGTAGGTTGTTTGTATTATAATTTCTTGGGCGTTCATCATGTTGATTAATATCTAATTGCCTCTTTATCTTTATTAAATACGACAGGCTCGACAGATAGAACAGTAAAGTTTTGGGACTTGGAAACGTTTGAAATAATCGGTTCTGCAGGGCCTGAGGTACTTGAAGCTTTTCTTTTTGTAGCTCCATTTTTTTTTAATATAAACAACTTGCATAGTGGACTTATTCCAAGCGAATCAACCTTGTATCCTTATTGTTTATTTCAGGCAGGAGGAGTCCATGCCATGACTTTTCACCCAGATGGGCGAACCCTTTTCTGTGGGCTGGATTCTACTTTAAAGGTATGTATTGGAACTTTATTCTATTGTGTTTTGTTTTGCTAATATTAAGTGGTTAATTTGCGGTAAATAGGTTTATTCTTGGGAGCCAATTAGGTGCCATGATGTGGTGGATATAGGCTGGAGCAACTTAGCTGATTTAAGCATTTATGAAGGGAAACTCCTAGGTTTTTCATATCAGGATAGCCGAGTTGGAGTTTGGCTCGCTGACATATCTGTGAGTTTCTCTTCTTTTATTCCAAGTTTATTTAATTAGGAGCTTCTTTATTTATCTCTCTTATGTTTTCATTCACAGCTTATTGGGCCTTACGCACTTGGTGTATTGCCAAAAGCAAGCGATTTGACCGAGCCTATTGCTTCTTTCAGTCATGTCAAAGATGAGTTAGTCAGGCCACCTTTACTAAATCAGGATTTGGCTTCCAAATCTAAGTCATCAGATAAAACAAGTATGCACTGATTTTCAAGGACAATTTGTTCATTTTCCTGATGATTTTGCTGTCCCTTTCTCTCAACTGTTTTTTTTTTTTCTTGAACAACATTTTAGTAACCGAAGAACACTTTTCAAGACAAGGTGCCACTTCGATTCATGTACCAAAATTGAGCCCAATGAGTGCAGATAGATCTAAAAGGGATAGTAGAATTTCAAGGCTGTCTACACCTACTCAAACTAGAGCCACCCGTTCCAGCTTAGCAACTAGGGGCGCAAAAATAAGTTCCTCTCCTGTATCTTCCAAGTCAGGTTCCTCTCCAGTTGTCTTGAACACTCCTACTTCTCTGAAGAGGGTTCCTGCCATGTCAGAGTCTCCTCCTATTAAGGATATCCATGCAATCTCTACATCTCTTTCAGCACCACGTGCTGCCCCTAGACAAAATGTAGACTATGAAAGAATGAAAAGTGTGCCTGTTAAAGATGTAGTGAATGAGAGTACACTCTACAGTTCAGCCAAATCTCAAAAGTACCCTTTGTTAGATAATGAGAGAGAATCTAAGCCAACTGAACCTACACCATGTTTAATTTCATTCAGCAACATTGGTTCTACTACTGGGAATGTTACGGAGAGACTTGAGAAGAACTTGTCATTAGATAAGAGTAAGTACCTCCTGTAATTGAACTCTTTTATTTTTATTTTTTATCATGAAATCTTGCTCATTTTCAGAAAAGATTTGAGTTATGTATTTTGATTCTAGATGATGAAACGCCTTGCTCAACAGCTGAAACAGGACACGTCAAATATGTTAGAGGAGGTACATTTTCTTATGCTACACTACTTATAATACTAATTCTATCTTTTATTTGTGAAATTTTCATATTTGGTGAACTTAATTTTGAGCAACTTTTCCTTCTTGATATACTTATCTGCAATTTATTATGGCAGTTGCTATACAATTAGGGAAGACAAAATCACTAGTTCAAAGATGGGAGAAGAGAGATGGTGGGTTCACTGCTGATTTACCTTGTACCGACCGGCCTTCAAGTCGTGAAACTTCCTTAGCTGTTTCCGTATGTTTTATCACACATCCATTCTATAAATTTTCTATTGAATAAATACCCATGGTAAAACACTGGATATCTGACGTAAAGTTTTTACAGTGAGATAAAAGGCAAATGGATATGCATGTTGCATTTTGTCATTTCAGTAATGTTATATTTCTGATATTCAGCTCATCTGCGCACACACCAAAAACCTAATGAATTATATATGATTTTAGAAAAATGAAAATTTAAACAAATAAATTTGTGCGGGAAGTCTGAAATGGTACTTGTGCAAATACTTGTGGATTTATGCTACTTGACAAATCAACTAATTATAATATTGCGCCATCTTTGTATGGAATCAATAAACAGTATTTTGGAACTTTTTATTGTCTTCAGGAGGAGAAATTGACTGTCGATGAAGACACTTTGATATGTAATGCTTTGGTGGAAAGCCATGATGTTTTCATTAATTCTGTCAAATCTCGCGTCACAAAATTAGAGGTGAGTTTGCCTTTCCCCCAAAAAATAATTCACTACCCTTTATTCTACTTATAGAAAACTTGTACTGACATAAACTGCGCAGGTGGTGCGGCATTTCTTTGAGAAAAATGGCATTAAAGGTGCAATTGATGCAGCTACAAAATTACCTGACCATGCTGTATGTTATCTTTTAATCTTATGTTATTTCTTTCATTTCTGTTTTTGCAAATAACTGATACTGTGTTGTCCGGTAACAAACAACACGAGTAAATTGCCCTTATATCTTTCTCACATATATAAACTAAAAAGTTCATAGAACTTGTATCCTAGTGTGTATAATGTTATGCTTTGTTTGTTCTTAGTTCATCAGTAATTGAAGAAATAACAGGGCCACAGGTCCAGTTTGCGATAAATTTGTAAATATTTCATTAAATGTACCTACCATCAACTATTTTAGATCTAACAAAGTACTTGCATTTGTAAATATCTAACAAGGTACTTGGTTTTAAATGCAAATGTCAGAAATAGAAGGTGTAGTTTTAAGATTGCATATATGGCATATGTAATTTGAAAAGGAAAAACAAATTTGAAGTAAAGATTTTATTCTATGCCTCGTTGATTCAAATGCGGCATTTCAATGTAGGTCCAAGTTGATCTAGTTGGTGCACTAAAGGAGAAAAAGGAAGTATTCGACCTTGAACTATTTTCCGGCTTACTTCCTGTCCTTGTCGGTTTGCTAAGTAGCAGAACTGAGAGACATGTAATGGTATCAATTGAAATGATGCTTGAGCTAATAAAGATTTTTGGGACAGTTATAAAATCTACTTTATCTGCGACTTCACCTGCCAAAGTTGACCTTCAAGGTGAACAAAGGTGAATTATATACAACTCTTGTTCTTTTTGGCTTTCATCTCTAGTTTGTTTATTTTTTATTTTTATTTTTTTTGTAAAGAGTTGAAAAAGTTCCTGGAGTTTATGGTGCTCTCAAAAGATTTCCATAACTAGGCAAGCACTCTACATGTACTTCTAAAATATAGGAAACGGTGAATTTGCTTGCCCTTGATTCTACTGGGTCCAATGGGTTTTTATCCATCTTTTATTTACTTGGATTAATAGCACTATAGCGGTGATAAATAACACCTCTGTAAATGGGATTTTATACTTGCCTTTTTATTTATTTTTCTAAACAACGCCCCTGCTAATTATTCAGCCACCAGGCAGGGGAAATATTTTAATAGAAAGTAGATTTGCAGTTAAATTTATAATACTATATTAGCTTTTTTCAGAATCATTGATCTTTTGCAAAAAACAGTCATTGCGGCTGCTTGCAGATATGATTCCGCTCCCCGTCATATGCTTTTTGTTTGAGTTTGTTTAAATTGTGTGTTTTGTATTTAACCCAAATTACTTGGTTTCCTACTTTGTGTTACAGATTGAAACGGTGCAAAAGTTGCTTTGGCCATTTGCAGAGGACACAACCTTTACTTGAACCTATTACTCGGTACGGCTTTTGCTTCTTGTAATTTTCTTATTAAAAATTGTGAAAAAATCATCTTTCTATCAATTGTTTATTTTTAGTACTTTGAATTCTTGTTTGTCTTTCTTGATTCATTCTTCTTACATATTGAAATTAAATGCAGGATGGGAGGTGACTTGGCTAGGCTAGCTCAGGAATTGAATTTAGCTTTACAAAATTTGAAACCTTGATTATACATCAGTTCTTGTACCTGACATTGGATCTATCATGAAAGAAGGTTCTTTTTTGTGGTCAACAGAAGTATAGAATGTGGAAATGGGACAGGTATTTTTTTTTAATTTCTGAAAGTATAGAAGTTCCTTATAAATTGCACCTTCTAGTAATAATAGCGTTCATTGGCAACTATGTTAGGGTGACTTCTTCTGATGGTATAATTATGACAATCTAGAAAATGGGCTTTGCGTAAATATCTTTAAATTAAGCGTAGAAAACAAAATTATAGGATTCTCAGTTTGACCTGGGAGTAGATTAGTGGGTCTCAATTGGCTACCAAGTATGTTGCCTTTTTAGAATAATTCAAATTTTTGCTGTGTTGACTTGTAGTTTTCTTCCTTTTTTTTTAAATATTGAATTGTATTGGAAGGCATCACATCGTTTTTAAAACATATATGATCTTTGGACGGAAGGTTTTATGTCATTATTTATGCTAAAAGGTAAATCATTTGTCATGTTGTTATTTGTTTACCAATGATATAGTAACTGACCTACTAGCTCTGCAATTATGCATGTATATTCAAAATCTTGTATCATTTATTCTGTCATATTGCATTAGGTGGTTTTTAATGGACTTAACGATGTATTCTTTTCAATTTATTTATTTATTCAGTTATTTGAAACCAATGAAGTATGGTTCCCACCTAGATCAGATCCGTATGCATTAATTAAAATTATTATTGCCATTAATATAATATGATAATTTAATTCGTAGACAATACAACCATTGAATGCTTTCTTTTACTTGGCTTTAAATCAAAATAAAACGTAACCAATATCAATGAGGTAACTAGTCAGAGAAATTTTGCCTCCTGTGCGTCAGGATGGAAATTACGTCTAAGTTATGTCATATGTGTGAAGTATCTACAAATTATTTGATAAGAATCTTAAAAAAAATTATTTGAACATGATTCATACTTTCTAATTTGTCGTACTTAGTGTATACCGATTATCTGACAAATCTAAATGGAAATTTTCCCGATAAAAAAGAATGAATTTTCTTCTTCAACTAAGGTTCCGACTTCGGATCAGGGGCAGATTTAAATGAACTGCTTTTCCGATCTCAATCATTTAAAATTTTTCATTCACGTATCTCAATAATTTTTTTTTTCATGTACAAATCTCAACGAATTTAAATGGTTGGAATTGGAAAAGCAGGACTCTGCTTTTCTTAGGGTTTAGGATTTAGGGAGGGTGTTCTTAGGTAGGATTAAGTTTTAAGCTTTGCTAAGAAAGAGGTATTTGGTAACAAAAAGTTCATAAAGTGGATATTTAGCTTTCTCAAAGAGACTCAAGTACTTAAGTCATGTAGAATGATTCTTTAAAAGTTTAGGCAAGCTTAAAAATATAGGCAAAATGAAGCTTAAAAAAGTGAATTTAAGTTTGAGTGAGGCTACGGTACTATGAATATTTGAGTTTTCAAAATCCTACGGTACTATGAATTTTTTATTGTTTGTAAATTTTATGGTTGCCGCTAACGACTAATCGGCCGATTAATTGACCTAAACGGCCATTTTTTACAACACTGTTGTCATCATTATCATCATCATCATTCAATAAAATTTAATATAACATTTAAAATGTTAATTTTTTTTTAAAATTAATGCAATATCAAATTTGGTTATATTTTAGGAAGTAAACTTTTGCTACATGGGTAAAAAAGATAAGACCATTTGAGTAAACATCAGACGTAACCTACTGTATGGTATATCCAAAAGAAAAAGGACCAAGGAACTAAATTCAAAAGTAAAAAATATAACTATCACTTTCTATTTACATCATAATCTCAATTTGTTATATGACAACTGAAAGGTACTTGCATTATCGACCACACCGTTATAAAAGTTGATTATAATTATATAGGACATATTTAGTGGAGTAGTACTGGCTCAACAATTTTTTTTGAAGTGAATCTAACTTCAAAATTTATGGGAATAACTCCAAACAACAAGAATTACAGACTTAGTGCAGTGACACGAGTTCTCGTCTCTTTACATAGAGACGCGAGTTCAATTATTGAGAATAACATTTAAAAGACACTGGGGAGTATCACCCTTTCATAAAAAAATAACTTCAAACAACAAATCAAAATAGTATGAAATTGATTTACTTTACGAGTGATGTGTTTACATGTCACATTTATGAATTTTCAAACTAATTTAGTATAAAGTTAAGCGGTCAAAAAATAATGTATTAACATTAACTTATAAACTTTGTTTTGACATATAAACACATCACTTTTGAAAAAGATCAATTTCAACAGTTTGAATTTATTATTTAAAGTTATTCGGACAAGTTTTGGAGTTGCGTTCACCAAAGAGCTCGATGATGAGCTTAAGAGTACCTTAGTTCTACTCTCTATTTAGTGTAGGTTTAAAATTAAAAGTTCTAAATTAATTATTTTAAATTAGATCGGTCTAAGTTGTTTTTGTTTGATGGAAGTCTAAAATAAAGGAGGTCTAAATTAAGCAAGAAAAAAATATATAATTTTTTCACTAACAATGGATTCTACAAAATAAATAAATTAAATCACCTAAATAAATATTTAACTTAAACGGATCAGATTGGTCTAACTATTCTGTATTTTAACTAAACACCCTTCATTTAATGAACTTAATTTATTAAATCTTTGTCGGTGACCTTCTAGACCAAGGCAAACAGGCCGAGAGAACAACTAAAGGGATTCAATTCAACGAAAAACAATTCTTGTGATAATAAAAACAGTTGTTTGCTTGTTTTCTTCTTCAACGACTTCTCTCTGCTCTCAAACGCGGCGCGAGATTTACACCTGTTCTATTTCTCTTTTTTCTCTCTTATCTCTCTACCCTTCTCTGTCTCTTTTGTTTTGTTCTCTTTCTTGCTCTTCTAGCATCGAATCATGGCGAATCGATACGACAAGAACCCCTTCGATGAAGAAGAGGAGGTCAACCCCTTTGCGGTTCGTTTTTTCATCTCTTTTGAACTCGATTTTAATTTGTGGAGTTCGTATAAGTAGGGGGATAAACCCTAGGGTACCATTGTCGGATTAAGATCCGACTTCTGATTCAATTGATCTTGTACTTTGCTTCGTCCGCAAGCATACACTTATGTACGCTTCTCGTTATAAATAATTTTGGAAGAATTTGAGTGTGCTGCTTTGGTAATTGTTCTGGTAAAATTGAAGTGATTTATTAGTGGAATTGGCGGATTCCAATTGAATTAGAGTTCAATTGATTTCTGTGTCGATTGAAGTAAGAAGCTGAGTTATTTATTTTTCTGACAGAATAATTCAAGACCACCCCCGCAATCAAATGCAGGTCCTTTCTACATGCCTGTAAGTTACCAATTCAAAAATAAAAAAATAGTTAACCCTCAGTTAATTTGATATGTATTTGATGAATTAGACTTGATAATGAACAGAATCCAACTGCAAGAATGTCGCCCCTTCCACATGAGCCAGCTGGTTTCTACAATGACCATACTGTTGATATTCCTCTTGGAAATAGTCAGGTATTATTTTTTATTCCAATTTTTGTTTGAAAAAGATCATACATGCGTGTCATTTTAAGCTTTTGTTATGATGTTATCTTATTTTTTTTATGAATTCCTGTTTAGGATTCAAAGAATAAAGAGAGAGAACTGAAAGCAAAGGAAGCTGAACTTAACAGGAGAGAGAAGGTACTATATTTTTAATTTAATTTCACTTTTAAGATTATAAGTTAGTATTTTTTTGTTCAAGTTGAATGATATTGGTTGCATTCAAGAAGCTTTTTATTTAATAATTTGATGTAAATGTGCCACATAGGAAATTAAAAGGAGGGAAGATGCAGCAGCTAGAGGTATTGTTTTTTTTCCTCCATATTATTTCATTTATGTGAAGCATTGTGTAACACCTGCACAACTAGCATGTAGACTCTTACAAAACAGTTAATAATAAGGCTTATTTATACTCCTCTTTAAGATGCCCAAAACGCCTCTCGAAGAAGGGTTATTTAGGTACCTAATAAATGTAGAAGAAGGGTACAAGTCATACATTCATCCTTTTAGAGGTTTACATGACTTCTTTTTCAAGCAGAGATATACATGATAATTTGATATTTTATAAATTTTAATTGTAAGGTCTCTCATTCAAGCAGGAATATACATGGTAATTTGATAATTTATAAATTTTAATTGTAAGGCTTGTATGAAATTATTCCTTAAACATTAAGATGCCCAAAAATGCCTCTCCTCCTAATGCAAGGGAGGATGGAAGAAGGTTTATTTAGACACCTAATAAATGTAGAAGGGCACAAGTGATGTATTCAGCTTGTTAAGAGGGTTACATAACATCTCGTTCAAGGCATACATGATAATTGGATGTTTTATAAATTTAGTTTTAAGGCATGCATGAAATTATTCCTGAAATATGTTTATATGTTTTCTTTTGTTACTCAGCTGGTATAGTACTGGAGGAGAAAAACTTCCCACCATTTTTCCCAATAATACACCACGACATACCAAAAGACATACCTGTTCACATGCAGCGGTTGCAGTACATGGCCTTTGCCTCTTTTCTAGGTACATTATTTTTTCTTGTTGTAAAAATTAGCAGCAGATTGTTTGACTGTTCTCAGTTCTTTCTATTAATTTGACATCTCAAGATCTGAATTTAAGGTTTAAGATCACAGTTATGATAGTCATCTACTCGACAACCATTCTTACATTCTATTGCAAAGTGAATTTAAAGGTCGAGTCTGAGATTCAATTTTGAACTTGTGCAGGAATAATTACATGTCTCTTTTGGAATATAATATCTGTCACTGCAGCTTGGATCAAGGGAGAAGGTATTCTTGTTCCTTTCTAGAAATTTTTACTCCCACATATATGCTCTATATGTGGTTTTGCATAAGAGCCCTCCAGAATGTTTTTTGGTCCTTGAATATTACAGGCAAAAATCTTATTTAATGTTCATTTTCCCAAGAGATCACATCACTTATTATAAATCTAATGTATGTACTCATTTTCCCTCTTTTTTAATAGGTGTGGGCATATGGCTCCTTGCTTTAATATACTTTTTAGCTGGTGTGCCAGGTGCTTTTGTTTTGTGGTATAGGCCTCTTTATAATGCCATGAGGTAATTATAGTTTTTGTCTGCTTAAATTTAATATTTGTTCTTTTAGTTACAATTTTACAAGTACTTGAACTCTTTTATGTCGAATTTTGTAGGACTGACAGTGCTTTGAAATTTGGATGGTTTTTCCTGTGTTACGTGGTACGTTCTAGTTATAAACAAAGCTACAGAAGCATTTTTTTTTTTTCTATTATATTTGATTTTAACTTGAGGGGATGATATTTTTTTTTTTTCTCGTTTCCCCTTCTATTTTAGGTTCACATTGCGTTCTGCATTTATGCGGCAGTTGCACCCACTTTCATTTTCAAGGGGAAATCTCTGACGTAAGCTACTTCTTTAAGTTAAATTTTTGGGTGGTTTTTAACAGCCATACTGTTGTGTAATATTTCTCCTTCTCTTATGTTCTGCAGTGGAATTTTGTCGGCAATTGATCTTGTTGACAATTCTGTTGTTGTCGGGGTAAGAATTTTTGTGATTTCTTTTTTGAAATTAGAACTGAGCAAATTTTTATTTTTTCTTGTCTTTTAGGTAACTTAATATATTTAATTTCATGTAGATATTCTATTTTATTGGGTTCGGGTTTTTCTGCATCGAAGTACTTGTTAGCATTTCTGTTATTCAGGTCAGTTCCCTTTGTTGAAATTTTTTAGAACATGCTCTTTCAAATTCTGGCAAATAATGTGAAAGAAAAATATGAATATATAATTTGATTTGTGTTTCACATTGAATTATATTTTTCAGCAAGTTTACATGTACTTCAGAGGAAGTGGGAAGGAAGCTGAGATGAGACGTCAAGCAGCTACGGGTGCTATGAGAGCTGCATTTTAAATTGAATGAATAATGACTACATTGTGATTTTCATATCATGTACATGTTTTTGGAAATTTTACTAGTTTTACTGGGGGAGTTGTACAGCTTGATATAGGCACCATTTCTTCCTTCAGTTCAATTTCTTTTTTGATTGTTTTAGTGCTGCTTTTATTATTGATCAGTTGTGACTGAGAAAAGTAGATTTTTTTTGTACTAATTGACGAGCTGTGGTTTGAGTTGGGTCATACTCTCTACCTGGTGCCCTTTTTTTTTTTTGAATCGTATCATTTTTTTTGTTAATAACAGTTGCCTGTTACAATAATGTAAATCGTAATTGGGAACTGCTTTGGGCAGCGTCAAAAACACTACGAACAGATTTATTTGAGAAAAAAAAAAATCTTAAATGACAGATTTATCCTCACAATTACTCCAGTTCAAGTTATAAGATGAAACGCTCCTGTGCCAAAAACCCTGAAATCCCAAGAAAATAATCCTTTCTTTTGATCTTCTCGCATTGAATTTCATTAATACTTGAATCTCCTTTTTCTAATTAGTTGTTCCGAATCATGCTTGTTTCTAATCAGTTCATACAGCTCACGTATATGCTGGCGGATGGTACAATGCATCAGCACAACAACTTGCTTAACAGTTTTAACTACCTCTGTTTGACCTGGTCAATACCCTTAATCAATCTGATTTAAATATTTAATAGGATAAAGATTTTTTTTCCCCGGCTCCTATCCCCCATTCATCCCCCAATCATTAATTATGTAGGGGACCACAACTTCAAGTACAAAAAGACAAAAGAAAACGTGTATCAATCATTAATTACGTGGGGGACCACTTATATTTGAAATTTTTTATAACTGACGTGCACAAGTATTCATATATAATACACTAAGTATTCATATCTAAGATATCAAGTATTTAAAAAAAAACTGGACACATCACTCATCCATCTTTTACACGTTTTTAGAGGTGATTTTTTTTCCTCCGTTCACTCTAACTAATATTTCTTACAATTTGTGAAGAATTTTGCGAATCTAAAATCACAAATGTCTTCTACGCAATTTTATCTTTCAAATGAGATCCATGATGAAATACTTTTGAGTTATCCGTCGCGCAAGTATTCATACCTCGTAAAATTATTTATATCTCGTCATGCAAGTATTCATACCACGTCGAGTAAGTATTCATACCTCGTCGAACAAGTATTCATACCTAAGATAGAGTGTACTGGACACTTCCAGTAATTGAGTGGTAACGAAATTTCAATCGGTAAAAAATGAGTGAATTATGTGTCTAGTTTTTTATTTGTGAAATACTGATGAGGTATGAATACTTGTTCGATGATGTATGAATGCTTGAATGACAAGGTATGAATACTTCTGCAACGAACAACTCGAAATTATGTCATTGTGGATCTCATTTGAAAGAGAAAATTGTGTAGAAAACGTTCGTGGTTTTATATTTGCAAAATTCCTACTAGATTGTCAGAAATATTGATTAGAGTGAACGGAGAAAAAAACCTACCTCTAAAAACACGTAAAAGATAAGTGAGTGATGTGTCCAGTTTTTTTTTGAATACTTGATATCTTAGATATGAATACTTGATGTATTATATATGAATATTTGCACTCGCCGCGATAATGACACATTTTGTTTTGTCTTTTAGCGCTGAAATTTGTGGTCCCCTCTTAATTAGCAGTCAACAAAGACAGTTATTGACTGGGGGATGAATGGGGGATGGGAGCTGGAGGATAGTTAGTCGGTCCCTATTTAATATTGACACAGTGAATTGAGATCTATAAAACCAATTGCATGTCTAATAAGAAAAGCCTATGGAAAGCGTATGGACACAAATAAAAATAAAAAATATTTTGTAATTTAGTTACTAAGCCACATATTCACTTTTGGTTGACATTGGTTTTTAAATGAAGACAAAACGACTACCAAAACCTGGGCCCATTTGGCAGAACAGAAAATGGATCTGCACAAAACAGCGGATTTTGTATATATTTAGAACTGACATTTAAGTCTGGTGCATGAAAAAAGAAGAAGAATGGATTCTGTATATAAATAGGATAGTTTTAAGATCTTATTTTTATTGGTTAAAAGATATATATTGTTATAAATAAATCATCTTATTTTACTTGGGAGATAGGAGTAGGTCCGACGGGCATCGGACCTACTTTTATATTCAATTAACTCTATCACTGTACGATTAGCATTAAATCTGTGTGCATGGAAATTGATACAGACTCACACAAATTTTGATGCAGAGTGCACAAATCTTGATGTTGATTAGATGGTCATCACACCCATCAAATCAAAGTAGGTCCGATGGGCATCGGACCTACTTTGAATTCTTTACTTGGTGTGGTCATCTGTATTTTACAAAATAGACTGTTTGTGCAGGAACATTTTGCTTTATGCAAGCAAATATCAATAATTTATGAGTTTTTTTGTGAACACAATTGCTCTTGATTTAGATTTACATCACAGAAAGTTTTACTAGAACAGTCCTAAAAAAGAAAACCTAAATTAATGTCAAGCCTCCTTCTTTTTAGGCCTTCGTATATGAATAGTAATTTTAACACTATGGCCATTGAATAAACATATAAAAAGGGTGATGATTTGCTTTTATTTTAGTTATTTATTTATTTTCATTGTGTTAAAACATGAGGAGGATTCAAATGTCTCCATTTTTTGTGTCTCTATTATGCCTCTATTTTTTAAAAACTTTAATAACTCAAAGTTTAAAACTTAAACCTCAAAATAAAACCGTTAGATGCGATCTATGTTATTTTCTCTATGTGCTCATAAAAAATTATAACATTTGAATTTTGCTTTTATGTGAATCAATAAGTTGAAAAATCAACGTTTAGAAATTATCCACATTAGTATACATTTTTACAAGCTCAAGATGACAACCAAAACAAAGTTGAAATGCCATAATTTTTTACACGTGCATAGATAAAATAATGTAGTTCACATCCAACGGTTTTATTTTGAATTTTAGGTTTTAAATTTTGAGTTATTAAAATTTTAAAGAATGGAAGCATGATGGATGCACAAAAAATGAGAGCATTTGAACCCTCCTCTTAAAACATATAGTGGTATGAAGCTACCACTATCAAATTTAATATTAGAGCAACTTATTTACTAACCAAAAACACAGCAATAAACTTAATCACCTTTCTATTTTCTTAACTTAATTTCAAAATCTAAGCCAATTTTTGACTTAACCATATTCGTCAAGTATGAATGAAATTGGGGAAAAAAAAGGGAAAAAAAATATAATTGAAGGAGCAAAAAATCATAGTATTAACCAATTACACAAGCATCCCATACATAATTGTAAGAACACAAAACCTGATCACTTATTCTAATTACCCCATTAATACAGAACTAATTACGAATTACCCAGCTAATCTTTGCAAATCAGTGAACAAACCAGCACTAAAATTAAATCTAAACCTCATCCTTCTGCCCTCTTGGTGCAGGCAGTGCCTTAGCAATCCTTATTAACCCAAAATTCTTGCAAGAAATCAAATTCCAATTTTTCTTCGCCTCCTTTGCTTTTTCAAGCCTCTTACTCAGCTTCTTCAGAATTTCTTCATATTTGCTGTGTAGCTTCAACTTCTGCCAGAACAAACCCCACCTCCTTACATTATCGATTTCGGTTCCGGTTCCAGTTCCAGTTCCGATTCCGGTTTCAGATACCAGTTCTGTTTCGCTCAAGGTTTTGGTTTCGGTTCCGGGTGCTTCGAGTGACGTCTTGAGGTGGAGCAGTTCATTAAAGAGCACCTTAACCACAACTCTAAGAGGAAGTTTCTCATTCAGTGCCACATCTCGGCACACTTCTCGAGACAGCTTTTGAATGTCGATTATTTCGCACAGGTTCTCCTTTTGTTGTTCTGATAGACCAGGATGGTACTGCATATATGTACCAGTAGTACATCAAGGTTAGCAAATGTATTCTTACCAATGTTTTTTTTTTTTTATATGTATACATCATATATGTGTGTTACTCCTCAAGGGTATTACTCAGTAAATTTTGATTTTGAGTGAGGCTATGGTGTACTATGTATAACACAGATTGGTCTGTACTATGAACTCATATTTCAATTTTTATTAATCAGTCGATCTGAACCGTTCAACATGATCTCCATATAAAAATGTACTTGCAGACTAAATTTTACATTTTTTCTATAATTTTTTATTTTATTTTTAAATAGGTAGAAAATCACTACTTTTGAATGGTTTCTACCTATCTAAAGAGATGGTAAAAAAATTCTAAAAAAAATGTAAACTTTGATTTACATGTACATTTTCATATGGAGATCATGTTAAACGGTTCAGATCAACTGTTTGGACTTTAAAAAGAGAGATATTGATCCATAGTACACACCAATCTGCACTATGCATATTACCATAGCGGCATAGCCTCACTCTTTTCTTATTGTTATATGTACACATCAAATATACGTGTTGATTTTTGTGTGGTACACACATAAAGTTTCAGTAATTAAACTTGGAAAAGAAAAGAAAAGGATGAGCATTCATACCTGAAGATAAACATCAATTGCGTAATAGAGGTCATCGTTAGAAGATCTTGCACTTGCAGGAATTGCACCTGCGAGGGACTGGAACTGCCGGAAGTTCAAATTTGCATCGGTAGCAATCATTATCAAATACTCATCAACCAATTTTGCAACTGCTGCAACTTTATCCAACTCCTCCTCATCATCTTGCAAATCGCTTGTAATCTTAGTTACATGCAAATTCTCTTCCACAAATTGCTCAATGATCCTCTGGATGCAATCTATGTCATACTTCGATTCATTTTTCTTCGAAGAAGAAGCATACTTTGGCTCGTACGGGCCTTGCAAATTCGGCACCAATAGATCCTCTAAAATAGATTCATCTAATTGTGCACCAATCATTTTCTCCAAGTTTTGAATGCATGAAACATTTGCATTATACATTAGACTCGTGCTGAGCATGCTAAGAAGCGTTTTAGTTGGAGTTACGCCTTTCTGTACCGGCAATAATGCAACCATTTCTTCAAGCAACATCCTCAGATCATCCAACCATACACCGGTGGAGTTAGGGTTTAACCCCGGGTGAACTTTATTCCAATAATAAATTACCGCACTCGAAATATTTGCCGGATCATGCCCTTTTACGCTCAATAAACCTATGAATCTCTTGAAAAGAGGTAGACTCATAGAGGAAACCTCATCATGCCACCAATTTGAACCCGAACCCTTTACTTTCAGCGGAGCCACGTCAGCATAGTCAATTCCGTTCCAAGTAGGCTTTTGTGGTGGGCCATACGTTGCCATGCTGGCAAGTGAGTTGAGGCATTTTGAGACGATATCTATATCTTCGGCAAAGTGGAAAAGAGGTTCGCACGAGAGTAGAGCAGTGATTGAGTCTTTCCAGTTGGAAAGGACTTTATTTGAGAGGAAATCTTCAGCTCGAGAGATTAAATTCCCGGCCATATAATCTTCGTTCATTTCTAAATAATGTGCGGCACATAGGACCGGGACCACGTTTGATGATGTCAGCTCGAATTTCTCGCCGTAGCAGAATTTCGCTACGAGCTCAAAGGTGTGGGGTCCGCCGGGAATTCCATGAAGACCAAAGTTGCAAAGATTGTGTTCATCACAGGAATATTTGCCGATTAGGTTTCGCAGGAAGGGGCTTGCATTTATTAGAGGAAACTGCAAATAAAAGTGGTATTAATTACTTTTGTTAATCTGAAAAAAAAAAAATTGATAGTAGCATTGTTGTGCATACTTGTATCATAATTTTATGTCTAAATCTCAACCATTTTTTTTTATCAGTCTTAGTTAGCATAATAAAATCTAACATAGTGTAAATAAAATTAAACTAACTAAAATTAAAAAGAAAAAAAATGGCTGCATGCATAGAATATCTAAAGAGGGACCCATTTTTTTTTGTCAAAATTAATTGATCATCCAACAACTAAAGAGGAAAACAAGAATTAATATATAATCATATAAAGTAATAAAATAAAACAGCATGTATCGTAATTAAATGAAGAAAACAAAATATATAATTACCTTATGTAGGAAAAATGAGAAATCCTCCACCTCTATCAATACATCACTTCCAAGCTCCGTTCTACATGTCCTACAAATGGAATCAAGAAACAATACCAAATTGAAATTGAAGTTTGCAACTGAAATTCACAATTCAAAGAAGATATATAGTATCAATTTAAAGATAAAGAAAGAAAGAAAAGAGGTACGAACCAAGCGGTTTTGTTCAGGTGAAAGACGCCAGTTTTAGAACCAATCACCATTGTCGCCATCTCTTCTCTTTCAAAAACTTTCCCCTTTTTTTTTATTTCTGAAGAACTCCGAAAAGATTTTTGGGGTGAAAGTGAAGAGATTTCTCCGATCTCTTTCTCCTTATATAAGAATAGCGCGGGAAACTATAAACGGATGGTATACTATTTGGAGAAGAGAGAAAAAAAAGAGAACAAAGATACTGCGTTTAGAAATAGGTGAGATATGTTTAGATACAAAAGAAAATCAAGAGGTAAAAACAGATAGCTTAGAAATAATAAAAGCCATTTCCGACATTTTCTATTTTTAGCATTTAAAAAAATTATAGTACGGAAATAAAAAAATATCGAATCATTGTGTTTCTGTCTGTATATATTTTTAATGAGGAGGGATCGGATTACACCGTTTTTTTTGACATATTTTGATACCTATTATTTTAAAGTCCAAATAGTCGATTCAAACTGTTCAACATGATGGATATATTAAAATGTGCCTGGAGATCAAATTTTACATTTTTTTGAATTTTTTACTATTTATTAAGATGGTTACAAAATTGTTGTTTTCAGACCATTGAAAAACAACAATTTTGTAACCATCTTAATAAATAGTAAACAAATTAAAAAAAAATATAAAATTTGATCTCCAAGCACATTTTAATATGGTGATCATGTTGGAATTCGTATCCTCTGCATTAACTCAAAAGAGAATCTTTTGAGTTAATGCATCTCGACCATCCGATCTGTTTTAAAATTCGTGCGAACTAGATCAGCACTAATATTAAAGAACTCTTATGTTATAGTAACGAGATGGATTGGCTCCGTTTAAAATCAGACGGTTGAAATTCATTAACTCAAAAGATTCCCTTTTGAGTTAATGCAGAGGATACGGATCCATCATGTTGAACGGTTCGGATTGACTGTTTAGATTTTGAAATCGTAAAATTGACTTATAAAAAAATAGTATCAAGATGTGTTAAAAAAAAAAGAGTGTAATTGGATCCCTCCTCATTTTTAATTGTGATATTATTATATTTCTCTATGATGTTCTTTTATCATAAATGTAATGAATAATGTTCAATACGTAATTGATTAATTAAAAATAGAGGAGGATTCAAATGTCTCCATCATGCCTCCATTTTTAAGAACTTCAATAACACAAAATTTAAAACTTAAAAGTCAAAATAAAACTGTTAGATATGATCTACATTATTTTATCTATGCACGTGTAAAAAATTGTGACATTTCAACTTTGTTTTGATTGTCATCAAGAGCTTGTAAAAACGTACTAATGTGGATAATTTCTAGACGTTGATTTTTCAAATGATTGATTCACATAAAAACAAAATCGAAATGTAATATTTTTTGTATGAGCACATAGAGAAAATAACATAGATTACATCTAACAATTTTATTTTGACGTTTAAGTTTTAAATTTTGATTTATTAACGTTTATAAGAATAAAGACATGATAGAGATACAAAAAATGAAGGCACTTGAATCCTCCTCTAAAAAAATATAAATATAAGCACAGGTTACAATTGTGTTATGATTTGTGATTCTTCTAATTTCGTGCTATAAATATATTTATTTTTGAAAATGCTAAAAATAGAAAATACGTCCATATTTGACAAAACATGGTACGAACCATTTGTATAAAATTTTATATTTTTATGTGGTCTCCTTTAGGACCTACTTCCAGTGACTTACAACATGATTTCTTAAAATAAATTATATAGAGAATTTTAATTCTAATTTGACAGGAGTTTGGGAGTGTTTCATGTGATTAACTATTTGTAAAAAAAATAAATATTTTTTTTGCCCCCGCATTCGATTCCAAGTCCACGCAGAGATTAAAACTCACATATTTTTTACTTTTTTTGAATAAAGGATAGAGCTGCGTCTAGGGGTGTTCAAATGGATCGGTTTATTCGTTTTTTTTAATTGGATCGGTTTGGATCGGTTGTTCGGTGTAAATGATTCGGTTCGGTTTAGTTTTTGAAGAAGTTCGG
Source organism: Carex kokanica (assembly GCA_025461125.1). Taxonomy (NCBI): domain Eukaryota; kingdom Viridiplantae; phylum Streptophyta; class Magnoliopsida; order Poales; family Cyperaceae; genus Carex; species Carex kokanica. The sequence goes on along the minus strand of JAJGRX010000838.1, from coordinate 1,372,593 downwards.
TTTAAATGGTTTGGTTTGGTTTTGGGATCTCCAAATCGGTTTGAACCGAACCAACCGGTTTAATAAAAAACCGGCTTGTGTGGTTATAAAAAATGTTATCCAAATCGGTTTGAACCGAACCAACCGGTTTAATAAAAAATGGATCGGTTTATCAAAAACCGGCTTGTGTGGTTATCAAAAATATTATCCAAATCGGTTTGAACCGAACCAGCCGGTTATGAAATATTTATTTGTAACTTGAAATGCTTGTATTCGGTTCAACTGAACAAATCGAAGTTTAAATTGGTTTAAACAGTTTAGTTTTAGATCGGTTTGGAATTTTAATTCGGTCGGTTCGGTTGGGTTTTCAAAATTCGGTTCAAACCGCGGTTCGGCAAAAAAAGTTCGATTTGACCCGAACTAATCGGTAGAACACCCCTATTGTGTCAGCTGAAGGTTAAGTCCGCCACTCAACTATTTAATACCTCTATTATTACAACAAATGGTTTTCTCCATCTGAGTTTCGCACTCATGACCTCTTATATTAGAGACCATGTGTCTTTGTCACTAAATCAAATGTTAGTTTTTTTTTGAAACTCTTAACAGTGACTGTCAAGTATGATCAAATGTTAGTTCTTTAAAACTCACAAATTATTTTCTTATATTGATAAAATTGCTTAGTTGAACTTTGCTAATGCACATGTGATGAAAAAAAAAACAATCACTTTTTTTTTTTTTAATCAAAATATGTATGCATGACTGACACACACCTTTAATCTTCTTTGATTAAAAAAGTATACTAAACCTGAACTTCAAATTCTATATATTATATCAAACCCGAAATGCAAGTGGATACCCGGAGACCATCATAATAACTTGAAAATGAGAGAAATTGCTGAGTGAGAGTGACACTCTCACTCAGCAATTTCTCTCATTTAGAGTGAGTCACTCTCACTCAGAGTGACCTTCATTTCGATAATAATCTCTGTTGGATGGACCTTTCTATTTTCATATATACCTTTTGAATATCTATTCGGAAACATTTTAATGCTTATGATATTTCAAATTATAGTGAGATATAGTATGATATTTTTTTCCTTTACCTTCAAATTGCTCGGTTGACAGCTTATTATTCTGTGCAAAAATATATATAGGCACCTGTGTTACATCACAAGAGAAAACTTGAACATAAAAAGTTGAACTGTTTCTCAAATTTTTATAGGCCAAAATATGTAATAGAGAGATGATATCTCATTTCACAAAACCAAAGCAATTAAAAACATTCTGATATGTTCTCACTAATCAGAATTTTACAATGGAAATTCATAAATACAAGAAACATATTCACAGACATAAAATAAAATATATTAGAAGGCATGGAAAATAAATCTGCTGTAATTCTCGGGGAATTACAGGACCCTGTAATCCCGATCCTAACTGTTGGTCTTTCTCGAGATGCGTGCATGAAAACTTAATTTTCCGAGAATGTTTCCGAGATCCGCGCACGAAATTTTTTGAATGATTGATCTCGGAATTTCAGGATCCTGTAATTTCTCTCGGAATTACAGCAGATTCGGATTCGAAGGCATGACCCAATATATTACAGAGCTTTGACAGATCAGACACAGAAGCCAATACAAATATAGGAATTAACAATGGACGACCAAACTTTTTGTACAACAACAACATATATAAATGCAAACATTGTGATTGAAATAACCAAAATGAGTAATCTATCTACATTTTTTTGCATTTTGAATCTAATTATGTCACAGTTTCATTTATAGTACCACTGGTAAGAGCATCTCCAATGATAATTGTTATTAAATTGCTAATCTGATGTGTCAATTGCTAATATAATTGTTGGGATGTATCAGGATTTCTAGATTAACAAATTTGCTTTAAAAGAAAACGTTTTCTTTTTTATTTGATTGGTTAAAATTCTCTCTATGTATCTGTACCGCTCAATTTTTATTTTTTTGGCTGACGTAGCATTAATTGCAATTCTAATTAAATTTCTGGGATGAAGTGCTTTAAAAATTATGAATGTCTTTAATTGCTAAATTTAGTGACGTGGAACAAATTAATTGCTAAACATTTGCTGGAATGGAGATGCTCTAAGGCTGTTTCGAGAGACATGACGTGGAGTACGAACAGATCGATAGCGCGGGTGCCTATGTAGAAAATGAAAAAAACAAAAACAAAAGAGTAGACTTAGGGTGTGCTCACCAAACTCTTTGGTGAGCATAACTTCATAATCTATCGTGTTCACTTCAAACGAGATGAATTCAAACCGTTGAAACCGATGTACTTCACGAGTGATGTGCGTACATGCAAAATTTTGAATGTTTCGGATTTATTTAGTACAAAGTCAAGCGGTCAAAATTGATAAAAAATGAATGCATTAAAATAACTTCTAAAACTTCATTTTGGATCATTCATTTTTCATCAATTTTGACCACTCGACTTTTGTACTAAATTAATTCAAAAAATTCAAAATTTTGCATGTACGCACATCACTCGTGAAGTATATCAGTTTCAACGGTTTGGATTCATCTCGTTTGAAGTGAATCCGATAGATTATAGAGTTATATTTGGTGAGCACATCACACTCTAGTTTTACTCAAAACAGAATAGGGTTATAATTAAGATCACACTTATTTTGATGAATGAAACGGGGCAACAGAATGTGCAAAGATACAATAGTCTGGAACTACTGATGAAATTAAGAGAGATGAACTTTGTTAAGTTCTTCTAATGTAAGGAGAAAATAAACCGAACAAATCATTTTGGGTGAAGAGGGCCGCTTCGGTGGGATCCGCTAAGAAAAGCAGGGTCCTGCATTTCCGATCCCAACTATTCAAAATTTTCTATTCGTGTATCTCGATAAAGAAACTTTTTCATGTACAAATCTCAACGAATTTGAATAGTTGAGATCAGAAAAGTAGAATCCTGTTTTTCTTAGAGAAAAGCAGAGTCTGTTCCGCTTCGGTGGGGAACTCATGTCTTCTATAGGGTTTTCTTAGAAGTAGGTAAAGTAATGAAGTTTATAGAGTTATGAGAGTCTTTCTGCAAATTAATAGTGTTTATATAGAATGATAGGTCGATGATTAATAGGTTGTACTACAATTAATGATCAAATTTTATTTTAAGCTTAATTAACTTCCACACTATGGAATTATGGCGGGTATTTCTCCAATCGTAAGTTTCAAAGATTTTTCATGTGATTTGTAATAAAGAATTAGGGCGGATACAATGTGTCTTATGTGAATTAATTAGTCAGGGAAATTCTCCGAATGTTTCAAATCGAGGGAACATTCCTTTTGGTGATTTTTATTTTTATTTTTTGCAAAATTTCATGTCCTTAGGCTTATATTCCTTTTTGGTAATTTTAAGGAAAAATCTCCTTGGTTTCAATGAAACAAATAATTAATTTCACATAATTTCATGGGTTTCCTGATCAAATTTTGTGTACACTCTTTCACAAATCAAAACTAAGAACAACTTTATTTTCCTGAAGTTGTAATTTACATGACACTTTCATGCAATTAATCATCTGTTTCATAGAAAATTGGTCTCTGAAAATTTCTTTTTTTGAAAGTTAGTGGATTTAAAGTCTCTAAAAATTTCACTGGAGATCATATGTTGCATCATTGCCTGGTAAATTTCACTAGAGATCAACTAGTATTCAATTTTTTACTGTATCCTAACTTGTATTTTGTTTTTTCTTTTTCAAAAAAGATTAAACTCAACTTTTAATTTATATTAAAAGAAAAAATTCAAAAAGGTAGATAGGTGTTAAATTTATAAATAATACGACCCCTAATTCCTATGAAGAATAATTAGCGTGCATATAAGCTCATTTTGTATTGGTAATATGGGTGAAAGCAATTGATTTTTTTTAATAATAGGAAAGATAAAAAAAATATCAATAATGGGGTACATTTTGGTAAAATTTCGGATAATAAGAAGAACGTTATGGTTTATAACGTTCAAAAACTGTAGCTGGACGTTATAAACCATAACGTCCAGTTAATCTGATCACTAATGATCGCTAATAATAAATAAATAAAAACACTGTAGCTGGACGTTATAAACCATAACATCCAGCTATAGTATTTTTTAACTATCATTAACGATCAGATTAACTAAACCTGGACTTAAATTCTATCAAACCCAAAATCAAGTGGATATCCGGACCATCAATCATAACAAAACTAACTTGAAATTGAGATATTAATTGCTGAGGGACCTCCATTTGAATAAGAAACTCTGTTGGTTGGACCTTTCCGTTTTCATCTATCCCTTATTATTGAATCTCTCTTCGGAATTATTTCTATACTTCAAATTATAATGAGATATAGTATGATTTTTTTTCCCTTATGGAAATTGATACAGACTCACACGGATTTTGATGTGGAGTTCACAAATCTTGATGCTAATCGGATGGTCATCGCACCCATCGAACCAAAGTAGGTCCGATGGGCATCGGACCTACTCTGAATTCCTTCAAATTACCCGCTTGACAGCCTGTTATTCTGTGCAAAAATATATCTCAGCACCCTTTTAACTTCAATTTTTTTTTTCCTTGTGACACAAGGAAACTTCAAAATCAAAAGTTGAACTGCTTCTCATTTTTTTATAGCCTAAATATGTAATAGAGACAGATGATATCTCATTTCACAAAAACAAAGTAATTTAAAATATTCTGATAAGTTCTCATTAATTAATTAAAATCAAATATATCAGATGCCATCAACCAATATAATTAATACAGAACTTTCACAGGCCAGACATAGAAACCAATACAAATAAAGGAATTAACAATGGATGGCCAAACCTTTTCTACAACAACGACATATATAAATGTAAACATTGTGATTGAAATAACCAATATTACAATCAACGATCGATCTACTTGTATCTTGCATTTTGAATCTAATTATGTTGCAGGATGCTGTTTGTGACATGCACATTTCGGAAAAGGACAATTACGGTACGGATATGGACAACGCGGGTGCCTCTGCAGGAAACAAAAAAATAAAACAAACAAGGTTTAATTAATTAGATCACACTTATTTAGATGAATGATATGTGCTAGAGGAGAATGCGTAAAAATACTATAGCTTGGAACTACTGATGATATTAAGAGAGAGAAACTTTTGTTAAGTTCTTCTAATGTAAGGAGAACCGAATCCAAAAAAAATATTAAATTTCAAAATTTATATCATGATAAGATTTCGAAAACTGTTCAAACTGCATATTTATTTTTGCGGTTTTAGGCTGAATTACCGTAGATTTATTTCCCGGTTTGATAAGATACTTAAATCTCTGACATTTGTCTGACATTGATCTCTGACATTTTTTGTTTTAAAAAAATAAAAACTTAATACCGCAAATTTAATTTGCGGATTTGGAATTCCAAAACCGGAAAATAAATCTGCGGTTCAGGCAGTTTTCGAAATCTTGTCAAACATGGTGTAGATTTTGAAATTTAATATTTTTTTTGGATATTAATAAAAATTTCGGTAAAGAGAATAAAAATGAACAAACCATTTCAGGAGAAGAGGGTCGCTTAGGAGGGGAACTCATATCTTCTTCTTCTATATGTTTTTCTTAGAAGTAGGTAATTAATGAAGTTTATGGAATTATGAGGTAAGTCTTTCTGCAAATTAGTAGTGTTTATATAGAATTGAAGGTTGGTAATTAATAGATTTTACTACAATGATCAAATTTTTTTTTTACGTTAAACTTCCTCACTATGGAATTTTGGCGGGTAATTCTCCAATCATAAGTTTCAAAGATTTTTTTTATGTGATTTGTAATAAGGAAAATTCTCTGGATGTTTCAAATTGAGGAAACATTCCTTTTGGTAATTTTAAGGAAAAATCTCCTTAGTTTCAATGAAATGAATCATCAATTTCACATAATTTCATGAGTTTCCTGACCAAATTTTGTGTACAGTACTATTTCACAAATCAAAACTAAGAACAACTTCATTTTTCTGAAGTTGTAATTTACATGACACTTTCATGCAAATCATCTGTTTCATGTTTCATAGAAAATTAATTGGTCTCTGAAAATTGTTGCATCATTGCCTGGTAAATTTCACTGGAGATCAAATAGTATTCAATTTTTTATTGTATTCTAACTTGAATTTTTTTTTCATAAAATATTAAACTCACCTTTTAATTTATATTTAAAGAAAAAAGTTCAATAAGGTATATAGGAGTCAAATTATTAAATAATACGATTCCTAATTCCTATGAAGAATAATTAGTGTACAGATAAACTCTTTTTTGGGGTAATATGGGTTCAAATGCCTCTATTTTTTGTGCCTCCACCATGCCTCCATTTTTAAAAACTTTAATAACTCAAAATTAAAACTTAAAAGTCAAAATAAAACCGTTGGATATGATCTACATCATTTTATCTATGTGCTCATAAAAAATTATCACATTTTAATTTTATTTTTATGTGAATCAATAAGTTTGAAAAATCGACGTCTAGAAATTATCCACATTAGTACGTTTTTTACAAGCTCTTGATGACAAAAAAAAAAAAATTGAAATATCATAATTTTTTACACGTGCATAGATAAAATGATGTAAATCATATCCAATGATTTTATTTTGATTTTTAAGTTATAAATTTTGAGTTATTAAAGTTTTTAAAAATAGAGGTATGGTGGAGACATGAAAAATGGAGGCATTTGAACCCTCCTCCTATATAATAATAGATTTTTTTTTTGTACAAAATGTTAACTTGGAAATCATTATTCTTTATGTTTTCCAGCATCTTTCATTAAATCAGTAAAATTCACTGGTCTTTATGTGTGCTAGATTTTTTTGTGCAGTTTTTTTATTTTAAATATGTATTAGTTTGATAAAAGTATCACAAGGTTAATTAATTAATTAATTAATTAATACGTAGGGATTTAGAATAAGTGAATATATAGCCAAACTTTAATTTGTAAAACAGAGGAGCTACCCCAACATCTGGGCAGAGTGAATATATAGCTAAACTGTAATTTGTAAAACAGAAGAGCTGCCCCAATATCAGGGTTAAAATGCACCATTGTATGGTGCCTTATTCATGCCCCGCGTCCTTTATTTTTATTTTTAAAGTTCAAATTATGCGATTCAAACCGCTCAACATGATATCCATATTAAAATGTGTTTTGAAACCAAATTTTATATTTTTAAGAATTTATTTACTATCTTTTTAGTTAGATACAAAATCATTTTTTTATTGTAAAAAAACAGTGATTTTGCACCTATCTAAAAAAACAGTAAAAAATTGGTCTCCAATGACATTTTATTATGGATATCGTGTTGCGCGGTACAGATCGCTTATTTGAACTTTGAAAACAGAGATAAGAATGTGAAGCATAAATGAAGTACAAGATCAATGGTGCATTTTAACCCTACTGGTGAATATATATAGTCAAACTGTACTTCGTAAAATAAAAGAGCTGCCCCCAACATCTGGGCTCACAGGGGCGGACCCAAGATTTTCATCAGGAAGGGGCAAAAAAAATATCGAATCGGGTTTAAATACCTAATTGGGTTTTAATCCATTAACCAATTGGGTACTCGATAAAAAATAATATTTTAACTTATACTTTCCAATGTTTTGACTTGTAATTTTGATGCTCTGACTTATAATTTTAATTACTAATCAAAATTCAACAAATTTATTTCAATTTTGACTCTAAATTTAACCCGAATTACAAATCAAACGTCCAGAGAAAGACAAAGTCGGTCGGAACCGATAAATATCCACTAAAATTCAAAATAAATACCACTGGGTCCGCCCCTGTGGACTCAGATATTGGGGCAGCATGATCAAATAGGCCAGATGTTGCAGCATTTCTCTTCGGACTTGGGGCAAGCAGGGCAGTGAGGTGAGACCTATCGTCCATCCTGTCAGCAAGCAAACTACTATTTTTTTTATTTTTTTTTTCTTTCTTTTATTTCGGTCAGACTTCTCAGCCCTTCGGTCAGGCCGGTCAGAACCCATCTTATTCCTCTAAACCCATCTTAATTTAAAATCATATGAAAATTAAATTTACATTACGCTTTATTGTAAATAATTTAGATAATTAATCTCTTTCGAACTTTATTATTGAATATTTTCTTAAACTATTTAAGGTTTCATATCAAAATAACAATCTACTTAGGGCTTTAGCGCGAAGCTTTTATTCATTTTTAGTGCAAAATGGGTATATTTATTAATTTCTAATTAACTTTGGATATTAATAAAAATGACTGTTGTTATCAGTACCTCTGTTTCAAAGAATTAAAACAATCTTTGGTCCTTTGGATCACATTTTTCATCAAACTAATTGGAAACCTAATTAATCAAGTGCAGAATATTTTTTAAGAAAATGAAAGAAACCAGTTTAAGGGAACTTGTCATAAGAACCATGACTGTAACTAAGCTTTCTTATTTGTGTGGATCTACAATTAATCTCATATTAATTGTTTCCTATAGTACTGTGTGCTCATATTGACCAACGGATGAATTAATTAAGTTCATCAAAGACAAGTTGTGCTATTTTCAGAAATATAATTATTTTTATTGATCAACAGAAAGAAAATTACATGATTTTTTTTTTAAACGAGATAATTAATGTTCACTATTTAATCCACCAAATTAAACACCCAAAAAAAAAATTAACATATATCCTACACATGAATTGACAAGTTTACAACCTACCACCCTGGCAATTGAGAATTCCAGCAAGACCTGATCCTGTATATTATAATGCCAAACACCTCCCTAACCTTTGTTTGCTTTTGGTTCATCATCAAACTCCATCCCTAGCTAACATTGGTTACTAATTCAGAAGCAGCACCGAGTCGCTGAGAAGCATCAAACTGTTAGTTTTATTTTATTATGTGGCCTATGTTATTTATTGTGCACCAATTTCATTTACAGAAATTAACGAAAAGGCACGAGTAATTTTTGATGAAAAAAATCAGATTGTTATATATTAAATATACTAGTCCCAAATGTTGACTTAGAATATAAAAATACCTCTTCTCTAATTAATTCGGACATCTTTTTCATTTTCTGAAAATTCTGTCCATAAAAATTAATTAGAGAAGTATAAGAAAAACATCTAAAGGTCTCCATCATCACGTCTGAGGAAAATCTTTGATGATCAGTATTTACGCTTCCGCTTAACGATGTCGTCACTCAAAAACTGTAAGTTTTAAATTACGTTTGCTATTTTATTTTGGATTTACGGATTCTAAATTGTTTGTGTTCTAATTACAAAACACGTTTTGAATTTATTATGTCTATCACAAACATGCCATTAATTTGGTATAAATCACCAGAAGTTTCATCATTATCAGTGGAGAAGCTTGAGTAATTTGTGCATTGTGACTGCAGCCTTGAAGTTGGCATCGGCTCTTTCCCGGCCGAAATTTTTAAATATAGCACAGTTCAAAAAAAATATACCAAAACGGCACTTTTTGGCCGGAATTTTAAATTTAGCACGGCCGCAGATCAGCTAAGCAGCCCCATTTACTGGGGACCGCAGATTGGCTGAGCGGACCCTGAGGCCGCAGATCACCTGAGCGGCCCCATTCTTTGCTTTGACAAACGGACAAATTTGATCCCAAGCTTTCAAAAATCAAAAGTCAAAAAGACAAACGGACAAAAAAGACAAACGGACAAAATTTAAAACTTTAGTCCATTGCGCTGGGAAAGATATGTGAAAACGCTCTTTAATTAGATATTGAATTTCGTAGAACATAACATTGCGCGGGGGCCGCTCAGCTGATCTGCGGCCTCAGGGTCCGCTCAGCTAATCTGCGGCTCTATTTCTGGGGTCGCTCAGTCAATCTGCGGTCTCCAGTAAATGAGGCCGCTCAGCTGATCTGCGGCCGTGCTAAATTTGGAATTCCGGCAAAAAAATACCGTTTTGGTATATCTTTTTTGAATCTGTGCTATATTTAAAAATTTCGGCTTTCCCGGACATGCCGGGTGCCGCTTAGGTTGCCTGGTTCCTCTTATATCAGGAGAGCTCATTGTTAAGCAGGTTTTAATGCAGAGAGGAGTTTCTCATTGTCTTAGATGAGCAATGTGGTTAATTTGTTAGAGGTTGTCTTATAGTCGATTTATAGAGGAAGTTTACTAAGAAAATGGCCGGATTTTACACTTAAATTTAACCAGGAAATTAAATCTTACCTAGGGTTTCAAACCCCCCTCGTTACCGACATTTTTATTAATACCCCACGTTAATTAAAGATTATTAAAAATACCCACGGTCCCCGAAAATTTTTAAAAATGCCCCTCCCGGCCATTTAATGGCCGGTACCGAATAAAATGCCCTACCGGCCATTTAATGGCCGGTTCCGATTAAACTCCCCTACCGGCCATTTAATGGCCGGTTCCGCCGAAAATTAAAATCTATATATTGGAGGCAGCAGCGAAATTTTGGTATCAAAACTCATTTTATCAGATTTTACACTATCTCTCCTCGATTGAGTTTTTTCTTCAAGATTTCTTCTTCTCTTCTCAAATTTGCAAGTAAGTCCTTCTAATTATAATTATTATTTTTTGTAGTCCAATATGGTTATGTAATGTTAGAATTTGTTAGTAATTACCAAAATTAGAATAATTTGTTAGTAATTACCAAAATTAGAATAATTTGTTAGTAATTACCAAAATTAGAATAATTTGTTGTAATTAGAGAGTAATTAGTGTAATTAGTCAAATTTTGGGTTTACGGTTTATGATTTTGGATAATTTATTTTAATTTAGTATAATTAGAATTAGTGACCATATTTAAGCATATTTTATGATATTTTACCAAAATTATGATAATTAAGTCTAATTTTTGGCAATTTAGCATAATTAGGATAATATAGCCTGGTGTATATGTTATTTAGCGTAATTAAGCCTAGTTAAGCCGATTTTAGCGTAATTAAGCCTATTTTGAACGGTTTTTACCGGTATTAAGCCTATTTTAGCCGTTTTTTAGTGTAATTAAGCATAATTAATCATAATTTTGCATATTTTGAGCGTAATTAAGCCTAGTTTAGCCGATTTTAACGTAATTAAGCCTATGTAAGCCGTTTTTAGTGTAATTAAGCATTTTTTAGCATATTTTATCCTATTTTGAGCGTAATTAAGCTTAGTTTAGCATTTTTTAGCGTAATTAAGCCTATTTTACACTGTTTTTACCGTTACTAAGCCTATTTTAGCCGTTTTTTAGTCTAATTAATCATAGTTTAGCATATTTTGAGCGTAATTAAGCCTAGTTTAGCCGATTTTAGTGTAATTAAGCCTATTTTGAACTGTTTTTACCGGTTTTAAGTCTATTTTAGCCGTTTTTAGTGTATTTTAGCATATTTTAGCATATTTTGAGCGTAAGTAAGCCTAGTTTAGCCGATTTTAGCGTAATTAAGCATATTTTAAAATGTTTTTACCGGTATTAAGCCTATTTTAGCCGTTTTTAGTGTAATTACGCATATTTTAGCATATTTTGAGCGTAATTAATACTATTTTATCTGTTTTTAGCGTAATTAAGTCTATTGTAGTTGGTTTTCAGCGTAATACAGCATATTTATGCTGTTTTGACCGTTGTTAAGCCTCTTTTAGCAGTTTTTACCGTTGTTAAGCCTATTTTAGCGGAATTAAGTATATTTGTAGCCTATTTTAGCTGTTTTTACCGTCATTAAGCTGTTGAAACCTATTTTATGCGTTTTAGAAGCGTAATTAAGCTTATTTTATCGGTTTTTTACCGTTATTAAGTCTATGTTAACCGTTTATTATCGTTAGTAAGCCAATTTTATCGGTTTTTACCGTTTAAGCCGATTATACCAGTCTTTTAGCGTAATTAAGCCTACTTTACATTTTTTTGCGTAATTATCCCTACTTTAGAAATGATTTATTAAGCGTCGGTTAACATAATTTTATTAATGAAATTAGGATGGTTAGAGGACGGCCTAGGCTTCGTCCACTATCACCTATAGGTGGCGAGCCGATCGGGACTGACAGCACAGAGCATTTCAGTCCTCTTCTGTGGGTGCCCCACCGCGATCACCGGGTCTCACTGGCTTCTCGTGAGGTATGTATTATTTTTTTAAATTTCATCAATTCTAATTGTTGTAACTCACCATGTGGATTAAATTTGTCAATGTAGGATAAAGATCTTTTAGATGTGAAGCTTCGGTGCGTTCGTTTGCCGTACTATCGGTTGATGAACCGGTACCTCGTCAATCTAGGCCTATACCAGATGGTGGACATCTTAGAGACTGGGAGTGGGATCATCAACGCGTCTCTCATAGCAGGATTGGTTGAGAGATGGCGTCCCGAGACGCACACGTTCCACATGCCGTTCGGAGAGATGACGGTGACTCTCCAGGACGTGAGTTCTCTCTGGGGGTTGGCTATCAGTGGCACCCCCGTCTCTGGCGTATCTGACAGCACGACGTTTGCTGCTCAGATTGAGGAGCTTTTGGGGGCTGATCCTGACTTCATCATTGAGAAGAGTGGAAAATCGAAATTTCACTTAAGGATGAAGAGGTTGCGCGAGCACTTCAGCGCGGGTCTGACAGCAGACTCCACCGATGAGGAGATTCAGAGGTAAAGACTTCAAATCTCTCGTATTATTTTTATTTATTTAATTTTCGTTTGTTGATTAACTTATATTCCATGCTTGTTACTGCAGATATACACGTGGATACGTGATGGACCTATTTGGTTCCGTCATGTTTCCCGATTCTTCCGGTGACTGCATGGCGATGATGTATCTCCCGCTGCTGGCAGACCTGGAGCAGCCATCACGTCTCAATTGGGGTGCGGCCGTCCTAGCGCATCTGTACTTCCACCTGTGCCGTGCTTCTATGGTAAGTCCCTAACTATTATCTTACTATTTTACCTAATAAATCAAGAAGTGGCACCCAACATATAAAATTATTACAAACTGCAGCCAGATGTGAGACAGATGTATGGGCCAGTACTGTTGCTTCAGCACTGGTCGTGGTCACGACTACCGGTGGGCAGACCCATACCGAATGCGACACCATCTTGGGGAGATCCCGACGATGTTCACTGCCCGGCATACGCCAAGATGTGGCACGGTACGCACCATTATCGCGATGCGACTCACGGGGGTACAGTGGGTATCAGGCCAGTTCGGTCACAGCTGCAGACTTTGACGGCAGAGCGGGTTGAGTGGACACCGTACGCCAGGCTGTACGATGAGGGGAGGCTACCGACGAGATGTTTCCAGTCGCAGGATATGTGGTTCTACATAGGGCCACTCGTACATTTCTGGATAGTGGAGCACCACTATCCGGATCGTGTACTCCGACAGTTTGGACATCCGCCGTTCATACCGATGGATCCAGCTTTGCCGAGTTCTACCACCGCAGACCTGCACAAGTAAGTCGTATCTCTTTTCTATTATTTTCTATTTACTTGATATATTTTTATTGAATTTAACGTGTTCATTACAGGTTGTCTCACTTATCGCGTACGGAGCGCGACTGGAGCGATCACCACGCCTTCTATTGCAGTATATTGGCGCAGCCGCAGGACCACCACTTCTATGTACTCCCGGATGAGTTTTTTCAGACACCGGGGGATCCCCTGCTGAGGTACGAGACTTGGTACTTGCGGGTCGGCATGGCGAGCGTATATCTCGAGGGCGATTACGGTGCACACTTGCGTGACAGGATCATGGACGACGACGGTTACACGCCCAATGGTAGTAAATGGGCTCGCGAGGTAATGCACATATAACTTTACTACTTTTTTCCTTGGCTGATTACTTAATCAATGTTTGATCTAACAAATTGTTTTTGTCAGCTGTTGAAAGCGCTCAAAGGCGCCGCGCATGGTATCACAATGTTGGGGAAGAAGAGTTTTAGGCGTCTTGGGTTCAGCTACATCGAGAGGAGTGCCACTTTCATCGAGGATTCTGGGCACGGTGGTCAGCTCATCGGCATGCTGCGGGACGCCAGAGAGAACGTCAATTGGCGTGAGATAGATGCGTCCGAGTCCGATGATAGTCCTGTTCGGCTGCGAGACATGCCATCTCCCCCCGAGACGGTTCCAGCGTGGGACTACCATCGCTGGGTATTGTCCACGAAGGGATGGCACGCATTCTACGACGAGCACGGTCGGCCAGTTCATCCTCCGGTATGATTCATTTAATTTGATGTGTGGATTAGTGCATCTATCTTCGGTGCAGTTCTAATTTAGTATATTTTGTGTGTGATTGCAGGGTCCAGCCGAGGTACCGGGGGCTGCTCCAGAGTTCGCTCCAGAGTTCGGTCTGGACGAGCTTATTCATCCTGACTATGGGATGCCGCCGATGGCCCACGATGGAGAGGCCGGTGGTAGCGGGGCTCAGCATCAGACATACTATGGGATGCCGCCGATGGCCCACGATGGAGAGGCCGGTGGTAGCGGGGCTCAGCCTGAGTTTGGGACTGATCTTGCTGCATCTATCTTCGGTACACCCCCGCCGGTTTCTATGCCTGAGTCTGACTGGGATACTGCAGATAGGATGTATAGAGAGGCCGACGAGCGCGTGGTGACACCGAGAGATAGAGCATGGCCGCATCGAGCGAATGCGGGAGTTCCAGCTGAGCGATGGTCCCCTTCTCCGTGGCGGCACTGATTTATTGTTGTATGTTAGGTGTTTTGTTATTTTATTGTTGTATGTTAGGTGTTTTACTATTTTGTTGTTCTATGTTCGGTGTTTTACTATTGTATTGTTATATTTTGTTGTTCTATGTTCGGTGTCTTACTATTTCATTGTTCGCCAAAAAAATAAGTACAGTAAAATATATCAAACCGACACACTTACGCAAAATACTTAGTATAAATTAGGAAATCCACACAAATTAGAATAAAAAGGGTTCATAACATATAAGTACAAAAATGTGATAATTGGGATAAATCACCTCCTACTACTACTACTACGCCTAAAACTAAATCCCCTAAAGAGACCGGTTCCCATAGATGACCGACTAGAGGGCTCAGCTTGGGTTCCGGACGGCCCTGCTTGGCTTTCAGATGCCCTTGTTGTACGCCTACTAGTTGACCTTCTCGGTGGATCTCTTTGCAGTCCAACCGCCTCACCCCCTAAATTAATGGCATCCCCCATTGCTTCTGCAAACATAACTGAAGCATCTAAATTGCTTGTAGCGGGGGAACGCCGTGACCCTCCGGACACACTTGCCCTTGCACTAGCCGGGTCATTCTCGTACTGGTTGGTCGCGATTCTTGCATCTGCATTTGTATATGTTATTTAGTAAGTTGGTGCAAATTGAAAGTAAATATAATTTCTGATAAATGTTACGTACCTCTTCGTTGCCTATCAACAGTAGAACGTCGCGGTTGATGCCCCCGTCGTCTACCTTCCAGTTCATCCATTGTCATTACATGACGGACGTGTTTTCGCCGACCCTTCCTAATCCATCCTTGCGCGGGGACAATTGTTGGTTCAGTATTAGGAGGCCAAGTTTCCATATTGCCAACGGAAGAAAACACCCCGTTCCAAGTACTCAAAAGGTAGTCCACATTGTACCAGTGTGCAACAAAGTCATCCTCACACCAATTCCGTTTCCGACAAACCGCTAACACATGAGCGCACGGAATAGAGGTTAACTGTATACCTCTGCAATCACATTCCATTTGGTTCCCAGCACCGCGTCTCACAATGTACATGCACTCCCTGCTTGTGAACTCCATAACCCCCAAGTCGTTGCGACGGCAAGGGATATGCTCATTTGGAACTGAAACTTGGTACTCACCTTGGCCGTGCGTGTAAGGCACCAATCGCATTCTTGCAGCTTTCTCCCATTTTCTTCTCAACTTCTCCAAAACCCGATTGGAAAACTTCTTGTCATTGTCTTTTAATTCCATGGCTCGCTGTCGCCGTTCAACAAACCATTGGTTGCATTTGTAGAACGTATCCTCCACTATAGCAGCAACGGGCATTCTACGGCTATCCCGGAAGACATTGTTGAGGCACTCAGAGCCATTTGTTGTCATTATACCAAACCGGTATCCTCCATCACATGTCTGGAAAATCTTCTCGTAATTGGACGACTCCGTCGGATCATTCGGGCGAACTTTGCCAACCTTCCGTAAATATGCATTGCACCTTGGATTTAGCTGCACAAAACAAACATATGTTATTTCATTTTCACAGTATAGTTAAAAAAAAATTTAACGAAATGTTTTACATTGCAAATACCTTAGCAAACTCTTCGAACATCTCTTTCAACTTTCTTGGCTTCTTCTTCTTTGCTCCTTCTCTGAACCTTTGGCCATACCACTTTTCTTTTCCACAGTTCTGGACCAGGTTGTCGGCAACATGCTGAATACAAAACCTGTGCACAAAAAGCTCTGGAGGCCATCCGTATTCTGCAGTCAGTGCAGCTTTGATCCCCTTGTGCTGGTCTGATATAACACAGACAAATTGGTTATATCCAAGCACTTCATTCCTCAACCATTGCAAGAAGAAACCCCAATTATCGGCATCCTCCTTATGCACGATTGCAAACGCAAGAGGCAACAATTGATTCTCGGCATCGTAGGCACAAGCTATCAATAGCCTACCCTCGTACCGCCCTGACAAAAAGCATGCATCTATGCTGATCACCGGTCTCAAGAACCGAAACGCTGCAATACATGGACCAAACGCCCAAGCGACGGCCCTGAACTGAACTTCACCTTCCTTTATCACTCCTGTGTCTTTGTCTCGTATCGGACTGGTCAGAAAATGATACTTTGATCCAGGATTCTTAGCGCAAATTGCCATCAATAGTGGTCTCAGCAAGCTGTACGAACCTTCCCAACTACCAAATTCGCGGGCTATTGCAAGCTCACGACCCCTCCACAGTCGGTTGTATTTCGGGGTGACGTTATCATACACGGCTGTAACACAGTTTGCCACCGACCGGATGCTCATACAGGGATCGGTCTTAATGCTGTTCTGGATGATATCGGCAATGATTGATGCCGTCAGACATTCATTGTCGGTCCTTGTATACTCTGTCCTGCATGTGTGAGGCTTGTCTTGCTTCGTTATAACCCACGCATCTCCATTTCCCGATGGGTGTCCCCTGAGCTCGTAACCACAACGCCGGTCTTTGCACACCACATAAATCCGGCGGCTATCACTTTTCTTCATTCTTATTTCCTGATTCGAATGAACATGATGCTCTCTAATCTTCTTTATTAATTCATCTTTGCTTTTAAAAAATTGGTTTGCAGCCAGCTCACCGTTGTACTCGATTCGTGGCCCATAGGAACCAGTATCTGCTTCTCTAAACCGAGATATATCATTGAAGTCTGGGAATGGGTGCGTATCACTCCGCCCGGTAAGCGGCGCTGAGCCAGAGCTGCTTCGAATGGGCCCTTCGCCTGTTTCATCTGGATCATCAGAGACCCAGTCATCTCCATCATATTCATCTCCACTCTGCAGACGTTCACCCGGAATATCATTGATATTTTCAAAATCTGACCCAATTTCATCACGTATTGGTCCTGGGAATGGTAAAGGCACCTCTTGCACGGGTCTAGGTGGGGAATAAATTTGGAGTATTGGTTGAGGTGGTGATTGCGGGGCAAGTGGATAGTTGATTTCTGGGTTGGTAGGTGGATATTGGGTTTCTGGGTGAGTATGTGGATAGTAGGTTGCTGGATGTGTAGGTTCATAGTAGGTTGCTGGATGTGGAGAAACGACGGGAGTTTCCATTGCAACTGAGTATTGGCTGGAACTTCCAACCCCTGGCTCTCTCGGAACTCTTTTAACATAGATCTCTATTACAAAATCTCCGTTGTCCTTAAAATACCCACACAACCCTCTCCATGTATTTTCATCTGTAATTTTCACAAGTGAATATTTCTCGGTTTTTCCATTACAAACTCGGGTCCCCAATTCAAGGTTGCACCTTTCTGGATTATAACCGGTGTAATCGAAAAGTATGACTTTCAAGTCCAAAAGAGATATATCATCGTTAACCATAGCTGAAGCAATTGGTTCTTTGTTGTAATAAGGCCCGTCTGTATTTTTTTCAATTTTACCACCACAGTGTATTGAAATCAATGGCATTGTAATCAAGCTACATTTCGAAAGTGATAATCATTTGTCAGGTTACTAATTTACACAGTTACTGAATAAAAAAAAAAATTAATGAATTACTTACAATTAATTAATTAAAATTAAGTATAATTATTTAAAGTTAATCAATTTTAATTAATTAACTATAATTAATCAATTAAAATTAATTAACTATAATTAAACAATTAAAATTAATTAACTATAATTAATCAATTAAAATTAATTAACTATAATTAATCAATTAAAATTAATTAACTATAATTAATCAATTAAAATTAATTAACTATAATTAATCAATTAAAATTAATTAACTATAATTAATCAATTAAAATTAATTAACTATAATTAATCAATTAAAATTAATTAACTATATAATTAATCAACTAACTATAATTAATTAAGGTTAATTAACTACAATTAGTTAATTAAGATTAATTAACTACAATTAGTTAATTAAAATTAATTAACTATAATTATTGAAAATTAATTAACTTTAATTAATTAAAATTAATTAACTAAAATTAATTAATTAACTATGATTAATTAATTATATTTAATTAGCTATGATTAATTAATTAATTAAATTTTTTTAATTAACTATGATTAATTATAATTAATTTATCATAGTTAATTAATTTTAATTAATTAATTAATTAATTTTTAGATTAAAAAAAATAATTAATTAAAAAATAAAAAAAAATAAAAAATTAAATTAAAAACATAAAGAAAACGTACCTTTGAAGAGGCTGCTGCTGCGACTTCGGCTGAAGAATTCTGAGCGTCTTCGGCTGCATTTATAAGCTGTGGAAAGTGGAAAACCGAAAAAGGCACGGGGCCGGCCATTTAATGGCCGGTTTGGGATTTAATAGGGTACCGGCCATTTAATGGCCGGCTGGGGAGTTTAATCGGAACCGGCCATTAAATGGCCGGTAGGGCATTTTATTCGGTACCGGCCATTAAATGGCCGGGAGGGGCATTTTTAAAAATTTTCGGGGACCGTGGGTATTTTTAATAATCTTTAATTAACGTGGGGTATTAATAAAAATGTCGGCCCTCGTTACCTCGTTAATTTGCATGCAATTAATTAATTAATTGAGCGGTCTCCGTGTGGCATTCGCCGTGTGAGTCTGTGACTATAATACTATATGATCTGTATACCAATTTATTCCGAAGAATTACAATAACCTAAAGTATTTTCTAATGTTAGATCGAGATTTTTTTTTATTTCATAAAAAAGATCATGCAAGCCCTTAAATTCTAGTCAAACTTGTTAAGAGTTCTTTTACGGATGTGTTTGGTCAGGCGTGATTATTAACGATAAAAGCAAATCATTCTGAATTTTTCCTGTAAATTTGTTGTTTTATCTAAGTTGTCAAACTATATTATATATACGAGGAGGGATTCAATTATATCCTTTTTTTTGACAAATTTTAAAGCTGTTTTTTTTATAGGTCAATTTTGCAATTTCAAAATCCAAACAGTCAATCCGAACCGTTCAACACGATCACCATATTAAAATGTGCTTGGAGATCAAATTTTACATTTTTTTTGAATTTTTTTACTATTTATTAAGATGGTTACAAAATCGCTGTTTTTCAATAGTTTGAAAACAACGATTTTGTAACCATCTTAATAAATAGTAAAAAAATTCAAAAAAAATGTAAAATTTGATCTCCAAGCACATTTTAATATATTCATCATGTTGAACGGTTTGGATCGACTATTTGGACTTTGAAAAAGGTAGGTGCCAAAGTGTGTTAAAAAAAGGGTGTAATCTGATCCCTCCTCTCTCTCTATCTATATTCAGGTTAATTGGTTACAGTATTGTGTAATTCATTTTTAGAGTTTCATATAATGTTATTAAAATTATATTACGTTAAGAATATCTTTGTTTAATTATGCACATGCATTGAAATGATTCACACGAAACAATATATTTTGGTATGTTTTGTGATTAGTTGGTTTCTAAAACTATTATGTGATTTATTTAAAACATTAGACAAAAATTTCAAGTTGTTATCATAGTAATAAGTTCAAAATTCAATAATAATTTTGTAAAATGTCTAAAGTTCATGACTCCGGTATAATTTGGATATAATTTCGTTGTTCATAATACAAATAATCAGGGTTCTAAATAGCGTGCTATAGCGTTTTCGGACCATAAAAGCTATGGCGCTATCGGCGCGATAGCGGCGCTATATGGGCATAGCGCCATTTTTTTAACCGTTCCGCTATGACGCGATAAACGCTATTTAAACCTTTGCAAATAATACATGAAAATAATAATATTTTTTCAATACAAAAAATAATCGTAACATTCCTGAATAAAATTGGATAATTAAATAGCTCGTTCTTTGTATAACTCGTCAAAATTAAGAAAACAAACATTTGTGATCTTGAAAAAAGAAATAATACATATGTAATATTATATATTTATTTATTTGTTATTATGGTTGTTATTGAAGAGGAGCAAGTATGTGTAACAACATGGATAGCCACACCACGTATAACACAATCAATCTCCATGTGAGTACTGGGCTTTAAGGAGAAAATTTCAGTTGAGATTCCGTTTAAATTGAAAACAGAAGTTAAAAAAAAAAACACTTAAAATGAGCGTTTGTGTGATCCGCAAGCTATCGAGAATTTGGGTGAAATACGCCAGAAGTTCGTATTTAGTCGATTAAATTACTTATTTAATCATATTATTATTTGATTATTATTTGAGTGAGTCTTTGCATAGTACGGATTAGTCCGTACTATGGAGTCATATTTTTATTTTGAAAATCTTAATGGTTGATCCGAACTGTTTAATGTGATCCCCACATGAATATGTACTTGCAGACTAAATTTTATATTTTTTTCAAATTTTTTTACTATATTTTAAGATAGGTAGAAAATCACTTGATTTGAAAATTCTGGACCATAAAAAAACAGTGATTTTTTATTTATCTAAAAAAATAGTAAAAAAATTCTAAAAAATAGAAAATTTAGCCACAAGTATATTCTCATATAAAAATCATGTTAAACGGTTTGGATCGATTATTAGAATTTTGAAAACGAAAATATTAATTCGTAGTACAGACCAATCCGTGCTATGCATAGTACCATAGACTCACTCTTATTATTTTGTAATTACCTATACAAATATGGGTCCAAAAACATATATACTATGCATTATTTTATTTCTTCACACCAGACGGTTCGGACTTTAGAGCTATGTATTCTTTGATATACTTGCTTCTTTTAGTTTTGTTGATTTTAATGTGAAGATAAAGCATTTTAATTTTGTAACCCCTAAATAATTTTGCATATTTAGAGTAGATAAAAACAGTGTTTGTTCATTTCGTTTGTTTGAATAATGGAGACTGGAGAAAGAGCTGCTGAGGGATCAGGCTTGAGAACCGGTTACGGCTTGCGAGATTCTCTCGCCGTCGTGAACCGGGTGTTGCATTAAATGATCCGGACTTGATCCTTAAACCCTCTGCGCCGCTTAATTCTTCTTCTTTCCTTGAGCGCCCAAAACCCTAACAATACAAGAAATAAATACACGCTTACAGCACACTCTTATGGATTCCCTCCTTGAAAGTAAAAACCCTAACCCTAGCAAGAGCACCACCACTCATGATCGATCTTGCTGACCTCTCCAATAGTTCCCCCCAACTGGACGACGAGCTCGACGTCCTGCTATTCGACCCGGTCGACGAGTGGCTTCTTGACCCGATTGATCAATCCCGATCCCAATCCCAATCCCTGTCGTACCAGATGCTCTCTTCTGATAAAGGAATCAAACTGGAAGCATCCGGTGTTCTGATTGAAGAGGAGATGAAAAGGGTTAAGTTGGAAGAAGAGGTAGTAGTAGAAGAAGGATCCGAGAAGATGACTGATGTTAAAGAATCTTCTTCTTCTTCTTCCATGGAAGTCAAGGAGATAGAGATTGTTAAATTGGAAGAAGAGAAAGAGGTAGAAGGAGAATCTGAGAAGGTTCTTGGTGCAAAAGCTTTGTCTTCTTCAATGGAAACTAAGGAGACTATAGGGGTTAAAGTGGAGGAAGAAAAGGTAGTACAAGAAGTATCTGAAAAGATGGCTAATGCAAAAGATTCTTGTTCATTAATGGAAGAGAAAGAATCAGCAGAGGTGAAGTCAGAGGAGTCTAGTTCTTCTGGTGATGATGAATCAGGCTCAGATGAAGAAGAGGAAGAGAGCAGTGATGGAGAAAGTAGTAGTGCTGCCAGCAGTAGTGAGAGTTCTGAGGAGAGTAGTGATGAAGAAAAAGGAAAAGAAAAAGGGAAAGATAAAGTTATTGAAGAAGGAGAGATAGTAATGGAGAGTGATGATGAAGAGGAAGAAGAAGGTGCATTGAAAGGGTCGACTAAGTTCAGCAACGAGAAAGAGGTAACTTTGTTGTTCACCCTTTTCTTAATGGTACATTTGACATTACAAAATATTTCCATTCTGGAAGTGTTGTATTACTTCCAAAATATCATATGGGCCTACTGGCTGGAAAAACAAAAAAAAAAGGGAAAGAAAGAAAATATCACATGGTAATTGTTGTCTTGCATTTTACAACTTGATGCTTTGCATTGGTAAGTTCAATTTTTTTTTTGAAAGCTTGTCAGAGGCTGACAAGTGAATAAGTTCAACTTTTTCATGTTGGGTTTATCTAATTACGTCAACTTCATTATATAGATGACTAACAAGATACATAATTTTACACAGACTCTTCCACCAGTTCCCAAAATCGACGCACAGCTGGAGCCACATCATCAAACAGTGCCAATTGGAGAAATTTTATCTGTAAGTTCAATTTTTTTATTTTAACCAAATGTTTAATTTTGTGATAATTGGACCGAACACAGGTTATATCGACAGCAATCTTTTCTGACAACCGTTACCACAAACCAAATTGTTATCGGAATAGGAAAAAAGTAAACTATAGATGTTCTATATAGCTTAATAGATTCTGCATGAAATTTGGGTCAATATGAAAATTGACTGACCATCTATTAAATGGTTTCAGAATCAAACAGTTTAGTCTTTATCATCACCAAACCATTTCTAAAATATTAAACTACATAGAAAATATATCTACTATTTGACTTTATTGGTGTTGATAACGTTTTCATTGATTACCACGTTCGTAAAGTGACTATTAATATCATGGTTCTGAAAATTGGGATCGTAATCGGAATGGGAACTTGTCTTTATAATCGGAACAGGCCGAGTCAGATTGGAAACTTGGATTTTTGAAACAACTTGTTTTGTCCATATAATAATGGAGTAAAAAATATAATAAGACCGATAGACTTAAAAGAAATATTGGTTTTATTCTTATTTCTGTATTAAGCTAAAATTTGTGTTGTGAGCCGGGAAAAGTCGTGCAAAAAACTGTCCAGATCAATTTTTCTTATCTGCAATAAAGAACTCTCACCTGATGTAGTAGTCAAAGTAATGCCCCATGCAAACTTTTTTATTAATTTATAGCTTCGGCTGTTAGTGTAGCAAGTCATACTATGCCCCATCTTTATTCACCCACAACACCTCTGAGAGTAGCATATTTAACAGGCGGGTTTCCACAGCATGGTCAATATCCCTCTCTATTAATGAACTGAAGTCTTCTATTTTTTTTTTTCTCCTTTTGTCTTATGGTGTACCCATTTTCAGATATTTGGAGACCAAGTAATAGTAGAAGGATCTGTTAAGCACAACCCATTAAATGAAGGTTCCATCCTCTGGATAACGCAGACCCGAAGCCCACTGGGTCTGGTTGATGAAGTTTTCGGTCCTGTAAAGAGCCCATTCTACCTGATCAGGTACAACTCCGATGAGGATGTGCCACCTGGCATCTCTGTGGGGACCATTGTCTCCTTTGTTCCAGAATTTGCTAGCTACGTGCTTAACAATAACAATGTTGTGTACCAAAAGGGTTATGATCTGGGTGAAGATGAAGTAGATGATGAGGTGGAATTCTCTGATGATGAGAAAGAGGCAGAGTACAAGCGGGCTCTACGCCAAGCCAAGAGAGGATCCAATAACCGCCATGAGAAACAACCTGGACCTGCTAAGAGCAGAAGAAATGGGAATTTACCTAAAAAAAATGATGGGAATTTCACTCCCCAGTTTTCAAACCCAAATGCGCAGCCACAGCAAAACCAGCAACACCAATTTCCGCAGAATCAGTTGCCGCAAAACCTGTTTTTCCAGAACCAATTGCCGCAGAGCCAGTTTCCACAGAACCAATTGCCGCAGAACCAGTTTCCACAGAACCAGCTACCACAGACCCAGTTGCCACAGTACCAGTTTCCACAGAACCAATCTATGCATAATCAGTTGCAGCAAAACCAAATGCTGCAGAATCAGTTACTGATGAATATGAGCTTGCTTGCCAGTGGAATGCAGATTCCGGGTTTTGGGTTGCCAATGAACACAAATTCAAATCCGTTTTTATTGAGTGGTGTCAATTTCCCACCTTCAAGTATGCAGTTTAATCCAGCAAATTTGCAATCAAACCCAGTTAACCTGCCAAATATTGGAGAGAGACCATCTTTGCATGAAAATTCATCTATCTCAAATATTCACTTTAACCCTGTTAATGTTCCTTTTAGTGGGGAGCAGTCTCCAATGCAATTTCAACCTGGAAATTTATCTCTGAGTGGACAAGGTGGTAATTTGCAATCTAGCCCTGGAGGTTCGTCTTTTGGGGGAGAGCGTCCCCCTATGCAATTTAATCCAGGGCACCCTGGTTCTTTGCAATTTAACCCTGATTCCAGGGGAGAACGCTCGAATATGCACTTTAGCCGTGGTAATTTGTCCAATAGAGGTGGAAGGCCCAATCAAAGGGGAAGAGGAGGCCGTCACTTTTCTGGTAGACGTGGAAATGCTCAGCCTCGAAATGGCTGAAGAAATTTTGCTTTCACTCTCTTTATTTTAGTTTACATCTCATCTGTAATGTAACACCTTATTTTACATTGCTTGTATCTTCACCATTTTTGTTACATATATTTGCGTAAAATTATTTTTATATGTATCTCGGGTCCTCTTTGCAGCGCTATGTAACTGCTGCTTTTTGGGGTTGCCTTCTACATGTTATTTTGAATATGCTGAACTACTCAGGAAAACATTATAAGCAAAAAAAAAAAATGAAAAATTTAAGATGAACGACGCTAGAGAAAGCAAGAACACAGTAACATCAAACTAAGCAGTCCATTACATATCAATAGCAAATTACACAAACAAAAAAACATCAAATTAAAAAGAAATGGAACTCATTCAGGCATTGGCCACTTGACTTGGAGAGAACAAACACATTTTACAATCTGAAGATAGGAGAGATGTGGTTTCATACTTGTCTGCTCCACCAACTACGGGCATTTCGACACCTCGTTTTACCGTGCTTACATAGTCTGGCCGGTACGTCCTTCCTAAAACCCCTTCCACTTCCTGTGAAATCCCCAAAAACCGAAACTGCACTTCCAGATGCGCGAAACAATCGTCCTTTGGTATTTTGTACCCATGGATTCTGTCATCCTGCTCTGTAACTGGAACGACAGTTACTGAAATTTCTGCAACTCCATTTACAGTAATCATAACACTATTCACCCGTTCTGTTCTCTCAATCAAAAGTGTGTCATCTGCCGAGTTCCACTTTGAGAGATACCCTTCCTGGAGTTGAAAGGATGTGCCATCCAAAGTGAATCTAAGGTAGTCGGTTGTTTCGCTCCATGTTTTGACCCGTTTGGTCTCGACAGTGAAGGTGTGTGAATCAAACATGAGCCCTAGTGCTTGGATCCAGGTGAAGTCTCGTGTTCGGCCTTGGGGTCGAAGACCGATGAATCGAGCATTGATTTGGAATGATCTGTCAGAGACTAGAGCATAGTGATTGTCTCTCTTTCCATGAAAATAGAAAACGACTCCGTCACCTCCAATGAATCGTGGGTCGTAGCATCCAGATCCCAATCCGTTACAGCTCGGCTTACGTCCTGCAAAGCACTCCCATTATGATATTGTTAGCAAAAAAATCCAACTCTAATGTAAAAGATTAAAAAGAATATTGGATCAGAAAGAACAATTAACAGAGAGAGAGCTACATTGGACTGTTCTAGTGATCTTTTGTTTGTAACTTCATGTATTATTTATTTTTATGATTATTTTTGTTGTTGTTACTGTATCTGAAAGAAATAAAGAACTCCACAGATTTCAAATTTACAAAATTACTTCGGCAAATTGCTTCACATTTGTTGCAGCAATAAAACACGCTATCGCATTGGGATTAGTCGGGATTCTGAGCGGGCATTCAGCCGGGCAAGTCAGGCGTCTCAGAAAGCAAAAGAAGTTATTCTTGTTAGTACAAGCTCCTACATCTTGAGCTGATGCAACTCCAATTGCATGTATGATGATGTACACAGTGAGAAGCACAGATTTCATCTTAGGTGTAAAGATCACTCTTGGCTAGGTTTGTTCAAGTCTATGTTTTACTGTGTAAGTCTTATATAGAGAGCTAATATGGGGATTCAAATCTGCTGCTATCCTCGTGCATGAACAGTAACCCTGCTATTTCTGTTTTTCCGAATCCAACCGTTCAACTGTTTCGAGATGCGTGCACATAACAGTTCTCGAAAAAAGTTGCTTCGAGATTCGTTCTCGAAAAAAATTGGACGGTTGGATTCGAAAAAACAGAAATAACAGGGTTACTGTTCACGAAAAGAGGATAGCAGCAGATTTGAATCCCTAATATGGGGGGTTTGTACTAGGCTTTTGACTTCCATGTGGCTGTTTTATGTGGTACTTAATTAAAAGCACTAATACCGAAAATGAATCTTAAGTGGGAAGTCTATGATATTGTTTTGGAACTACTTGGTAAGTTGTTACTTTTTATAGCTTGTTTTCAGAACTACTTGGTAAGTTGTTAATTTTTATAGGTTTGTTGTTGCCTTGTATAATTGATTTCAGCTAAAATCTTGGGTGCTCATATTAACACAATAACGTTTTATATTAACACAACAACTTCAAATTTCAAATTTTATAGACAATTTTACCCTCCATATATATTTTTTTTAAATACTATTATACAGGTGATAATGTAATCTTCTAATATGAGGATCATTTATAATTTGAAATAACAACAAAAAAGGAATATTAACCCATACATCTCTGTTGTACTGTACATTAATGATTTTAGCATTCATTAAACATGTATTTCGGTCCTTTTTGTTTCAATATATTTAGTTGGTATGAGAAATATAAAAATAAATTTTACTACATGATATATCATTTTTTGTTTAACAAATTCAAATTGATTTGTTTATTTTTAATAACTGCATATACAAATTCATAATAACACACCACTTAAAAAAATTGCAATAAAAGCATAAAATTATTACTGCTAAGCAAATTAATCTTATGTTTTAATAACATAGAGAGAAGAAATTATAATTTATTATTTTCTCAACTCAACAATGGAGCTAATTATATTCAAAATAATGTTGAGAGTAGTAGAATGGACTCTTTAGTTCCTTAATTTATGTTGAGGTAAAAAATTAATTATTTCTAGTATTAACACAATTTAATTAATTTGAAGTATTTGTTTATATCACCATGTTTTTTTTAATATGGTCATATATTCTCTGTTGTCATGTATTTAATAATAGATTTCAATTTTTTCTGTAAAAATCAAGACAAATAATAAATTAATATCTGACATAAAAATATTTAAATTCATTTCAATCCAAATAAAAAATCACATAAAATAAAAAATCACATAAAATACAAATTTATTTTAATAAACTAAGCATGCGAGGAAATAAAGATAAACAATTATTAATGAAAGAAATTGTGAAAGTAAATAGTAAAGAAGGGCCAAATTGTATACGATGGTCAACCAATAAAATACATATTTATTTCTTCATATTAATGACTATTTGTTATTTGTTTTATTCATAACTAAAACTTACCCCTAAAACATTTCAATTTCAAAAAATTGAAAATAATAAATTAAAAAACTCATTCTTTACAAATGGAAAAATCATTCCATCAAACAACTCCATTAGATAATGCTTTGTGTCAGTGTGAAGTGTATTTTCATAGAGTTTCTAGTATTTTTTTATTGAATCATGATAATATATCATGGATGTAGTTTGTACCATTTTTTTTCTAAATTCAACAATGGAAAATTTGTACATAACATCTAATGCATAATCAACAAAAGTGAGAAAAATAAAACGACATATGATGCAAGAAATGAAGTATATATTTAATGTTACAAATTTGACTAAGTCCACTAAAGTCACTAAAAAGAAAACTTGATTTTATCTATTCTTTTTTACTACAAGAAATGATTGCTTCAATTTTTGTTGCTATACTTCTCAAATTTGAAAAATGAAATATTCCCTTAAAATTTTTACTAAAGTACTAGACGTTTAGTTATGGAAATAAAATAAATAATCAGTGATCTTTAATATAAAGAAAGTTCATCCTAAAATAGATATGGTGTCTAGAGAGAATTGAAGTAAGGACATATTTGTTCAGACAAGTAAAAAATCTGAATTTGTTGTGTTAATAAAAGAAATTATTGTGTCAATATTATCGGATCTAACTCTGCTGCTATTTTTAGAGAAATCAGAGTCCTGCTTTTCCGATTCCAACTATTCAAAAAATTTCATTTT
Organism: Carex kokanica; assembly: GCA_025461125.1. NCBI lineage: Eukaryota > Viridiplantae > Streptophyta > Magnoliopsida > Poales > Cyperaceae > Carex > Carex kokanica. Next base: position 1,343,850 of record JAJGRX010000838.1, on the reverse strand, counting down.
TGTATCTCGATAAAGAAATTTTTTCATGCACAAATCTCAATGAATTTGAATTGTTGGGATCAGAAAAGCAGAATCCTGCAGCAGAGTCCATTCCAATATCATCACCCTAAAATCTTGCTGCTTAACATGTGAATGCTAATTTTGTCAACCCTTGCTTTGGTAGAGCAATGTTTACATTATACCTGAAGCGGTGAGTTCAAATTTAAAAACATGACAAGTTGGATAGATTTGGAAATGTACATTAATATATCCTACAAGAAAAGATGCTATAAAATTTCAAAGAAAAGACATTGGATGTGTCTAATGAAATGTCATTCATGTACTTCTCTAGCAGTAATTCTGTAATTGTGCTTTCTAAAGTGCCAAGAGAAAATCTAGCCTAATCAACATTTTTTTATTATTAGGTTCTTGGGAAGAAAACTAGATAATAATTAGAGGCAACTAGAGCTAGAGATTGCATTAATTTGGTAATATCCACCAGTAATGAGACTAAACTTCATTAGGTGCGTACTGAACAAGTTCTTTCTACATATATAGCTAGAGTGGGAAAAATGGCACGGTGGAGCCGGTTCTGTCACGAAACGGCACGGCACGCGTGTCAGTTACGTGCCGTGACTCGTGTGTCCCGTGCCGTGACCATTTGCGTGCCGTGTTTATTTTTTGAAACTTTGGCACGGCACGGCACGGCACGTGAAAGATTTAGTCACGGCACAGCACGGCACGTAGTCACGCGAGTCACGTGTAATTAGGACCATTAGATATTGATTTAATGGTGAATCTTGAATAAACTAATCTAAATTATAATTAAATGGTCACGCGAGTCACGACACGTTTAGGCACGGTGTGTCTCACGTGACGTGACCATTCGCGTGTCGTGACCACCCTTTGACATTTTGGTCACGGCACGACATGGCACGAGATTAAAATCACGGTGTGTTAGTCACATCACAGCATGGCACAACACGTTTTTTCCACTCCATATAGCTTTTGTTCGTTGATAAAGGGACAAGTGATGAATGCTGAACCAAAATTATAAATTAATGATGAATGAGGATATACTGACAACCGATGTCACAATTCATCAATACGAAGGCAAATTTACAAATGTGTATATTTTGAAGACCGCACATTATCTTTTTTTCGTGAGATTATATGTTTAAAATCTAATACCTCATATGATTTTTAGACTTTTATCTCATAAACAGAAAATTTTATAAAATAATCAAACTTCACACAATTTCAATTTTACAAAATTACCTCGACAAAATGCTTCACATTTGTTGCAGTCGAGATAGCACGCTTTTATCTTTGATTTAGTTGGCTTTGTATGCGGGCATTCGGCCGGGCAATGCAGACGTCTCAAAAAGCACTTACTATGTCGACGAACGCAAGTTACCGCATCTTGAGCTGATGCAACTCCAATTGCAAGTATGATGAGGTACACAGTAAGAAGCAAAGATTTCATCGCTAGCATGGATGTATGATGCTAGTATGCTACTCTCCTCTTACCTTGGTTTGGTTCAATCCTATGTACTATATATATACAGAACTATTTTAGTGCTTGTATTAACCTTTTTGACTTTCAAGTGTTTGCTTTGCCTTAATCTTGTTTGGTACTCAAATCCAGGGGCGGATCCGGGTGTGTCCAGGAGGGCAGCTGCCTCCTCCTAGATTTTGAGTTTTAGTGGAGATTTATCGGTTCCGACCGACTTTACTCCTCTCTGAAATTTTTTTTGCCTCCTCTCTAGACGTTTGATTTGTAATTCAGGTCAAATTTAGAATTAAAATTGAAATAAATTTGTTAAATTTTGATTGGTAATTAGAATTATAAGTCAAAGCATTAGAAATTACAAGTCAAAGTATTAGAAAATATAAGTTAAAGCATTGTTTTTTATCGAGTACCCAATTAGTTAATGGATTTAAATCCAATTAGGTATTTAAACCCGATTCAATATTTTTTCTGCCCCTGACGAAAATCCTGAATCCGCCCCTGCTCAAAGCACTACTACAGAAACTACAGAAAGTAACTTGAAATGGAAAGTCTTATGAGTAGCTTATAGACTATAATACTATATACTTGGTGAGTTTTCAAAGTTTGTTTGTCATTGTATAACTGATTTCAGCATGAAAATCTGGCTGCCTAACATGAGACTTTGCTATTTTGTCAACACTGCCAGGCTTGGTTTGGTTAGAACCACTATAGTAATCTTAACTAATTACATGAAGAGGGGAGTTCCAAACAAGACAAGTTAGGCAGATTTGGAAGTGTATCTGTGTATATGACTGGAGAAGTCAAACTTTTATCTTGGCTGATTAGATCAATTTTAGAGAAAACATTTTGGATGTGTCATTTTTAATTAAAGACCTAAATTGATGCTTAAATAGTTACAAAAACAAACTTAATTGAGATAAATTAAGACAAAAGAAATAAAATTGAGAACCAAACTTTTACTTGGTGGCCAAAGACAATATTTTTAGTGTGGAAAGTTAGCATGAAATCTGAATAGGAATCTCTCCAGAAGGTTCAACCTCCTACATTTTCTCAAAAAGTAAGAAGAAATAGTAAATATTAGTGTGGTTGAGAGTGCTGTGAGAGTCTAAACAGTACTATACATATGTAAAATATGAGTGAGGCTATGGTGCTATGCATAGCACCAATGGCTAGTGTACTACGGCTCAATATGGTATTTTTTAAAATCCTAACGGTCGATCCGACCGTTCAATGTGATATCCATATGAATATGTACTTGCAAACTAAATTTTATATTTTTTCGAATTTTTTTACTATTTTTTTCAGATAGGTAGAAAAATCAGTGTTTTTTGAAAATTCTGGACCATCAAAATTCTACCTATCTGAAAAAATAGTAAAAAAATTCGAAAAATTATAAAATTTAGTTTGCAAGTACATATTCATATGGTTATCACATTGAACGGTCGGATCGACCGTTAGAATTTTAAAAAGTTCCATATTGAGCCGTAGTACACTAGCCATCCGTGTTATGCATTACTTTTCTTATCTCACCGCTTGGGCACCGCTGTATCTACAATTCATTTTTGGCTCCGTCATTGATACTACTAAATTATGATACTAATTTCATTAGATTGATGCATATGCCGAATTATGCTATTCTACCACATAATTACCTATGTGGACAAAGTGATGAGTGAAATATAATAACCCAAAAATATAAATGAATGACTCGAGAGTAGAGTTGTAAATGAGTCGAGTTTGAGCGAGTTACGTCCAACTCGTGCTCAGCTCATTAAATAAATGAGCGAGTCAACTCGAGTTGGAATAGTAATAACGAGTTATAAAGCTAACTCGAACTCAGCTTGTTATCAACTTGAGTTGGCTCACAACTCGTTTATAACTCGTTTGACCAGTTAATTATATACTACTAGTAAAAGAATTTATCTAAACACAAATAATTAATTAGAATAGCCTAGTAATAGTTTATCTAAATGCAAACAATTCATACCTCATATTTTATATCTTTGTTTTCAAATTCCAAACTGTGGATCTGAACCGCTCAACATGATATTCATACTAAAATATGTGAACGGATGAAATTTTATAATTTTTGAATTTTTTTTACTATATTTTAGGATAGGTACAAAATCACTGTTTTTGGACCGTTCAAAAAACAGTGATTTTCTACCCATCTTAAAAAATAGTAAATTTTTTCCAAAATTTATAAAATTTCATCCCCAACCGTATTTTAGTATAGATATCATGTTGAACGGTTCGGATCGACAATTTAGAATTTGAAAACGAAGATATAAAATATGAGGTATGATGAGGTATGAAAGGCATGAGGTATTGGAACCCTCCTCATTTAATAAATAATAAAAATAATTATTATATTAGTATTACCCGTTTTTACCTGCTACTGTTTCATTATTCGACAACCATAACGGGTAAGGGTAGAGTACGGGTAAGATAATTTGTAGCGGGTAATGATAGAGTACGGGTAAAGACAATTTGTAACGGGTACGGGTATGAAAATGCTTCCACCTGACCCTTACCGTACCGGTTGACACCCCTATTTGCTTCAGATTTTTATTTAATTATTATTTATAGTGCTATTTAATAACTGATGTTCTTATATGTTAAAATATGTTGTGAACTTGTGATAAATTATAGAAAAAATATTGCATGAATATTGATATCTTTAAGCTCTTATTAAAAACTTCACTTGCATCATAATTTGTTGGATTTTTGTTTTATTTGCATTTTCTAGTTATAAAAAAAAGTATGAAATTAAAGAATTTTATATTATGATGGATGATTATAAATTAAACACATTATAACTCAACTACTACAAAATAAATTGTAAACATGGACAAAAAGCGACCAACCAAATCCTTGTACATTCTTAGGTATAATCATTGAGTAACTCTTGTATTATATCCTGTTATATTTCATCAATAAATTGATGTTAACAAAATTTGACCGTTTCCTTCACAAAATAAAGGAACCGATCATATAGTAGGATATCAACAATTCTCAAGGAATCAGTATCTAATGCCAAAATAGAGCTTAGTGAGTACATCACAAATTTCTAGTTAATGGAGTTGTTATGTGTGAAATCGACGCATGTCTGGCAACTGCAATCAGAGAAACGGCAAGTCTTGCAACCGAAGCAGACACATTTTGTGCAACCTTTGCATGATGGAGATCTTAAACAGCCCCTTAACACCTTGCGACTCGCTCTCTCCTCTTCATCTTCACATGTAATCCTACATAAATACAAAGTACAGGGTTAATACATGGTAAATTGAAGTCTCAAATGTATCATAATATAGACCAAACCCAATATATACAAATAACTGCACAACAAAGATAAAGGTCGGAAATTTTGATCTTCCCAAAAATACTACACTTCTGCTGAAAACCCTGACCTGACCTAACCAGGATTCATTGAAAAATCAATGATTACCTGGCTGAACCAGTTCAACAGAAGCCAAACTTTACACTGACTAGATCTGAAACCAAGCTGATCCCTTACCAGACATACCAGACATGACACTCTTACCTGCCCAACTGGACCCAACTCACAACCCTATCAGATACACACACACACAAAAAACAAAACAGTAAATGGTTTTTTTCAGGACAATAAACCTCACATGATAGGTAAATACTGTAGGATACAATCTGGGCTGCTGGAGCATGGGCATTATGGCGTGAGAGAAACATGACAACATTTGCTATAGAGTTAAAAAATGCGACACAACTGCTACATGAAACTACACTGGAGGAGATTTTACTAGTGCATTTTGTAGTCTTATTGCAATTTTATTTTCACTATAGCAATGTTGTATTAGATTTTTGATGGAAGTGTTGTACAGAATTTTACTTCATAATACAATTGTCAGTGAGCAACCAACTCACTGACCTTAAAAAAAAAAAAATAAAATAACCCTCACATGACCTTTAATCCCAACACAACTGACACAAAACCAAACTTGTCATGTAGAAACTTGAAACAACCACGACCTGAAATGACACCATACATGAGATGACCTGAACCCAAAAGAGACCTGGACCCAAGACAACCCAAAACCTGATGCGAAATAACCCGAAATGAATCCAAACCAGACTTAAACCGTTCTGTTTACCACATCTTGTAAAAGGCACATTAAAAAAATCCTTAGATAGTTTGGTGATCATACTTTTGGCCAACATCATTTCCCAAAGATTAAATGTATAACGCTTACTTGTCAAAGGTTAAGTCAGAGCACTGCCAATTACGATTGGCAACTGCATCATGGTACACACGGCACTCTTCCTTTGTCCTCAGACGAAACCTTCTCTCTTTGTTGCAGCTGGAGCACCGAACAAACTCATCACGGTGATATTGCCGCCCATAGTGGGACCCGTTTGGTGACCTCTTTTGTGATTTGTTGTAGTACTTGAGAAGAGAAGTTTTGGCAAGTGGTGTTTTCTCTCCTTGAACAATGACCCAAATTGTATTCTTCCATTTGCCGGCTGTCTCTCGGCCCGAGTGTTTCTCAAATGCTGCTGGAGTGAGATTATCTGCTTCAACATATTTTTCTTTGAAAATTAGAACTCATTTCTCAGACTAACTTAGTAACCAACTTGTTATTTACTTTACATGAAAGAAAAAGAAAAATATAAATAAAGACAATAAATAAGACTGTTCAAAACACACACAAAAAACATCAGACAACACAGTAAGAAGATATTGTTTTAGTACATTCAAGAATATTGAGCACTATTGGTAGTTTGGTACTGCCTATGAACAGTAAAGTATTGGTAAAAGCAGCAACTTGCTTGAATATTTAGCAACTAGTTTCAAGTGGCAAATCTGAAAGATGTTTATTCTGGTGGAAAACTAATTAAAGCTGCCAATTATTTAGCATCAGAATATGTGCAAATAGAAAAAATTGTTTGAGATAGGGTTACAAACTAAAATAGAGATCAGTGCATTTCTGATTTTAGGGATCAATGATTAACATAAATGTTACAAGGCATCCAGGAACAGAATAGCCAAGTACTTTAGCTTATATTTTATGGGGTTGCTCATGCAATTTCAATCCAGTACAACAGAAATTTAATTGGAACTCAAAACTTTAAATATTTTTTTACAAAATTGGTGGGAAACTGGGAACACTAACTCCAACTTATTAATTGTACTTTACTAACTCCTACTTATACTTTTTGAAAAGTGACTTTGAAGTGCTCCAAATCCCAAAGAGCAAGTGCTAACATCATGCCATGAACAGAGGTTTGCTAGGAGAAAGATCACATAACATAAATGCAATATAAAAAGCGCACCAAATTGGGAAATTTTCAACTATCTAGTAATTACTACATGCTAAAGTGACACGCAACTAACCGAACAACCTTAAATAAAGAAAAATATATATGTTCATAAAATATTTCCTAATGCATGCAAGTTAGTTTGTCATTACACAAACAAAAAGTAAATAACAATCACCTTGAACCCATGATCAAAATCTAATTTGAATTTTGATAAATCCAGTTAGAGAAAAGTAAATCACAAATGTTTGAACAAGTATATATATGAACCCAACCAAAAGATTTCAGCATGAATTTATGAGAACCAAAGGAGCAAACAAGCACAAATCCAAACTCATAGGTCAAATCAAATAATTTATTCTGTAGAAGAAAACAAAAAATTGTAACCTTCATTGCAACCAGGTATGCACTGACAAGAAACCCTGAGATCACCAGAGGGGAAAACCCTAAGTGTCCCCACTGCGTCCCCATAGCGGTGGCTTGTACAACCACATGTCACCTCCACGTTCTCTCCTTCTTGCTTCAACCCACTCATCCCATTCACCTCCTCTCCGCTAAACATCTCCATGCGTCTCCCAAAAAGAAAACCAAACCTCTGTGCAAATCGAGGAGACAATTTTTGTGTGCTCTTTGTTCTTTTTTTATAGAGATGGGAACGAAAGGCGCCAACTTTTTTTTTTTCTGGGATGTTAGGTGAGAGAGAGATCGGAACGGAAACGCAACCGCTTAACTAGAAACCAAACTCACCATGAAAACGAAATGCGAGAAAAGAGAAAAACAAATCCATAAAACCTAGAGGTTGAACAAAGTTCTGAGGGTATCTTTTGATTAAGCTGCTGCGGCCTTTTGGGTTTTTTTGGAGGTGAGAGAGAGAGAGAGGAGGAGGAGAGGTGAAAAGGGGTGGGGCATTTTTGGGAATAAACAAAAAGTGAGCTGGCCTCGAGAATTGTAAGAGTCCATGACATGATCTCAGACTGTACCTCACTCTTACAACTTTGTACTCGGAGTCGGATCACTAAGTTTGTAGCTTTGTTTTTCTGTGGAAATCAAGGTGCAGCGAAATGTATGGTTACACGTAAAAAATCTAATCCGAGAGCAACCTTTTTTAATAGTGTGTTTGGATCATAGAACAGTGCTAATTCAAGTTGAGTAAGTCTATGGTACTATGCATAGCACAAATTGGTCCGTACTATGAATTAATATTTTCGTTTTCAAAATCCTAACAGTTGATCCGAACTGTTCAACATGATTTCCATATGAGAATATACTTGTGGGCTAAATTTTCTATTTTTTAGAATTTTTTTAGATAGTAGAAAATCACTGATTTTAGATGGTCCAGAATTTTCAGATCAAGTGATTTTCTACCTATCTTAAAATATAGTAAAAAAAATTCGAAAAAATATAAAATTTAGTCTGCAAGTATATATTCATGTGGGAATCACGTTGAACGGTTCAGATCGACCATTAGAATTTTCAAAATGAAAATATAGCTCCGTAGTACGGACTAATTCGTGCTATGCATAGTACCATAGACTCACCCATTCAAGTTAGCCATCTATTTTGAACTCTATATATGTTTGGATGAGTGAGTAGTTCGAGTAACTCATGTGATTTCGTTATTTCAATGAGAAGATTGGATTAGCAGCTGTTTTAAACTCTTGAATTAGTTGCTAATTTTTATTAACTAGTGTGTTTGGATTAATCATGGAGTTAGCAAGGTTAGCGACTAATTTAGAGTTTAATATAATCATTAATCCAACATTTCAATATAATAACGGAATAGCGAGCTAATCCTACGTACTAACCTAAGGGCCTGTTCGGCTGCTCTCCAATTTTTACTGTTTACGTGGGAAAAAAAAAATTCACTCAGACTGAATTTTTTTTTTCCCAAGTGAACAGTAAAAATCAGTTCAAAAAAAAAATATTTCCGTGCCCAATCTCCAACCCACTGTGCTGCCGAACAGGCCCTAAGAGTTTGAAAATCAGAACAACTACTTTTTCATTCAAACACGAGCCGAACAGGCCCTAAGAGTTTGAAAATCAGAACAACTACTTTTTCATTCAAACACGAAATAATAAGTTACTTTTTCACTAACTCAAATTAGAGAAATGTGAAGATGCAAAATCTCAAATTAGTGAATTCCTTAAAAATCTTTATATTTGTGAATCTAATTTTCTATCTCGTAAAGGATGTTTGTGATTTCAATATAAATTATATTGTATTGTGTACGATAAAATCATATGTAGACATTAAAAGTAGATTCGTAAATAATAAATACTAAGCGTGTGCTCCACAAACTAGTCGTGCAGTGCAAAGAAAATGAAAGAGAAGAAAACAAATTCACCTCCTCTGCACTTTAAATCGAAGATGAACAAAATCAAAAATTTTTAAAGACATTTCACCCTTTCTCTCTCATTAATACAATACCTGGTGCACTGGACCAAGACCATTCCAAAGATGAAGAATGACTTAGTTAGTTAGTTATTGATTGTAATTAGTAAAGCTGTTAGGAAGTTGTTAGCTAGTTTGTTATACAGTTAGATAAGCAGCTAGTTTCTGTAATAGAGGATTATACAGCTTATATAAACAACTCAAATGTAATAATCAATAATCAATGAAATTACATTTTCTCGGAATTCTATTCTATGTCTCTTACCAGTAAATTTACTCATGTTTTCTTTTCTTTCTCTCATTGTTTTTTTTACTTATGAAACAAGTAAACTCTTTCGATCACAATCGATCACTCCAACATTTCTTTCTCTTTTCTTTTCTTTCTTTTAATGTACCAATTCTGAAGCACACCCTAAAATTATAATAACATATCAAACTTTAAACTTCTTTCTTCCTTTCATCTTATAAATAAATGTGTTCGGATCGGATGCATAGAAAATTTGTATAATACAATCCAATCAAAATTTACACTATTCTCATTGATAGAAAATTTGTACTCTTTGTATCACTATTCGAATTGATACTCTCATTGCTATATTTTCACACGTTAACATCATAACATGTATAACATTGTTTTTTTTTTTTTTCTAGTGTTATGACTATTTTTTAGATTTGCTCCAAATAATATATAAATGAAGAAAATATTAGTTTGTAATATAAAACATTTTCTACGTATAAAAGAAAGTTTTGAAGAATATGGAAAATTTTCCACATATAAAAGAAACACCATTTACATTTAGAAAATTTTGGAAACAAATACAAGTTATTTTTAAGTATTAAAGATATATACAATGGTAAACAACTTGATTAAATACGTAGTAATTCAAAAAAAAGACATACAACAATATTGTATTGTTTTAAGAGATATATTGTACCTTAGGCATATTAAGCATATATCTTTGAGTGAGGCTATGGTGCTATGCATAGCACGGATGGCTAGTGTACTACGGCTCAATATGGTACTTTTTAAAATCCTAACGGTCGATCCGACCGTTCAATGTGATAACCATATGAATATGTACTTGCAAACTAAATTTTATATTTTTTCGAATTTTTTTACTATTTTTTCGGATAGGTAGAATTTTGATGGTCCAGAATTTTCAAAAAACACTGATTTTTCTATCTATCTGAAAAAATAGTAAAAAAATTCGAAAAAATATAAAATTTAGTTTGCAAGTACATATTCATATGGATATCACATTGAACGGTCGGATCGACCGTTAGGATTTTAAAAAGTACCATATTGAGCCGTAGTACACTAGCCATTGGTGCTATGCATAGCACCATAGCCTCACTCTATATCTTTTGTATGATGAGAGATAATTAACCATTGTGCATACAAGAGTCATCTCATAAAAAAATATTAAGAAGGAAGAAACTACGTCAACTGAATTAAAATATAAACAATATAGCACAACCTCTGTTACTCGGATACTTTAGTATCCATATCGGACACGTATTGGATACCGATACGCGCCCGATACGTATCCGATACGTATCTGATACGTCAACTGGTGTATCTGCTTACGTGGCGTATTCTTACTTAGTCGATACGGTCGTCGATACTCTGTTGAAACTCACGGATACGGCGGGACACCCCTGAGCCGCGACCGTGAATCGGGCCCGCACCCGTGAGCGGCACATACACTGGCGCAAATGTGTTTTTTTTTGTGCCTACGGGATTCGAACTTGGGACCTCTTGGGAGAGAACCAAAACCTTCAGTTTCACTTGTGATATATTCCAATAACTATAGTATTTAATCTATTCTTAGATTAAGCCTTTAATTTTTTATAGTTTGAGCCTTTAATTAGAATTTTTATGATTATCTAAATACAATATATAAATAATAAAAAATAATATATATATATATAGTAGAACTAGGGTGTGATGTGCTCACCAAACTCTTTGGTGAGCACAACTCTACATAAACTATCGGATTCACTTCAAACGAGATGAATCCAACCGTTGAAACCAATGTACTTTACGAGTGATGCGCGTACATGCAAAATTTTAAATTTTTTGAATTCATTTAGTCTCAAGTCAAGTGGTCAAAATTGATGATTTTTTGAATGCATTAAAACAACTTCATTTTGGATCATTCATTTTTCATCAATTTTGACCACTTTATTTGAGAGTAAATGAATTCAAAAAATTTAAAATTTTGCATGTACGCGCATCACTCGTAAAGTACATCGGTTTCAACGGTTGGATTCATCTTGTTTGAAGTGAATCCGATAGTTTATGTAGAGTTGTGCTCACCAAAGAATTTGGTGAGCACATCACACCCTAGTTCTACTATATATATATATATATATAATAGACGTATCGTATCCTACATTTTTGTAAATTGCCGTATCTGTATCGTATCCAATACGATACCCGTACCCGTATCCATGCAACATAGGACACAACAAAAAACTTTAGAGGATTAACACTCTATTTCTTAGAATTGTACGAGGTTTTTAGAGCTTCTAATTGACAGAGGTGAGACCTAAACAAGTTTTGAATATTAGACATGCTATCTCGAACCCCTAATTTTATTAAATAATTACGTTTTATTTTCTGAAAAAAAATTAAAGCGAAATTATAAATTATTAGAAGGAGAAAAGTTATGCCGAAATCACAAAATCAGAATTAATAGATGAATCATAATATATTATCAGTAGAACTAGGGTGTTCCTAAGCTCACCAAGTTTCCGTGAGCTCGACTCTAAAACCTATTGAATTGATTTCAAACGACATTTTCAAACCGTTAGATGTTCAATCTATATTAAAATGTGCTTGGAGACCAAATTTTACATTTTTTGAATTTTTTTTACTATTTATTAAGATGGTTTGAAAATCGTTATTTTCCAATGGTGCAGAATTTTAATAAAAACAGTGATTTTCAAACCATCTTAATAAATAGTAAAAAAATTTCAAAAAATATAAAATTTGGTCTCCAAACACATTTTAATATAAATTGAACATCTAACGGTTTGAAAAAATCTTTAAAATCAATTCAATAGATTTTAGAGTCGAGCTCACGGAGAACTTGGTGAGTTTAGAAATACCCTAGTTCTACTCATATATTATGATCAATCTACATCTCCATCTGACAAATACACAAGAATCACGAGACTTGATTTCGATTGTCATACGTCAGAGTATCTTATCCGAGTCAGAAGAGCAGATCGTCTCCTAAACCAAAAAAAAAAAAAAAAAAAATCATATCATCTGGGATGTCAATGGGTACGGTAAGAGTCAGCAGAAAGTATTTTTATATCCGTACCCATTACAAATTGTTCTTATCCGTATCTTATCTTTACCAGCTATACGAATTATCTTACCCATATCCTACTCTTAGCCGTTAATGTTGTCGGATTACGAAACGGTAGCTGGTAAATAACAGATAGTGCTATTATAATAAAAAAAAAATTATTTTCTAAATAATAAATTAAAACACATTCATTTCACAAATATATATACGTGTTTAAAATGTCTAAACTTTATTGAGATTTGCTAAAATTTATTTACGTGTTTTAATAGTTAATTAAGCGTAGCACAACTATCAAGAATAGTTGAAGAATTAATATTCATTGCTCATTAATATATATAATATATATAATTATTTTTATAATTATCCGATCGAGTAACGGGTACAAAATAGGTTTTACCCGTATCCTTACCCGTTTAGATAACGAAAAAAAAATCTTTATCTGTACCCGTACCCAATAAGTTTACAAAACAAAAAAAATTTATCCGTATCCGTTTTATTGGATATGGTACGGGTCAAATAAACGGATAAAATGGTGCCCTTGGCACCCCTAATATCATCAAATGTTGAGATCACAGGTAGCGATAAAAGGGCGAAGCAAGAAAGATACTAATTAATCCGAAACAATATTAGTTACCACCTAGTAATTCAAAATTAATACAATGCACTAAAATTGAATTTTAATCACCGATGCAAGTTGGGCTAGCTGGTGTACCAAATTGGACTGACAATTTTTTTTAGATTCTGTTTTGTTGTGGGTATAATTTGTAGTATAAAACTTTGATCTGATTGTGCGTATAATTGTTAATAATTGCGTATCAACTTATTTATACAAAACACTGCTCATATTATGCGTATAATTTACCAAATTGGGCTGACAATTTTTTTTTAGATTTTGTTATGTTGTGGGTATAATTTGTAGTATAAAACTTTGATATGATTGTGTGTATAATTTGTAATAATTGCGCACCAACTTATTTAATCCAAAACGCTGCTCAGATTGTGCGTATAATTTGTTGTCATAATATTTAGTTCAAACTTAATACAAACATTTATTTGTTAAACATTTGCATTTTATTATCTACAATTTATCAATGTAATTTGATGCTAACATATAATTCTAAACATCATAGAACAAAACAGATTAGAACATAAAAAAAAAGTTATTACAAAAATTTCAAACACAACAAAACATAACTTTAATAAAAAAAATTAGGCTGGTGCGCCAGTTGGGTTGGCACAAATATTGAAGTGGCCCTGTGCATTCTATCAAACATCAAAATGATCTGAATTATGATCGGACGGTCCGGATATAAACTCATCATTTGAGTTACTTCAGAGGATCCTGACTCGACTTCTATCAAATTTTTTAGTTGATCTATCAAAGATTGAATATAAGGTACTTCATGAGATCTAATTAAGTTCTAAGACGATGTAAAAATAGGGTACAAAGGTGCATTAAAAACATAAAACATAATAATAAGAATCGGAATTGTTGTCTTGAATGCTGCTATGAAGTAATAAAACATAATAATAACAATACTATTTTATATAGAGGTCATGTTGAACGGTTCGGATTGACCGTTAGATTTTTAAAAACAAAAATATTAATTTGTAGTACGGAGGATAGAGTGGAAAAAACGTGCCGTGCCGTGCCGTGACCAAGTTAATTTTTCACGTGCCGTGACCAAAATATTAAGGGGTGGTCACGGCAAGCGAATGGTCACGCCACGTGAGTCACGCCATGCCTAACGTGCCGTGACCATACATGACTCGCGTGACTACGTGTCGTGCCGTGCCGTGACTAAATCTTTCACGTGCCGTGCTGTGCCAAAGTTTCAAAATATGAGCACGGCACAGAACACGCGAGTCACGACACGTAACTGACACGCGTGCCGTGCTGTTCTATGTCGTAACTGTGTCATTCCGTGACAGAGGACCAATCTGCGCTATGCATAGTACCATAGCCTCACTCTAATAATAATATCTAGTATGTAATCTGTGAATTTTATGAAATGAAATGTGTTCGTTGTGAGGAGCTCATTAGATAGGTATTCTTTCTTTGTTTTCTATTTCCTCATTTTGCAATTACTGTGACATTTCTTGTTTTTCTTCATTTGATCAGTTTTTCCTTTGAGAAATTAAGACAGAAAAGACTTCTCAAAATTAAATCAGAACTATGAAGTTTCTAAGACTGGTTCTCAAAATTCCTCCTCTTTTATTTTATTATTGGTTTGCCTTTATTTTGAGAAATAATTTGAACAAAAATACATATTTTCAATATTTTCATATTTTCAATCTTCTAAGTTTCATATTTTCAACCAAGAAATTTCAAGACGACGAGGTACAAAAATACATAACTTGCGCTTAGTGCTGAATGAATGAATTAATTAATTAATTAAGAAGATATTTGGTTTTGTTAGTGGCATCGGTCAATTCTATTTTAGGAACTTATAATTTATTAAATAAAAGAGTTCAAATGTTTATTTTTTTAATATTTTAGTGCATCCACTGTGTTTTCGTTTCTAAAACTTCAATAACTCAAAATTTAAAAATCGAATCATTAGTTATGATTTATATTACTTGTGCAGTTTGTGCTTACACGTAAGAAAAAAAAAATGACATTTAACTCTGTTTTTATTATTCTTGAAAACTTCTAAAAATACACTGATATGGATAATTTGTTTAGTTCTTGATTTTCATAAAATTAAAAGTAAAATATTATTTAGTATTTATGTATGTTTGGAGATGTCACACCCCGGAACAGGGGGTCGCGCAGTTCTCGCCGTGAATATACAGTTGCCCGTATATTCACAAGGCATGTACGATATAATCTACTCAACCAAACACTTTAAAACGTATACACATATCATATGATTTGATTTAAAACAAATTTGGTTCAAATCCGATTCAATTCAGCCCATTTATACTCAAAACAGTAAATTCAGAACACCCATTGCGGCCCGCAGTAGGGCCCATTGCGGCCCGCAACCTCTACTCAAATTTCCAAATGTTTCTGACTCAAGTTGTTGCGGCCCGCAACCACCCCTCTTACGGCCCGCAATAATTCCTCTGACTCAAAACCCCACTGTCGTTGCGGCCCGCAAGGAAAATGGTTGCGGCCCGCAATCCATATACGAATTTTCTCAGTTGGGTTTTAGGCTCTGTCTCCTTTATTGCGGCCCGCAATCAATTAATTGCGGCCCGTAATAATATACGCAGATTCATCCAGAGCCATTTTCCGGCTCTGTCTCCTTTATTGCGGCCCGCAATAAGGTTATTGCGGCCCGCAATAAACCTACTGAAATTCATTCCCTTGCCCATTTCATGCCATTTCAACCCCATTTTCAAACCCGATTGATTCCCGCATGATTTATCATGTATTTCCCATTTAAAATCTCCAATTTAAAATCATACAATCATGCAATTCACACAGCTGATCAATTCAACATATTTAAAATAGACATTAGGGTTTCGACAAGGTGATTTGGTTCGATAATATCACATACAACAAAATATACCGCATAGGGGTTCAATGTACAACAAAATGGACTACATAAGGTGGCATAACCTAACAGTTAGGCTTACAACTCACATGTCGAGCCTGAGTCCCTTCCTACTCACGTTTACCTGCACAATTCAATAAAAAGAAAATATCCCCGAAGGGGGTGGGGGTGAGAAAACTAATCGATCGTTTTCTCAGTGCGGAATTTATAGGGCTACTGGATTTGTAAGAAATCCATTACTAGAACTAAACAATTACCGCATCTAATTATTCAATTAATCAATCAGTCATAATAACATGCATATGCTCACACACCGATTCAAACGAATTCCAACTATTATTTCATTCAAAAGTAATCAAAGGATTTCCAGAATTCTTGGGCTTAACTAGTAACTTTGCACAGTCCGGTTAACAACGATAGACATCAACAATCTATCCCATCTGGCTTAACAATTCTCTTACCTGGTTTCAAGTCATACATTCACATCACAAAATCAATTCGAATAATCACTAGCATATCTCGCGACTATGCAACAGAATATCACTTTGTTAAACGAGAACAAATAAACTTTTCACTGAATCACTTAAATCACTGAACCACTGAACCACTGTTTCACTACCTACAATCACAATACACTTATCCCTTACCCAACCGGTACTGGGTTCACTAGGGCCATTCACCAGATGCGCATAAGGGTCCTGGAGTAAAGTCTAGTAGCTAATTAGACTTTACAATTCACTGTTCACTTCAATCATTCAATTCAATTCAGTACTGTGGTTCCATTCACTTATCCAACACGATAGAACAGAAATCGATAAACCATACCAACATGAGAATCATCACAGATATAGCAAATCAATTATATTAATATGCAATTCATGCAAATGCGACAACTAATACTTTCAATCAGAGATTCAACATGATGATATGCAACGTATATTCAATCAAGTCATCAATATATAAATTATATGCACCGTTATTTAGTTCTACGAAATAAATCCCAAAACAGATCCCGTGAACCCCCGCACCTGAGTATGTAGGGTACACAGAGAATCCGCGATCTCGTCTATCTCGCTAAGCGCGCTCGTTCGGATCTATTCATGGATCAATTCATTCAATTCAGGACTTTTACAATTTAAACCCTTAAACTTTGAATATTTGCTATTTTAGGGTTTTAGGCACGAATAGTCACAAATCAGGTTTTGGTACTAATCAATTTAGTCACTGGGTTATCAATTCAGTCAATGGTACGATTTGGATCAGATTTAGGTCAATTCGAGAAAACGGTACCAACACCATAGTCAATTTTGGGAAAATCCGGTTATCGGAATTTGGTTGCAAATTTGAACATGAAACTACTCAAATAACACTTTAGAAACAACAAAGGCATAGTACAATCAATTTGGTGCAATTCTACGGGTTTTCACCGAAACCCTAGAAATACGAAAACTCGAAATGAGAGAGAAATAGAGAGGGAATTCACCAACCAATCGGGTGAGGGTGCGAGATTCAAGCTCCTCTCTCGGAATCTCAATTTTTGGGCGAAATGGTCACCGGGAGGTCTCTCTCTCACTCTCTCTCACTCTCTCGTTCTTTCTCTCTTTGGCGAAACAGGAAAAGAAAAGAGAAGAAAGGCAGGAAAAGAAAGAAGAAAAGAGAAGGAGGAAGGAGAAAATGACAAGGGCCCCACTTGTAAGTTTGCAATTTTGCAAATAAAACCTCACACTTGTCCCATATTCGATATAATTGAATCCTTACACATTTTGCTCTTCACTCTTAACACAAATTTTCGTATAATTATTGTTCCCCATCCATGTCACTAAATTCGTATATACGTATATATATATTATTCAATTTACCACTTATCATTTTAATTAAATCTGAATTTTAAAAGTT
The DNA here is from genome assembly GCA_025461125.1 of Carex kokanica. Lineage (NCBI taxonomy): Eukaryota > Viridiplantae > Streptophyta > Magnoliopsida > Poales > Cyperaceae > Carex > Carex kokanica. The sequence continues at coordinate 1,325,952 of JAJGRX010000838.1, read as the reverse complement.
CACGGTGTTACAGGAGAAAATAATATGAATAATGAATAAGACTAGCGTGATATATGTAGCATAGTGACATACCGTGCTACCACTAAAAAATTTATTGAATAGTTCAAACGACGAATTCAAACCGCTGTTTATAATTTTCAATATAAAATAATTTGTGTAAGTTTGTATACACTTAACAATTTAGTTTTACAATGGTTCGGATAAGAAAGAGATGATTTTTGCATTTCCTTTTTAGTTTTACAACATATCATTTATTTAATAATTTTACTTTGTTCCATTGAAAATTTTGAATGATTGCATATTTTTCATTTCATTCAAATAAACTATAACTATTTTTTTCTTTACTAAAATAATTCGACATCATGTACCAGTTAAATTAAATCTAAATGCTACAAAAGCAGCATGCATGTCACTTGAAAATTGCATCATGATGTCACCATGTTTGCACTTGACATTTGACATTGACTTTGGTCGGTGTCATGCCGCCATTATGAGGTTTCAGTACAACGTCAATCTAGTGTCAGATAATTTTTTTAATTTCTGGTGAAAATAAGAGGTTAAATTGAACAGTCAAAACTGCTTTTCATAGATCAACTCCGTTGAAATTTGAGATCAGTAATTTTGAAATTTCTGAAATTCGAAATCTAACCATCAAACTGTTTTGAGATGCGTGTACAGAAAAATTAGTTATTTCAATATGCGTGCACAGAAAAATTGAATGACTGAATTTGAAATTTCAGAGATTTCAGGATACTGTTCATAGATCTTGAATTTCAGCAGATTTAAATTCATTTTCCACGAAAGAAAGAATAAATTTAGCATTGGAGATTTAAAATTACAAATCAAACGAGTTTTTGATTGGGTTGCAAATGCAATGTTATTCTGGAAACCGACATTTTTATTAATATTCAAAGTTAATTACAAATTAATAAATATGTTCAGCTCAGAAGAGTTTTGTTAAAAATGTCCAAACCAGCACTAAATAGCTATTTTGAATTAAAAAAAAAATATACCCAGCTCAGATGAGTTTTTCTTACTCTTCATAGTCTCTAAAAAAAAATTGAAAACCAGCCATTTAATGACCGTTTTAGAATTAAAATGGAAACCAGCCATTTAATGGCCGGTTTTGACATTTTAACAAAACTCATCTGAGCTGGATATATTTATTAATTTGTAATTAACTTTGGATATTAATAAAAATGACGGTTCTGGAAGGATGTAAGTTTGAAATTTGAATATTTTTTTGGAAATATTAAATAATTAGATGGCTTAATTGAATCTTTACTAACAAAAATTTATAGAACAAATCACAGAGAAATTTTGTAGTTTCTGAATAAAAAATAAATTATTGTATTTGATAGGTAAATTAAATGTTAAATCACTTCAAAGCATTTATGTTTGGCAGTACTGAATAGTTTCAAATAAAAAGTTAAGTAATAAAGGTAAAGAGTGTTAAGCTTTGCATGTAAGCTTTATATTATCATTAATTTAATTCATAAAGCTATTTTTTATTTATATACGATAAATAGGAAACTTTATAAAAAAAAGAAATTATTACTAATTTAAAATTCTTACTAAATTTATCAAGTGTTATAATTCATATAAGTTTTTTAAACAAGGTTTAATTTATCAAGGATATTATGGTCATTGCATACATAATTCGAGTATTAAATATTAAATTAACTACCAAGAGCTGTCATCAACTCATCATCGTCATCATCATCAATTGCACAGTTGGAGTGAATAATTGACAAAATTGAAAATTCGAAAGTCAACTTGTGACAAATAAAAAATTTGAGAACCCCAAAAATAAATGAACTAGAATATTTTGTTTTGAAATAATCTCTTAGACGCTATATTACTTGGATACTCCAATATAGGCTTCGTACCTTTAATGGACACGTATCGGACACCGATACGCGCCCGATACGTATCCGATACGCCAGCTGGAGTATTCTAACTCGGCCGATACGGTCGCCGATACGGCGTTGAAATGTCTGGATACAGCTGATACGCGCATCCGTGAACCACCCCGCGCCCGTGAGCCGCGCATGTACCATCGCCGTGAACCGCGCCTGTGAGCTGCGAAAATAGAATTTTTTCTGCCCCGCGCGTGAATCGAACTGGGACTTCCCAGTTGAGCATCAAAACTCTTATCCACTGCACCAAACTTCGTTTGTGTTATATTCTAGTAACTATAGTATTTAATATATTCTTATGTTAAGCCTTTAATTTTTTATCAAATTTGATTTAAGTTATGATTATTTAAATACAATATATAAAATAATAAAAAATAATATATTTAATTGGCGTATCATATCTTGAATTTTTGAAAATTACCATATTACCGTATCCGATACGATACTCGTACCCGTATTCATGCAACATAGCTTAGAGGACATTTATTTGTCTATCTATTTATCAAAACTCTATGTATCTAACTATCTATTTATCAAAAGAATTTGACTAATATGCTACATATAGTATTAGGGCTTCTGTGCTACATGTAGTATAAATGGCCGGTTTTCCTCTTTAATAAAAAAAAAAAAAAAATTGCAGGACCGGTCATTAAATAGCCGGTTTGGACATATTTAAAATTTCGGAACAGTCGTGGGTATTTTTATTAATCTGTAATTAACTTAGGTTATTTTTTAAAATGTCGGGAGAACAAAAAAACAAAACAGAACTTACAAGAGAAAATATCATGGAATTCTTCGGCTTTCAAACTCCACAAAAATAAACAAATCAAACACTTTCTTTTCCCATGGCTTCTACTAAACTCTCCTCCATCTTCCCTCAATGCATCAACTTACCGAGCGGTTTACACTTAAAAAGAGGCTACCTTTTGCCAATCTCTCTTCTTCCCAGTGCCAAAACCTTCTCAATTCGACTTCGCACCGGGTTTTCTGGAGAGAAGGAGACGAAGTTGGCGAGGCAAGCAAGTAATCGGAGGTTGGTTTTAGTTAGAGCTAATCGAGGGTTCAATTTCAACAGAAATGGAGGTGGAGGTGGATGGGATAAGGCTAATACTAGGAGATTAATTGGTAATTTAGCGTTCGCAGCTGGAATAACTTATCTTAGTGTAACGGGTCAACTCGGTTGGGTCCTAGATGCCATTGTTTCAATTTGGGTATGCTTCTATGCTTTCCTGCCTGCCTTATCTAACCTCTATCTAATTCAATCCATTTATGGTATATTACATATTAAGTAGCTAATTTACACTCAGTTGTTTATTCTATCTGTGATTATTATTGTACTGAAGTACATTAGTTTGTTGCTGTTGTTATTATTTTTTTAATGAAGTGTATGTTTGTGTTTGTGTGGTTGAACTTATCATGAAAGGGTTCAATTTGGCATTTTGACAAACATGTACTGTGCACTTTGTATCATGCTTTGTTGGGTGTTGAGGCGTGTTTTTAGTTTGTATTGATATATAACCATCACTAATTTGATCTATTATATTGTACAAGTATTTACTTAGTATATTAAATTACATTACAATGAAAACAGGTGTTGGCAGTGATACTACCGATTGTGGGAATTGCTGCTTTTTTCTACTTTGTTGGACAGGATATTGTGCAGAGTAGTGTAAGTCTATTCCCTCTCGTATCAATTATGTGAAATGATCCAGTACTTGGATTTGGTTGGATTCTTACAAGGTCGTACCAGTAAGGTTTAGGTAATTTGTTAGTTCTTTTTTTTCCTGTGGTCAGGGGACTTGCAAAAAAAATTGTTTTATATAGAACATTGTACTAGTTTTGTAAATTTATTTTGGTCATTTGATCAACTCAGTTTTATATCAATACCCGTTAATCCATTGCACTCTGCTTGTACCAGTAAGAACTGATGTTATATACTAGGGGTATATATTGTTCGGGTAATATTAGTTTCAAAATAAGGATCATAATAGTTGGTATTAATACAATAAATTTGTTTTTGTGGTTGTAGTGCCCGAATTGTGGAAATGATTTCCAGATATTCAAGTAAGTTTTCAAGAATATTTTCTCAGTATTGATTTTTTTATAAGTACCCACTAAGAATATTAAATTGATTTATATTAGTGATGTTTTTGTAGATCATCTCTAAACGATGGCCCACAATTGTGCCCATTTTGCAGCCAGCCATTCTCTGGTAATATAACTAAGCACTTTTAAGGCCTGGTCCTGAGTTAGGAAGAAAAGAGAAGGAGAGGGTGGGAAAAAAGGGAAAGAAACGAGGGAACAAATTTTAAAAAATGAATAGAGAAAGTCTCCGCATTCACCTCCCTTGCTTCCTTTCATCTTTTATAATTGCAACTCAGAAGCAAAGTGAATGCGCCCCCCCCTTCTTCTCTCTCCCTTTCCCTCCTCATTCACCTCTTCTAGTTAAAAGTTATGTATAACTTACTGGCCTGAAATCACAATGCTGTTTATACATGAACAGTCTATACATGTTGCACAGTTTTTAATCTTCTTCCGTCTTTTTCTCTAATGCAACCATTTAATAACAGTTCAGGGTAACGAATTTGTGAGAGAATCAGCTAGATTTTCATCAGAAAAATCACCCAGGTTCACTCAGGCCTTCAATGAGTTCTCTCGTCGTGTTGGGCGAGGTAATATTTGTTCATAAATCAGTCCTTTTTTTGTCTTCTTAGTGCAAATTTAATTTTTATTGTATGTTGTGCTAAAGTGTAGTCCCCTTGCTTTCTGTTTAATCAGAGAAAGCAACTAGTACATCTACAACAATTGTTGATGTTGAAGCTGAAGTGAAGGATGCAGATTGAACCTTTAATTATGAGATAATAGGCACTGTTGATATTTCATGGGTGAACAAAAGAGTCAATTATGTGCATTTTTCCTTGGAGAAGATATCTGATCTAGAGTTGTAAATTCTAATGAAATTTTGGCTAGTTAAGTTGTTTGTGTAAAAAAAAAAAACATATGTTGGGAAAGCTGTATCTTTGTATAGTAGATAAGTAGAACATTATCACTGTTGCACATTTAAAGTTGTAGGTTTCGTACATCCAGCTGCTGTGAAATCTTCATATTTTTGTCTGTCAAGAGAGGTTGGATATACTAGAGATGTTATACACAGAGATAGCCGAAGTCATAGGATTTTAATGTTTCTGTTATACAGATATTGCCTTTTATACTGTTCAAACATATTTATGTTTTTTAGTTGAGAGTGCAAATGCTTCTATTTTTTGTGCCTCCACTGTATCTCTATTTTTAAAAGCTTTAACAACTCAAAATTAAAATTTAAAAGTCAAAATAAAACCATTGAATATGATCTACATTATTTTATTTATGTACTCATAAAAAATTATTACATTTTAATTTTATTTTTATGTAAATTAATAAGTTGAAAAATCAACGTCTAAAATTTATCCACATTAGTATGTTTTTTACAAGCTCTTGATGACAATCAAAACAAAATTATGTCATAATTTTTTACAAGTGCATAGATAAAACAACGTAAATCACATCTAACAGTTTTATTTTGACTTTAAAGTTTTAAATTTTGAGTTATTAAATTTAAAAAAAATAAAGGCACGATGAAGACATAAAAAATAGAGACATTTGAACCTCCTCTTTTTAGTTATACAAATATGCTCTGACAAAAAATAATAAAAACTTTCTTCGATAAATGTCTCAAGACTGATTACCTAGAGAATATAAAGTGTTTTTTTTTCCTAAAACAGCCAGAAAATATTAACATTCCATCTATTATTTAATTAATTGAAAACTACACCATTGATTTAAAAAAAAAAACAATATTTAGTGAACGAGACTAAGATGCTAGGATGGCCACTCAATCTAACCAGCGAACTCACCAAATGCCAAAAAAAATCAATATAGGAAAGACTACAACCACTGCTAGCAAAATCTTTTCATTTAGAAGATAGACAATGAAATAAAATATATCAAGTCACAAACTAGCACCAATATGTAAAATTCTAACACTCTTCTTGGCACCAAAAAAGGAACAACTGATAACAAAACCAGACAACAATCTAAATAGACAGATTTAACAGCCCTTCAAACTTCAACTAAAATACTCTTTGTTTCACTTTCCCTTGTGAGCCTGACGATTCCTCTTCTTCATGCCAGACTTTGACACCTGGAGGCTGCGGTACACCGCACTCAGACGAGCCAATGCCGGCTTTGTCAGATCAGGCCTATAGGTGCCCCCAACCTGTAATAGTATTTATCAAGTAGCAAACGTTAAAAACCATACAAATTCAATAACAGATCAAATAGTTAAGGAATAAACAAAGACCTAAAATTTGAAGTAACACTAAAATTAACAGAATTTGCTCAGAAGCCAAGCGTAACATAAATATTGCAGCGAAGATCCATCCACAAAGAATGGAACCCCCTTACGTGTTAATGCCTCATCATAGACAATTAAATTGAATAATGTAAAATTTGAAGTCACTAAAATTAATAAAATTTGCTCAGAAGCCAAGCGTAACATAAATATTGCAGCGAAGATCCATCCACAAAGAATGGAACCCCCTTACGTGTTAAAGCCTCATCATAGACAATTAAATTGAAAAATATAAAATATGAACACTAAAATTTTCAAAATTTGCTCAGAAGCCAAGCGTAACTAAAATATTGCATCGAAGATCCATCCACAAAGAATGGAACCCCTTACGTGTTAAAGCCTCATCACAGCAAACAAGTACTCAATTCAAATTAGTTAATTTCCAATATAAAGTCTACCAAAGATCATAAGATGTGATGCTTGTATAGGATAGCTATTCAATATAAAACTACAAACAAATAATGCAAGTAATGGAATAAAACATAAAAAAAGATTCCACAAGTGGATAGTGGACAAGTTTCAATTTGAAACGAAAAATCACAAGTACATATAACCCAGACAACACCTCACTTTTCTTAATTATTTGCATTACAGAGGTGCAAACCTTAGTTTGATACCAGGTACTAAACTCGTAAATAAGAGTAACACCATATTTCTAGAACACAGATTTTTCACAAGTATAGCATTTTTCTCAAAAATTTGCATCAAGGTTAAGAAAAGAGTAACTTGCACATCAAATTCTACTAAATAAGCAAAATAAGAGTAAAATCCTAACTAGTAAAACACACAAATTTCAGGAGTAAACATTTACATCAACATTTGTAAAGGGCTTATTAAAAATTAGAATCAAGAATAATACCTGGGATTTCACAGACTTGGCCATCTTCACCAAGTTCTTCTTCATGACGGTCTTACGTACAGAACGGACGGGCTTGTTGACTTTCTTTTCCTTGGTCAGATATGTCACCACTGCCATCTCATCCTTGGAACCTGCTGGTTGGATCGCCACTGTCTTGGGGTTTGCCAATCCTGCACAATTCAATTTGAAAAAATTAATACATTGAAAATCAAACAAATTAATTACTACAAAGATATAAACTAAAACACCTCGGAAATTAAAAAAACTACAGGAAAAAACCCAATGATATGATAATCCACAGTGAATAACTAAGACACTTGGGAACCACATTATTTTTTTATGTACTAGAATACTAGAGTATTTATATCAAATTATATTCGTTCAGAAAATCCTAATACATTATGTTAAACAGGACCAGGAGTACCCTAGAATGAAGCAGAAAACAGATTCTGCTAAAATTTTCTGAAAAAAGATAACACTTCCAAATAATACATAAAATGTCAACGGGAAACTGGATCAATCTGATGTAGGAGGCAATTTTTTCAGAACGTTAATGACTCCATTGTTGTATCATTTTAATGCAAAAGGGATGGCTTTACTAAACAAACAAGTACTATTCAGGGGAGTTTACAAGAACATGTAAACAAATTATCCGCCCATAAATGCAATAAACGAAATACATTTGATGATTAGAACATACCAGAGTACTTGTAGGAGTGGATGTTGTACAGGTTGTTTGGCTCCTTGCTGAACTGAACCTTAGGATTACCTCTCCCGAACTGCTTCACCAAGAAACAATTGTTGTTTCTCACGATCTCCCATACCAGCTGTCCTGGAACCGCCATTTCTCGATCTACAAACAAACTTCAAATCGTAAGATTCAGGTCGAAAAAGAGATATGAAAAATCTAGAGAACTGTAGAAAATGAAATGATCATGAACGTCCGATCGAAACGATAATAATGTAGGCAAATCAAGGATCACTCTAACATAAATTGTTCGTGAAAAGTAATTGGTACGGTGAAAATTGATCTACCTCGAATTATAGATTCTTCTTCTCTAGTCTGGGTGCGGGCGGCTGAGAGAGCGGCCGGAAACCCTAGCTGCGATGTTATATAGAGCAACGATAAAACCCTAGAAGAACGAATTACGAAAGTAGCCCTGAGAGAAGCCCAGTAGGCCTTGTTTCAATTTGGGCTGGTTTGGAATTGAGGCTTGACAAAGGCGGGAGTGAGATTTACGGTCTTAGGCATTTTGGGTAATTAATTTGGGAGGAGGTTTGCTCCGATGCAACACGATCCGATGGACACCTTAGACCGTTTGATTACATCAAATCTTTTTAATTATATGATTAACGGAGTTAAAATAAACTTAGACCGTTTTTAACCCAAACAAAAAATAGATCAAATCATAATTTAACTTTAAGCTAACCTAAGTTAAAATAAACTTAAGACCTCCAAATTTACAGGCCTCAACCAAACACCAAGCTCCAGAAATTGAGAGGTAAGATGCGAATAAATACGAATGTCACATTTTAATTGCCAATTATATTTACTTATCTTTTAATCTTTACGAAAAGTTACAATCGATCTCATATTCCAGTAATCCAGTTGACCCTCAATGAAAGTTAAAATTTGGGTTGATATACGTGTGTTATAATAAACTCGCTCCCAGAAAATGCTGTCAAATAAGGTCTCGGATTCAGAAAAATAAAAAAAAAGGTTATTCAAATGCAAAACACGCGACTTACAAATGCGCCGTAAGACCGATAACCTAAAATAGTAAAATACAAATTATATCTGAAAAGACCCCCAAAATAAAGAAAGAACATCCTTCTGGATTTCTGGTTAACTAGATTATTTACATATTGCACCTTCATAATCCATATACTGTCTTCATTAGCATCATTTCTCCAGACAAACAAAGATTAATAAATACACATATTGCTGAATATTACACCTCTATATAACATACAGAAAATAAGAAGCATCAAGTAGCTAGCAATTTACACAAGTCCGGGAGCTACATCCACGAAACACCTGAAATAAGTAAAAAAAAACAAACATTTAACAGGGAGTTCAGTAATTTTGTCTCATATACCTGTGCTGATATTGTTCACAATTTTCAACACATAATCTGCTTCATGATGGTACAGAGCACATTTTCAGATCTTGGTTACATATTTACATTACATACTGCTTAGAATTTCCAGACAAGACCCAGAGAGCACTGGTACAAGTACTGATACCAAGTTTTCTACCAATTAGTACCAAGAATTTTCACACACGTACCCAATAAGGTAACGAAAATAAAGATCTTAACCATACACGTCCTATCGAATACAGTACGGGTTGGGTAAACGGATAATTGGGTGTCATTGAATAGATGTATATGGACCATGAATAAAACTATATCACATCATGCATCATCTCCATATAAAACTATACATAATTTATCTTTAACAATAGCTCTATAGGATAACGGGTAAGAAATAGTTTTTACCTGTACGAGTCCGACTCTGCTGCTTTTCCGAGAGAAAAGTAGGAACCTGCTTTTCTAGATCCAACCATTCAAATTCGTCGAGATTTGTGCATGAAAAAGTTTTTTTATCAAGATACGTGGATGAAAAAATTTGAATGGTTGGATGCGGAAAAGCAGGTTCCTGTTTTTCTTTCGGAAAAGCACCTGAGTTGGTTTCCCTTACCTGATAAGTTAACAAAAAAAATGCCTCACCTATACCCGTTTTATCGAATATAGTGCGGGTTGGATAAATGGATAAAAGGGTGCCGTTGACACCCCTAACCAGGAAGTATCGGCCAGTACATGTACCATACCAGTAATAATCATGACATACATAGGAATCTTTATTAAATCAGTACCTAATTCTTACCCTCGCTGGCATTTGCACATTTTCAAAGAGAGAGGGTAGCAAACAGGAGCTCCAACTCCTCATTTTGGGAAACTGTTCTCTGTTAATCACAAAATTCAGCACAATCAGTAACAAGCATTTCTTAAATCACAAAAAAAGAATTACAAAGTCAAAAAAATTAAAAGTTACCTGGATAGACAGGAGATGAAGCACCTTGTTAAGAACTCTAACACGGTGAATTGCATAGCTACTATTGGAAGGAAGCTTGTTAGTTCTGGCCAACTCCGCTTGAACCACGGTTCGTTTCTCCTCCAGTTGAGTCTTCGTCGGGTTGCTCTCCAGTTTTTTATTCGCCTCTATGGAAGCATCAAAAGTGCCATCGCATTGCATAGCCTGATCCATCTGTTAATGTAAATAAAGAAATTCAATCTGGTGTCGTCGCCGAGCGTGATCTTCTCCGTCCGCTCTAATTTGATTTCAGCGTCTGGCCAAATTAGGGTTCGTCTTGGCTTGATTTGGGAAGGTTCACTTGTTTGCATGAACCTGGTGTACTCCGTATATGAATGTATTAAGCAGGAGCTACGGTTCAGTAACTTCTTATGTTTTTCAATAGGCAGATTTTCTTTTCATAAAGAGTTAATTTCCTATTTATTCTAATTTTTTTTTTTCAATTTATTCTTGAAATCTTTATTATATCTAATAATCTCTTTAACACTGTTTATCTTCTTCTATTTATCCCTATAGTTAATAATTTATTGTCAACTCTTTCCAGCAAATAGGCCTGCTAAATGGACAGGACGGCCCGTGGACAAACGGGCCGAGTAGTTAATTTTTTAATATTGGACGAGCTGTGGTCTGATCAGAGCCCATAGTTCGGTTCAATATCAAACTATATTTTTTAATTGGACTGAATTTGAACGAATTCCGAACAGCCCGCTGAGCAGATCAAATTAAGCATCCTTCATGTTTTGAACCAAATCAAGCACAATACATAATAAAAAACTGAACTCAAGTTCACTTACAAGCCAAGAGCACATGTCACGTCGGACTATGCACAAAGAATAAGATACGATATCTATAAAAGAGGGAATTGAATTAGAGCATATCTATTTTTTTTTTTTAATAAAAGTAGAAGTCATTTACATCTTACAGCCATAGAACTTGCAAAAAAAAAACATATTTTTACCACGAAGTCCCTACATAATAGCAGAATTACCAAAACAAACATACAAGTACTAACTAAAATACTAAAAGTTCAATGTCAACAAACATATAAGCATTGTCTTTTTTTTTTTGAATGCTTGGTAGAGACTACTAAGTTGTATAAAATAAATGTGTTTATATCACATACTTATACAATATAAAAAAAAAATTATTCTCACAACATTTTAGTATCCTTCAACACTATGCTATTTGTTACACCAGTCTTCTTGCAAAACTGCCCCCATAGTGCCATCTCCTCAATAATTTTAGTAGCCAGTAATGCCAGAGGTATAACCGAACCTCTGAAGATTGCCTCATTTCTCTGCTTCCACACATGCCACAGCACACACATGAATTTTGTTGCCCATTTTCTTTTGTCTACAAAACAAAAGCAGAAACACAGACTGTAAAAAACAACCTTTCAATCTGACTCATCCTCATTAAGTTGGGCTCTTTTCCAAACATGAGTTGGAGGATAAAAGCAAGGAATGAAGAGGAAAAATAAAGGAGAGTGCAGGAAAACAAGGAGACCAATCAACTTGTTAAGAAAATATATTTTTGTATTTTATTATTTTAATTAGAAACTTAATTATGATTAACTTCATAAATACTGTGTAATGAATAAAAAGAAAAGAGTTTTAAGAATTAAAGAGATAAATATGATATATTTAAGTGTTTGTGACAAATTAACTTTTAAAAAAAAAAATTCCTCTGGTGCTGGCTCGTTGCTCTGCTCTGTCAAATGGATCCCTTGGCAAATCCGATCTGTATCGCTTTAATGAATGGATTTACAGGTTCGCAAATTAAATTCCACATATTATTGGTATACTGAATATTTACCTACTTAACGGTTTACTAATATCTCCATTCCATTATTAAGCACAGGGGCGGATCCAGAAATTTGATAAGAAATAGGCACAAAAAAGGAGAAGAAGATTGCTGGTGCGTCAAAAGGGAGGGCGAAGAGAGAAGAGACGTGATTTCTCTCTGGCGCAACAGAATAAGCCTTACTTATTATTTTTCTTTGGACCAGGGTAGGCACAGCATTGGGTCCATCCGGAGCAAATATATGAGTCCGTTACTAATTAAGCACGTTGGGTGTCCAATCTGCCAACGACTACGATTGAAATATTAATTTTTGAATTTAATCTCAGTTCTCCAATTACATAATCTATATTCTTTTAATTAAATGTATATGTTTTATGTGTAGAAATTTAAATTTAGTTACAAACATACTCGCCACACATACCACCACACGATGCGTTACAATTAAAATTAAACATACTCTAAAATTTAGCGATATAATTATTTGTTTCCTTATTTCTCCATCTCCAATTGATATTTTCTATACGGTAGATCACAATGCAAATCAATTTTTTATTAACTTCCTTATTTATCTACTTCCTTAATTATTTCTATATCTAGAATATATTTCTAATTTTGTTTTTTTATAAAAATTTGTCATTTTGTATGAGAATTTATTTTTATTATTTTATTATATATTCTGTTGCAATGCACGGGCACGATACTAGTTATATATATATAGAGAGAGATTGGCTAAGATCAAAGTGGTATGACCAAGACTTTGGTACTACCAATTTATTTTTAGGATTTTCAAAATTCAAATAGTCGATCTGAAGTGCTCAACGTGTTCTCCATATTAAAATGTACTTGGAGACCAAATTTTACATATTTTGAAATTCTTTTACTATTTTTTTATAGATTTTTGAAAATCACTGTTTTTCAGATTTTATTTATTTATTTATTATTATGAAAAACAGTGATTTTCAAAAATACATAAAAAATAGTAAAACAATTCAAAAATGTAAAATTGGTCTCCAAGCATATTTTTATATGGAGAACACGTTGAGCACTTCAGATCAACTATTTGAGCTTTAAAATTGCAAAAACTAATTGGTAGTACCAATACCTTGGTCATATCACTTTGATCTTAGCTAATCTATATATATTTTAATTTTGATAGATGGTATATCAAATTTAATAGAATATAACTAGCTAGATTGTTGTCATCTTAATTTCAAAATATATCGGATTGACTTCAAATGAGAAATTAAATGCGCGTTTTTATCTCATCCTTTCGTTTTCAAAAAAAGTAAATGCAAATTGCCAAATTAGTTGTTTATTGTTCAAGATCTAAGTTTACAAATTGACATCTGCAGTTGACCTTTGACACCGGCACAAAAAGGAGTGACAAAGTTGATTTGATTTCATGTAACCAGTGTTCTAAATAGCGGTGCTATAGCGTTTTTGGACCCCAAACGCTACGCTACGACATCAAAATGCGCTATTTGCGCTACGGCCGCTACAACGCTATAGCGGTCCGCTACAGCGCTATTTGCGCTATACAATATGAGTTTTTTTTTTTTTTAAGCAATTTATATGGGTTTTAAATTAAGATAAAAAAAATCTCAAACCGAAATTGAATTTGTTGCTACTTGCTACAAATAAATCAATTTGAAATTGGGAATAGAAATTGAAATTTGAATAGAAAAAAAGTCCAAACCGGAATTAAAATTTGAATAGAAAAAAAAAATAGATTATGTCATGAATCATGATACTTAAGATATTTTTAATAGAAAAAATCGATAGTTTATGATATTACTATGGATATTTTGAACCGCAATTTGGACTTTGTACGGGTTCAATATGAATATTATAATTTCTTAATTACTTTGGAGTTATTTATTGTTCTATGAGACCTTAGATAATGTTGATATTTAGTACAAATATTGAATATACGAAATGTAAAAAAAAAAACGCTATTTGAAATAGTTTCCGCTATAGCGACGCTATTCGCTATAGCTTTTTTTTTAGCCTTCCCGCTACGACGCTATAAACGCTATTTAGAACCTTGCATGTAACACATAACATAATGAATAGACACAAAATGAAAAAGATATATAACTTGTATCCTGCGTAAAGTCAAAATAACTTGGTCAATATCTTTATCAAAATACAAATCTGTATAAACAAATTTATGCAAAATTGAGAAATATGTAATATCGTCATGAAAAGATAACTAATAGACGACAGTACTTATGAAATATTAAATTGTACTAAATTTGACAACTGTTTATGGGTACGTTTGGTTACATTTAATATTTAAATTAATATTATATTACATTTAATTAAATAAATATTATATTATATTTAATATTTAAACTTATATTATATTATATATAATCTAATAGTTTATTTAATACTAATCTAATATTTAAAGTAATATTATATTACATTTAATGTTTAAACTAATATTATATTATATTTAATATAATATTTTATTTAATACTAATCTAATCAAATCTGATATTATATTTACTAATGTAATATTTAAACTAATATTATATTACATTTAACACGTAACATTTAAACTAATATTATATTATATTAAAATTTCAAATTAAAATTTATTATATTTAATCTAACATTTTATTTAATATTAATTTAATTTGATATTATATTTATTTAATAGTATTCTGATATTTTAATTAATATTATATTAAATTTAATATTTAAACTAATATTTTATTTAACACTAATCTAATCTAATATTATATTTATTTAATAGTTAATACTAATTTAATATTTAAATTAACTCTAATTAAAAAATGAAAACTATTGTTTTATTAATATCACTAACTCCACTCTAGCTCTATTCTTGCTAACTCATCATTTATTATGAGTTAGTAGAATATAGTTATTCTTGAGCTAATCTAATTATTGTTTAGATCACCCAAAGTTAAAATAGTGGAGCTAAGATTAGCTCTATTCTCCACATCCAAACGCAACCTATGAGTTTATCCAAGTGATGAGAAGTATCTTATTATAACTTTTTTATTTGTTCGGCCATTAAATAATTCCACTTTTGCCCCCCTCTTTCTTTCTCCTACTTGCTTGGATTTAACAGTCAACTCTTTCCTTCCCCAATTTCTAAAAACACCTTCTTTATAGCTCTCTTTAGTCAACACCTCTCTCTCTCATGGCCATGGAGCCCCCATCAGAGAAGCAAAAGATACCCACCACCAACATACAAACTCAAACAGAGACTGTGACTGTCTCTGTCAACGGCTCCCCATCAAAGGTGAGTCTGAGCTTGTCGACTCAGCCTGGCACCCGTGGCGGCGAGCTGAGGTGGCACTTGAGCGATCATGGCAGGTCAAGAGGAGAGAGAAGCCTTGACTTTGACAGAGATGTGCTTGGGGTTGAGATAGAAATTAAGAGAATTGTTGTTAAGACATTTGAGATAGTAGCACAAAAAGAATCCTGGTTGAATTGTTTAGGAGAGAAAAAGAGAATCAGAAGAGATTACTTCTTTGAGATGGAAACAGAGGAGATGGCGACCTTGTGGGGCCGCTTGATCAGTGACTGCATGAATTCGCTTGGTATGTATACTTATAATTTAGGTGTAATTTTATGTATACCCTTCAGCTACCTCGAAATTACTTATTTCTCTTTCTAAAATTCATAATATCATATTTATCCTTCTTAATTTTAAAAATTAACAAATTTACCCAATTTATTGTCTTTTTTTATTATATATGATATTTTTAAGTACATATTTTATGTAATTTTGATATTCTTTTAGAAAACATAATATGTACTTTCAAAAAAAAAAAAATTTGAATAAAGGTTGGAGGTCAAGCCACCTAACTATGGATTGCTCCATCTGGGTTTTGAACCTGCGACCTCCCAAAGGCTGGTTCTCTTACTTTCGAAAATTTTGAAGGATATATATGAAATTTATCCAATTTATTGTTTTTTTTATGAAATGTCGAAATGTGTAAATGTGATATCACGAGTTTTAGAAGGAAGAATACATAATTTTAAGATTTTTAAAGGATATATATGAAATTTCCCCTTTAATTTATGTGTGAGAAATTAATTTCTCATCATATTATTTTTATTCTTTGTTTTCTTTTGTGGAAATAGGTCGGCCCCAGGAGCTATTTGTAATTGTAAATCCATTTGGTGGCAAGAAAAGCGGTCCCAAAATCTTTGAAAATGAGGTTAAACCCCTACTTGAAGCTGCTGGTATCAATTTCAAAATGCAAGGTAATGTTCCAGTTTTCTAACTTTAATAAGTTTTATTAATTGTTGAAAGAGGAGGGATCCAATTACACCCTTTATTTTGACACATCTTGACACTGTTTTTTTATAGGTCAATTTTGTGATTTCAAAATCCAAACAGTCGATCCGAACCGTTCAACATGATCACCATATTAAAATGTGCTTGGAGATCAAATTTTACATTTTTTTGAATTTTTTTACTATTTATTAAGATCAAGGTTCTAAATAGCGTTTATAGCGTCGTAGCGGGAAGGCTAAAAAAAAGCTATAGCGAATAACGTCGCTATAGCGGAAGCTATTCCAAATAGCGTTTTTTTTTTTTTACATTTCGTATATTCAATATTTGTACTAAATATCAACATTATCTAAAGTCTCATAGAACAATAAATAACACCAAAGTAATTAAGAAATTATAATATTCATATTGAACTCGTACAAAGTCCAAATTGCGGTTCAAAATATCCATAGTAATATCATAAACTATCGATTTTTCCTATTAAAAATATATTATGCATCATGATTCATGACATAATCTATTTTTTTTATATTCAAATTTTAATTTCGGTTTGGACTTTTTTTCTATTCAAATTTCAATTTATATTCCCAATTTCAAATTGATTTATCTGTAGCAAGTAGCAACAATTCAATTTCGGTTTGAGATTTTTTTTATCTTTATTTAAAACCCATATAAATTTCTTAAAAAAATAAAATAAAAAAAAACCCATATTGTATAGCGCAAATAGCGGACCGCTATAGCGGCCGTAGCGCAAATAGCGCATTTTGATGTCATAGCGTAGCGTTTGGAGTCCAAAAACGCTATAGCGCGCTATTTAGAACACTGATTAAGATGGTTACAAAACCACTGTTTTTCAATGGTCTGAAAACAACGATTTTGTAACCATCTTAATAAATAGTAAAAAAAATTAAAAAAAAATGTAAAATTTGATCTCCAAGCACATTTTAATATATCCATTATGTTGAACGGTTTGGATCGACTATTTGGACCTTGAAAATGGTAGGTGTCAAAATGTGAAAAAAAAAGAGTGTAATCCGATCCCTCTCTTGTTGAAATCCAAAGTTGTTGTCTGCTCATATATATTATTCTCTTTATTATTAGAAACCAGGTATAGGTTGCACGCCAGAGAAATTGCATATTCTCTGGATTTTACCAAATATGATGGATTAGTAACTGTTAGTGGTGATGGGGTTCTAGTTGAGGTTTGATTAATTTTATTTCTCATTTTATGTTTTTACCGTTTCATTTACACATTTGGTTACTATAATGAACATATATAGCATAAAAGTATATATGAACACACAGATTGGGAATAATAATTGAAATTTATTCAATGGATCATTATAGTTTGTTGCACAAGGTGCCCACTATATATTATAAGTGCATTTCTATTAGAGATTTAGAGCCATAGTTTGTTTTATTACTTTGTTTAATATATGTCATAAGCATGATACTATAAAAATATAAATAAATGTGATATTATAGAAATGAAAATATATAATTTTGTGGTGATTGAAGCAGTAGTACCAAGTCAATTTATCTATAATGAAATTTAAATTTTAGGTTGTGAATGGACTGTTAAAAAGAGAAGATTGGGAGAGAGCTATCAAAATGCCACTTGGCATTATTCCTGGAGGTTGTTACTTAATTATCCTTAAAATTCCCAAATATTACTCATCTAATAAAACTTTCAGATTTAGATTGTCATATAAATATTAAATTGATATTAATTGCAGGTACAGGAAATGGTATGGTCAAATCTCTCTTGCATCCTGTTGGAGATCACTACTCTGCTTCAAATGCCACATTTGCAATTATTAGAGGTAAAAGTTTCTCTTACATTCTCTACATCAAAAAAAAAAAACATTTTTATTTTCATTTTCAAAAGGTATATTAATTCATGATTTGTAATTATCAATATAGGTCATAAATGCTCTCTGGATGTAGCATCAATTGTGCAAGGAGAGAAAATGCTTTTTAGTGTGTTATTACTTACTTGGGGTATATACACTTAAGCTTGCATAAAAAAAAATTCTCAATTTATAAAAGAGGAGGGATCGGATTACACTGTTTTTTTGTGACATCGAATGACATCGTCCATTTTCAAAGTCCAAACAGTCGATCCAAACCGTTCAATATGATGGATATATTAAAATGTGCTTGCAGATCAAATTTTACATTTTTGTGAATTTTTTTACTATTTATTAAGATGGGTACAAAAATTCAATAGTCTGAAAACAACGATTTTGTAAAGTACTTAATAAATAGTAAAAAAATTCAAAAAAATGTAAAATTTGATCTGCAAGCACATTTTAATATATCCATCATATTGAACGGTTTGGATCGACTGTTTGGACTTTGAAAACTTTGAAAATTGACGATGTAATTCCATGTCACCAAAAACAGTGTAATCCGATCCCTCCTCTTTATAAAATTGATGATAGCATTGGCTAGTAAAATTGCTGATACAAAATCATTAATAAGTTGCTGATCTGATCGGCATCACGACTGAATTGTTAAATTTGTAGGTTTGGTGGCTGATATCGACATCGAATCCGAGAAACTCAGATGGATGGGAAATGCTCGGATTGAGATCTATGTATATAATTTCTGTGTTTTTTAGTAATTATTTGTTTTGATCAATTTATCCCTGTTTCTGTTCTGTTATGTTGTGCTATCTAACTATGTTTCACCTGATTCCTCCACTTAAAATAAATCAAAAGAGCAATACTAGAAGCATACATGAGGAATGAAATATATAAATGTACCAAATAAAAGGTACTTGAGATATACTTCTTATAGTTCTTACATTATCCAGTCTCTTCTGCGCATATTTGGTTTGAGAAGATACAATGGCAAGATCAGATTTGTACCAGCACCGGGATATGAAGAGTATGGAGAACCTGTACGAGAACCTGACGGATCGAAAGGTGAAACCGACGTCAGTTTGCAAGGTGTAAATGGTAACAGATCAAAATTACATTGTTATCAAGGTGCTTCAATGGAGTTTGAAGCATCAAAGTGGCGGTTCATCGACGGGCCCTTTGTTACGGTTTGGATACATAATGTTCCTTGGGCAAGTAAAGATGTCATGGCTGCACCAAAAGCTCAGGTTTGATTTTTAAATATATTTTTTTCATTCATACATTTTTCTTTAACCATGATTATTTTGACAATAATATAGTACTTTTTTAATGTCTCAAATACAAATATGTGTGTGCACATTTCTATACCTATCATCATTTAGGCACTTTCTTAAATTTAGAAAATTGAAATAGTTGTTGACATTGATTTATCTGCTTTATATATATGTTATATATTTTTTTGTTAGTATGTTCAATTTATGTGATGCATGAGAAGTATATTTAGGTGTAGACTGCAATGTGAAATCACAATCACTAGTCCACAGCATTAATACTATTGCACTTCTTGTACATCTTCTCTTTCATGTTATTTTTTTGAGTAAGAATAGGAGTAGTTCCTATTTTTATTAACCGCAATTGGTTACAAAGTCTGAACAGGATTTTGAGAGGTCACCCTGCAATGGATTTACATATGGATGGAAAGATAAGAAAAAATAAAATACAAAGAAAGAAAATTTTGAGAAAAGAAAAAAAATGAAGATTAAAATATCAATTAAACAAGCTGCTCCTTTTCGTTATGTCGCTATTCTTCTCTTTGTATAGTTCCACTGAGTTTTAACTTCTTCTATTTAGTTACTCATTTAAAAAAAAAACATTTTCTTTATAATCATTAAATATTTTTTTTATAACAAACTTATAATTATGTGACAGTTCTCAGATGGTTGCCTAGACTTGGTCATTGTTAGAGACTGTCCCAAGACGGTGCTTCTCTCTCTTTTGCTCAGCATAAGAGATGGCAGTCATGTAAATTCTCCTTTTGTAACTTACCTTAAGGTATGAATCCCAAATAAAAACAATAAAAATTCTTATGTCTAATTTTGCACATAAATGTAGCATTTTCCCAATTGTGCTCTCAAATCATTCAAATCATAATATTCTCTGTTTACAATTGTTTTTCTTTTGAAAATTAGGTAAAAGCACTCCAGTTGGAGCCGGGCCGACGGGTCGGGGACTCAACAATGAGAGGGATAATAGACATGGATGGAGAGGTGATTGCAAGAGGAGATGATATTGCAACTAATCAGGATCCAAATTTAATGGATTATGGATCTCCATTTTTAATGAAATTGGATCAGGGTTTGGCTACCATTTTCTGCCCTATTTAAAATTTACTTCTTTCTAATTTTTGCCTCAATTGTTTTATATGTATATTTTGTGTTTTGAAAGACCAAATGGGTGCTTTCTCCAAAGTGATTGTTGCAATACAGGGCAGAGTCAAATGACAGAAACAATCATGTATCTTTTTTGTTATTTTCATTGTGTTCAGCTCTAGTGCGTTTCTAGTTTGACAAAGTATCAAAAATTCAAAATTCATTTCTTTAGATAGAACATATATATGTATATAGATAGAGAGTGTGGCTAATATCAAAACGTTTGCACCAAGGTCCTCGTGCAACCAAGTTGTTTTCGGATTTTCAAAATCCAAACAGTCGATCCAAACTGTTAGATGTTCAATTTATATTAAAATCTGCTTGGAGACCAAATTTTACATTTTTTGAAATTTTTTTTACTATTTATTAAGCCACTTTGAAAATTGCTGATCCGGGTGAATAGTAAAAACAGTGCAATCAAATTCTGGACCATGTGATCAGCAATTTTCAAAGTGGCTTAATAAATAGTAAAAAAATTTCAAAAAAATGTAAAATTTGGTCTCCAACCAAAATTTAATATAGATATCACATCTAACGATTTAGATCGACCGTTTGGACTTTGAAAATCCGAAAACCACTTAATTGCACAAGGACCTTGATGCAAACGTTTTGATATTAGTCTCTCTCTATATAGATAGATAGATAGATAGAGATAATTATCAAAATTCATTTCTTCAAATTATGCTCTGCAATTTTCTCCGCCTCCAACTAAGCAGTCAAGCATGTAGCGGGTTAATATCAGAGAGTATCTGAATTCCGTAAGAACTTAAGAAGAACTGTTTTATTGGTACATGGAAAAGAAAACACAGAGGAACTGTACAACTCACGGCGGATGGGCCCCACTTCTAATCAGTGCGCGTGGCCTACACGAGCCATTACCGTAACTTCGACCATTTGTCTAGCGAGTAGCGACACGTGTCGAAGCTGTGCAGAAGATACTAGACGGATCTGCTATGGCACGGTATTTACTGAATATGTGTTGAATCTTTAAAAATACTTTAACACGTGAACTAGTGAAGTAATAAGGAAAATGATAGAATAAATAAGAAACACCTTTGTCTACTGATTTGATGCTGCAGGGGAGCCCCGAAAAAAAGTGCGCGCCACGTGGTAGGAGTACTAGGAGCCACAGCCGCGAATTCGCATCCTCTAGGATATCTCATATTTTGCGTGTTTTTCTGGAAAATTTTAACCGTTCAAATATATTCGCATCCCCGAATAGGCACCGGACACGTCGGTCATGCAAAATATGAGATATCTCAGAGGATACGCACACAGCAGCGCCTATAGCGATTCCTGTTGTTGCGCCATCCGCCTTGTAACGAAAGCCAGAGGGCAAGACTGAACTTCGGTGGTTCGGCCTTTTGATCTGACGAATTTTTTTATAAACCATAATTAAAAAATATATTTTTACAAAACCAATATGATTACATTTTTTTTTTACAAAAATCATAAGAACCGAAATATTATTTCGGTTCAATTTTTTTTTATATTCAGGACCAGTGAAACCAGTACCACAGAAAATTCAAAAAAGGGACCGGACCAAAATGTCATTTCGGTCCGGAATAAAAAAAATTTCGGCATTTCGATTCTTATGGTTTTTGTAAAAAAAAAGTAATCATGTTAGTTTCGTAAAAAATAAAATTTTAATTATGGTTTATAAAAAAATTCGACTGAGAGTGTACACCATTGAGAAATTTGCGTCATAGCACTTCCAATTCTAATTGCGCTCCAATTGCGCTCTTTCAAGCTCTCCAATAGCACCATTGAAAAATTCGACTGAGAGAGTACATGAGAGTACACCATAGCACTTCTGATTGCTCTCTTTCGAGCTCTCTCGCCATGAGAAATTTGCTTCTTCTCTCATTCCTCCTCTTTTACCATGTCTATTTCTCCTCCTGTGTCAACCAGGAAGGTCTATCTCTGCTGGAGGCCAAGCGCGATCTCATCGACACAGCAAACTCTCTCGCAGACTGGAAAGAAAGAGACCCGACGCCGTGCAATTGGACTGGTGTCTCCTGCATCGGCCCCACCATCACCTCTCTCGACCTGATGAACCTCAACCTGTGGGGACCCTTCCCTTCGTCTCTGTGCAACCTTCCCAACCTCACCTTCCTCTCTCTATCTTTGAACTACATAAACTTCTCTCTCAATGGGTCGTCTCTTCAGCTCTGCCAATCCCTCACGCACCTAGACCTCTCTCAAAATTTGCTAGTTGGGCCATTGCCGGATGCTCTAGATGAGTTGCCATCTCTAGTCCGTTTAGATCTTCCAGAGAATAATTTCTCGGGCCTAATACCTCTTTCATTTGGCAAATTCTCGAAGATTAAACGGCTCTCTTTAGTTGCCAATCTTCTCAACGGTACCGTACCGGCATTTCTCGAGGACCTCTAGACGAATTTTTTTATAAACCATAATTAAAAAAATATTTTTTACGAAACCAACATGATTACTTTTTTTCTTACAAAAACCATAAGAACTGAAATGCCATTTCAGTCCGAAATTTTGTTTTTATTCCAAACCGAATGTTATTTCGGTCCGGTCCCCTTTTTAGATTTTCTGCAGCAGCTCATATGAAAACTTGTGAAACCAGTACCACAGAAAATCCAAAAAGGGCACTGGACCGAAATGCCATTTCGGTCCGGAATAAAAAAAAATATTTGGACCAAAATGGTATTTCAGTTCTTATGATTTTTATTAAAAAAAAAGTAATCATGTTGGTTTTGTGAAAAACAAAATTTTATGGTTTATAAAAAAAATTCTGATCTGACGACTGGAGAAACAAAGAAGATCTGTCCCGTTTTACACATTTTTGAACTTGCTACTGAAAAGCGTGCAGCGATTGCTTTCCTGAAATTCTGAGTTTAAACAAAAGTGATACAGTGGCCTGCTCCAGATTTTTCGTTTCCCGCTTCCACAAGAAATCAAACCATCTAAACCAGATCATCACGTATGGGCCCCGATACCAAGGGATAGGCCATTGAGGCGTTGCCACGCGTCAGCCATGGTTGGGCCCCTTTTTTTTGTTTCCCTAGCTAAGTACGGTTGTAATCAGAATAACAGTTTCTTGTTTGGAATAACAGCAGATTTATTTCCATTCTGCTCCTATGTTTGATGAAATTGCGGAATTTTGTGGCTAATGTTGTGTCTGATTTAGATCAGATGGTTGTGGTTTCTCTATGAAAAAAATATATACATTTATGATTCTTCCGTTTATCAGGAGGTTTTGGAGTAGCTGGGAAAAGTTGCTGAAACTTTTATTTGTAAATCCTGACACATTGTTTGAGAAAAAAAAACTAGCAATATATGTGAAAAATGTAATGTTTTTAGTTTAAATAAATAATACCAACAAATCTGCTACACATTTGTCAGACGTTACAAACTTTATGTTTGGCACATTTAAATGTTTAAATAAATAACTTTTTGTTATATGTGAGTATACTTATGATTAAATAAATGACAGTGCCGTTTTTTTTAGTTACCACGAAAAAAAAAATAAAAATTAAATGAATACCACCCCTGTGGACTTATTTCAAAACTTATCACCCACGCCGCGCGTACCCAATCCGCGCACCAAATTGGACGGTGCACGTACTGGGCAGGCGCACCGACCCACTTGACCCGGTGCGCGGATTGGGGAGGCGCACCAAATTTTTTTTTTTTTTAGAGACAAATAGCTAAAAACGACGACGAAACTTCAAACGGCCATAAAATGGCGCTCGAGTGTCCGATTTTAGCAAATTACCATTTTTCGGAAAGCTTGTGAAAATACGCATGCGTCAAAATCAGCAATGCTAGATTTCTAAATTCATAATCGCCAAAAAACAAAGGGAAAAGTCTCAAAACTTGAGTTGAAGTTTCCGTTTAAGATTTTCATTTCTATTGTTCAATCTACGTAGCTCAGTAAATTAGTTATGTAATGAACTTGTAGAATATCAATTTTTATTATTTTTGAAATTTTTTTACTATTTTTTATGATTTATGAAAGATGGCACAAAATCAGCGTAATTTTGCATAATTTAGCGTATTTCATTATAATTAGAATAATTTAGTGTAATTTAGCGTATTTCATTATAATTAGCGTAATTTAGCGTATTTAAAATGTCGGCTCAGATTGTACGTATAATTTGTTATAGTAATTTTTAGTTCAAATTTAGTCCAAAATTTTATTTGTTAGACAAGTGCATTTTATTTTCAACAATTTCAACATCAAATGTTATGTGTACATATAATTACAAATACCACAGAACAAAATAGAATAGACTAGAAAAAAAAATTTCAAACAATTCAGAACAGAACTAAAAAAAAAAAAAAATTTGGTGCGCCTGCTCAGTCCGCGCACCAAGTCGATGGGTCGGTACGCGTACCCGTTACGCGCACCCAGCAGTGCGCCTCCCCAGTACGCGCACCATCCAATTTGATGCGCGGACTGGGTACGCGTGGGTGGTAGGTTGCGAAATAAGCTCCCAGCAGTGGTATTCATTTAATTTTTATTTTTTTCATGGTAACTAAAAAAAAAAACGGATGACAATGAGGGGAAAAGAGGATAAGCCTTCCTCTCTCCTAAAATTAAAAATATATAATTTTGTTCATTAAAATTTGTATTTTTTATATACATTAATATATATTAGTCCCTCTTATATTATGAACTTATATTATATTAAATTTCTCAGCTCACCAATATCGATTTTCTAGTTCTGACTTCGAAAATGTGTGTGTGTGTGTATTGAGGCTGGCTAGTGTCAAAATGTTTGAATTTCGACGATCTAAGTTCAAATAAGTTGTGATTTGGTAGTCCAAACTCCAAACAATCACATTAAGTTATAGAAAAGGGGGAATTTCACGTATACTCCTAAATTTTTTTTAAATTACGTATTTTCTCCTCTAAACTTTAAAATTATGTATTTTCTCCCTTTAAACTTCAAAAACTCACAAATTTATCTATTTTATTGTATTTTATTAAAACTCGTTCTAAATTTATAAAATACCCATTTTACCCTTTTATTAAAAGCATAAAATGCCCATATGACTCAAATTTGAATATGAATGATTCCTCTACCGTCTGAGCTGCTTTAAGATCTGTGCACGCTAGATCATCATGAATCTTGAAGCAAACACATAGATATTGAAGCGACACGCACAGATTTTAATGTGATGCGTGCGGATTAGAATTGATTTAAGATCTGTGTGAGCTAGATCAACACGTATCTTGAAGCGAACACACACAAATAATGAAGCGTCACTGCACAGATCTTAATGCGATGCGCGCGGATCGAACGGTAGAGGAACCTTTCATATTCAAATTTGAGTCAGATGGACATTTTATGCTTTTAATAAAAGAGTAAAATGGTTATTTTATAAATTTAGAATGAGTTTTATTATAAAAGACAATAAAATGGATAAATTTGTTAGTTTTTGAAATTCAAAGGGAGAATATGTAATTTCAAAGTTTAAGAGGAAAATGATGTAACCACCAATTGCAACTCCGCCAAATGATATCCATACATGTTGAAAACAAAAAAAGATACTCTCTTAAATTATAAATTCTAGAGAAAAATAAGAAAAACGTACAATTCAATAAAATTATTTTTATACTCAATTATGCCTGCAAGGCTGCAACCATATGCTGGTAGTAAACAAGTTTAATTTAAAACAAATCACATTAACACAACCTAAAGGTAAGTATAGCAGATTAAACTTAAAAATTCACATAATAGATGCTTATGTTTTCATCTAAGTTATATTTTCATAAAAAAGAAAAAGAATTCAAAAAAGTTAAACGGGTATAGTTTTTTATAGTGCGTTCG
Organism: Carex kokanica; assembly: GCA_025461125.1. Classification (NCBI taxonomy): domain Eukaryota; kingdom Viridiplantae; phylum Streptophyta; class Magnoliopsida; order Poales; family Cyperaceae; genus Carex; species Carex kokanica. The sequence goes on along the minus strand of JAJGRX010000838.1, from coordinate 1,299,508 downwards.
GTGAATATTTTTTTTTCCCAAATTTAATCGGGTTAATGTTTTAATCTAAATTCTATTTTATGCTTAAAGTTTATGAAAAAAAAGAAAACATTAGCTTAGAATAGATTTTTTTTTTTTTCCTCGGCTGAGAGACGTGCCAATATGTTTCATGTCATTAATTTAAACATTAAAAAAAGGTACATTATGTAATGAATTAATTTTGTCCCGCTTTGTGTTAAATTTTGTCCCGCTTGGCGCTTTGTAATTAATTTTGTCCCGCTTTGTGCTAAAATTTTAATTTTTATAGGGTTGCTAGAAATAAACTTATATATGATAAACTTGTCATGCAAATAATCATATTTGTTTGGTAAGATGTATCTTAAAATTTTAACGAGTATTTTTATATTTGACGTACAACATTTATAATTAGGTAATATTTTATTTCTTGCTTAGCAAGTGTTTTTATATTTAACAGTATTTATAATTAGATAATATTTTTCCTTTTTTACATCATGAGAAAACTTGCAATATAATTATATAAATAGAAGCATAATTTACTTACAAGACATTCTACTGGTAATTAAAAAGATTATTTGAAAGAATTTGATTTTACTTCTCTGTTAACTCTCTCAGAGAACGAGCTAGGGAGAAGATGGAAAGAGGTGAAGATCGAATTAGCAATCTCCCAAATGAAATCCTCGAATCCATTCTCTGTTTGATGCCTCTCAAGGATGCAATTAGAACAAGCACCTTATCCAAGAGATGGATACATCTCTGGCAATTCAACCTCGTCTCTTCATCCTCTCTGCAAATAGATTTCTCCGACAATCAATCTCCCAAGCAATTTGTCGCAACTCTAGATCGGTATCTCCAGCTCCATGGAAACAGAAACCTCGATAAGTTTGGAATTTTCTTCTCCCCTTTTGAAAAATTCTTCCCCAAATTTGAGAACTGGGTTCGTACTGTTTTAGCCAAAGGGGTCAAAGAACTCGATTTAGATTTGTCACAAGGGGTAACCTACATGGATGATAGAATGCCATTTGTGATGACTAATTCTTTATTTAATTTCAATTCTCTGACCCATTTGAGTTTGTCAATGTGCAATTTCTCTGAACCTTTCGACTCGACCAATTTGGTTGTGCAGCGAGAATGTATCTCAACAGCAGGTGGTGATCGAATTATTTCGAATCACTCAAAGACAGAAAGGAATTTGAGGGAATTTAAGAATATGGAAAGAATAGAGCTTGGAAGAGATAAAAGAGAAATTGGCTTTATTGATAATGTTTTTCATCAGAATGGTTTCACAGATACAACCTCTTTTTATAGGCGATACACATCTAACAGAATCAATTAAAAAGACTAACTAATTCCTTCTTATTTTTCTCCCTTTAGGTCCTCTCCAGTGCACCTCCGTTTTTGACAAAGTGGGACCATCGCTTCAGTGATTGACCCTTTCAACGGCTACTGGTTTCTCCTAAATGCTTGCCCCTTCTTCACACCCAGTCGCCTACAAACTTCCTTCCTCTCGCTGCAGGTTGGATTGAATTCCCTATCTCTTGATCATGTAAATTTAACCTATGGAATGTTAACCAATATATTAGAAAATTGTGTTTCACTTGAAAGTATTAGTCTTAAGAGATGTGATTATCTGGAAATGGTTGAGTTTGTAGGGGATGAATTGAAACTTCAAAAGTTGTTGATGGTTGATTGTAGAGGTGTGTGCAATATAGAGATATCGGCACCCAAACTCGAGTCATTTTTGTATCATGGATCAATATCTTTCTCTTATTCTTTTGGTAATGTATCAAAAGTGACCGATGCCTATTTTTGTTCGGAATTAGACGATACTGATGAGGACTTTTTGGAGATATTATCAGAGTTTTCGCATGTTAAAGTCTTGACTATTTGCTCCTCCAGTTTATTTGTACTGTCTCTATCTCTCTACTGAAGTTTTTTTTGTTCATTTTTAATAAATTCTATTTTTACAGAATCTGTAAACTAACACTTGCTTCTTTTCAAAGAAGTACTACTACTACTTATTGAGCATATTGGATAACTTTTGTTTTGCCTTTTTGTAAAGACCTACTACGCAGTTATATTATTCAATTAGAATGTTACCAATTACATCTACTGACACAACTGGTTGTTGACATGGTAATTCTTTGTGACAGCATGTACTTGTAGAAGACCTATATAATGAAGATAATTTTCCGGTGGAACTATGCAATTTACTAGAATTGCAACTTGTTGTGGATTTAACAAGTGAAGAGCATCTCAATGGCATTTTTAACTTTTTCCACCTTTGCCCCCTTCCATGCTTAGAGAAACTTTTTATTCAGGTTTGTCTGTACAATTCTATTGATTTCTAATGTTTTGCTTATTGTGGTAATTTACTTTTATCTCACAATTGTTAGTTATTTTGGTCATAATATCATTTTTCCGAAACAATACATACTGGCCTGAGAGCATCTGCATCTGTTGTATTATTAGAGTTTCTAATATGATGTAGTAGTTTCTAATTCAGTTTCAGAGATGTGGGAGAGTTTCTTATTAAGAAACTGTTTATAAATTTCATGTTGGCCAAATGATTGGCTCAAATTATTTCTCCTTTTTAATTTGTTGCTGACGTGACTTAATAGAAACTCTAAAATTAATTTCAGGAATGTAAAAATTAGAAACTTTAAAGACCTTAATTTCTAAAAAGTGGTTAACAGTTATTTAGAAACTAATTTGAGTTGCGGAGATGTAGATGCTCTGAGAGATCCCAATTGTGAAATTGATCTTCTATTTTCTTCTTCTAAAAACTATTAAGAATTTCTTCTTCTTTGATGATCTTGTAGTTTCCAAGCAATCTCGATCAACAATATGACATTAGCAATTTGGAACCACTAGATGTAGTATTTCAAAATCTTAAATGGATCAAAATTACCAATTATGACGGTTCACCACATGAGCTAACATTGGTGAAGTATCTCCTGGAGGTAGCTACAGTGTTAGAATCAATCTTTCTAGTCATGAATCAATGTGACATTTCAAATAATAGCTTGTCTCTAAGAACAGTTCAGGAGCAACTATCAATTCTACCAAAGGCATCCAAAGATGCACAAATCGTTATATGTGGACCATTGGATCGTGATTGTACGATGAATCCAACACACACAACCTTTTACCATCAAGACAAGTATTGAAATGGAACAACAGTGCATCTTGATTATGCAACCACTCGACCAAGAATTCTTGTAGTTTCGTTTTGTTATAATTGAGATTTTCATGAAGTTTGTGGCACCAATTTTGAAACATGATAATGATTTTGGTGGTCTCTTATTTTTATTTTATTTTATAGAGTTAATTGCTGGTTTTAAGGCTATGTATGAATATATATTGACATGATTTTGTGAAGTATGATTCTTTTGTATATATTTTAAGGATCTTAAAAAACTTATCAATGGTATGTTTAAAACAATTCAATCATGGGAAGCATTGTTGTATAGAAAAGTTGTTTTTCTTTTCATATGATGGTAACTAATAACTATCAAGAAACTAAGGGTATGTTTGGTTGGAGTGATAATAGATTATTTTTGGCAAGGCTATTCGGAATAGCTTATTCTATGTTTGGCAGAGATTGAATAGCTAGAATAGAGAATTTAAGTCTTTTGTCTTATTAAAATAATCTATTCTTACAAAAAGTTGGATTTGATTATTCTAATAAGACAAATGACAAAAGAGCTATTCTTGGTAGAGATTGAATTAATATTTGATTTTGGTAAAAATACTCCAAAGCTTATTTTATTTGAATTAGTATTCTAAATATGTAATGTGATGTAATAAATACGTTGTGACTCAGGATCCACTACTACAGAAATGGTCATTGTACACGGCACATTGTACACGGACTTGGCAATTTTATAGAAAAACCGTGTAGAAGTTGTAATTTGTTGGATGCCTGAAATATCTGTAGGATCTCTACACGGATATTTACAAAAGAATCAGTGTAGAAAGACGTGAGAGAGCTACACGGACGTTTACTAGAAAATGTACACGGCTTATTGTTTAAATAACAGTGGAGAAAGCCTTGAGAGAGCTACACGGATATTTAATTAAAGAACCGTGAAGAAAGGTAAAAATTGTACACGGATGTTTGTTTAAATGACCGTGTATATAACCCGTAGGAGCTACACGGATGTTTAATAAAGATCCGTGTAGAAATGTCTAATTTGTACACGGTTTTTTGTTTAAATGACAGAGTAGAAAGCCTTGAGCGAGCTACACGGACGTTTAATAAAGAGCTGTGTAGAAATGATATTTTAGGTTTTTTGTTATATAAAAGGCCCTCCCCAGCGCCGTTTTGATCAACTTATACTCTCCCCTCTCACAGTTAACAATTGGGTTGAGATGTAGGTTTATCAATTGTTTCAGATCGCAAAATTAGATCGATATGAGCTACTGTTTTGGGAGCTCACAGATGAGCGATCTGGTACAATTGATAACCTACATCTCGAATTCCCATGCGATCGAAGTATTGAAAAAAAAATTATCTCTCTATTCTGATCAATTTTACTGGACGAAGAGTTGGGTGAAGGACCTTCAGAGCCGGATGAAGAGGTGAATGTGACCTTCAGAGCCGGATGAAGAGTCGAATGAAGAGTCGGAGATCATCCGACTCTTCATTCGACTCTTCATCCGGCTCTGACGGTCCTTCATCCACATCTTCCCTTTGCTCTGAAATCCGTGTACAAACTGTTTTCTACACGGTTATTTATTTAAACGCCCGTGTAGAAATTGAAATATTTATTTGCATTTATTATTAAGTTCTGCTAGATACTCGAAGATATAAAATAATTTTCAAGCTAAATAAAACTGAAATCAGGTTCCTTTTTATATTTTGGAATTTCCATTTTGAAAAATATGGAATTTGAAAAATATGAAACTTTGGAATTTGAAAAAATTAATCTAGAAAACCATATGTAGGCGCGCATTTCATAATTTCGCGTAACCTAATTATACACGGGTGTTTAATTAAACGTGTAGCTCTCTTACGTTTCTACACGGGTGTTTATTTAAATGTCCGTGTATATTTAGTTTACGCGAAATAAAGTGCGCGCCTCGTCTCTGTCGCTCGATATCTTTTCAAAATCTCCTCGTCTCCCCCAAAACCTAAACCCCCTAGTCCCCTATCTCTTTCTGTGGTGCTGCCATCGTTCTCTCTCTCGGTGCTAGCTCGGTCTCCTCTGTCGCTCTCCTCTGAACTCGCCAATTGAATCTCTAAGCTCCTCTCGCGCGGTTGCTGTTCTGTCCTTGAAAGGCTCTCTCTCTCTCTCTCTCTCTAAGTTGCAATGCTCCCTGTATCTTGGTTAAATCAAAACCCTTATCTCTGATTGTATTTTGGTTAAGTGAAAAGTTTCCTCAACTGACCTATTCTGGTGACATGGACACCTAATTAATGTTACAGGGACTAAATTGCAAAACCAACACTATGATTGAACAAAGGACCCAACAACACATAAGTTAGACCTAAATTTTACATTTCATAGCATTTGTAATAATGTTTCTTTTTTGTAGAAAGAACCATGTCACAGCCAGGTGAGAATGCAGATATGATTTTGGAAACAGTGGAACCGCAGGTAGATATAATAGTGGAAGAAGAGGACCAGCAGTCTCAGACAGAAAAGAGGAAAAGAGGTCCGACAATGTGCACGAAGACCTCAGAGGCTAAGGATTTGCAAATCGAGTTCGACAAAACCGGGTGTCCGAAGGGTCCACGTAGGGCAGAGTACACAAATTGGTGTAACAATTTGGTGAAGCAGAAGGCATCTATCTTGGTTGAGAGGTGGGACAAATTCGATGACGAAGATAAGAACGAATGGTGGAACATTGTGAAGGTAAAAAAAAAAAACTGTACATGCATTATATATTCAGTTTTCGTATTCTGTTTGTTATTTCTTTTTTTGTTGGATACAAGTTTTCTAGCATGTCTTAACCTTTGGTATATTTCTAGGGGTGTAGGTGATAATTCTTGCTTTGTAGGACTATATCCCAAATTCTATCATTTAGCAGTTATATATACAGAGAAAAATTCAAAACCAAATATATATTACCTGCTGAATGAAATTAATCAATGTAGCTAGTGTAGTGCACCATGCTTGAACTGGGTACCGCCACCAGGAAAGGTAAGGTAATCGCCAGACACCTTGACCCAATTCTGGTGCCCTACACTATTATCATGACAGATAGCAAAATCAGCAAAGAAATATCACTAACAAACTCAGCTAAATACAACACATTATTTCACTTTGATTTGGTCATAAAGGTTAGATTGCATGTAGGTAGTGACATAGGTTGTGCCCCAAAGTTTCCTAATATACAGAAAACAATTTGGTAGAGCAAGTGAAACACAAATTATTTTCAAGCTACTTATTCCCCGTACTTTGGTTAGGTTGTGCACCAGCGGAAGCGCCAGCAAATGCGCCAGAGGCTGCGCCAGCGGATGCGCCAGCGGATGCCCCAGTAGACCGTACGGGGCTCTCTGAAAAAGAGGTTAGCCGTTTGCCCGAGGATTTGCGGAATCTCCACGCCTGCCTGGTTAAGGCACCAGATGATATGGAGGACGTAATCTTCGAAATCCCCCCCGAGGTTCTCCTACACAAAGGCAGGACGGTCGTGCTGCCTTTCAAAGAATTCAAGGACTTTCTACATGCCTCATCAAGCGATAAATGGCTCGATGTGGGAGTCCTCACCGTTTTCGTCATGTTAGTGACCAAAAAATCATATATATCATGTGTATAGCACTCAAATATATATTCTAATGTGAAATGATGATTTTTCAGGATGATACAACGAAAACAGTCTGTGGCTCGTGGGAAAGATAGGGTGAATTCCTGTGCATTCTTGGACCCCGCTTTTACTAGTGGTACGATGGTGAAATATCAGGAGGAAGATACTGTCCAGTACATGCGTTCAGCGATGCATAAGGCTGTTTCGGAGAATAAGAAATTTATTCTCGTGCCATACCACCAGAGTGGCCACTGGTGTTTGATTGTGATTGTGCCACTTGAGAATTTGGTTTTCCTCATGGATTCTTCACATCCCGGACCGGGCATCATTCCTCAGCAATCCAAAAAGATCTGCATTCCAATAAGAAAGTAAGCAATAGTAATTCACTTGGTTTGATTTTTTCCCAATTACATATAACAAATTGTGGAATTGCTAATTACATTCACTCAATTTTGTAAGGGCTTTTCTGCAATATCTTAAAGATGGAGGAAGGCAAAGCACGATTCCGAAGCGTAAAAATAAGTTGTGTTTCAGGTGGCAGCCGGTGAGCACATGCACTATAATTTTTATAATTTCATATTTTTTGTTCAAAAATTAATTGTCATTCTAACATAGGCCGCTAAATGAAAATTTCAGTGCCTGCAACAGTTTCAGGGTTGGGAATGCGGTTATTACACGATGATTTTTATGTATCACTTTGTTGAACGCATACAATTCGATTGGCCAAATTATCCGGTATGTAATTCATATGTTTGCCTTGACTTGTCCATATAATTAATATTGATTTCCTCTAATATTTTATTCTACTAAATTTGTTTTATTAGTTGCATTGTTATAATTACAATATTTATTTTTATAAAGCAAAACAGAGATGCAGTTGTTATATTGTATTTTTCTAATAACCTACATATTTTGAATTTTTGGCAGCATAAATCGAACGAGAAGGCAGGGCATTACAGCAATGAAGATATAGATTATTTTAGATGTATGTGGGCAAAGTGGTTTCAAAATGAATTTTGTAAACCAGAATATGGATTTGTATAATTTTGTGTGCATGAATTTTTGATATATTTAGTGTACATGAATTTTGTTTAGGGGTTGTATTCTGATATATTGGAAATTCTTTGTTTGGAATTGATTTTTAATGGCTAGCAAACTGGAGGCTAGCCAAAACAAAAAATAAAAATTGAAAAAAATATAACCATTCTACACAGATGTTTCACAAAAGTCCGTGTGGAAAGCCAAATAAAGAGCAAATAAAAATATAAGATAGCTACACGGCTGCTTATGTAATGATCCGTGTAGAAATAGTTATTCTACACGGATATTTTGATAGACATCCGTGTAGAAACATGATCGTACACGGCCTTTTAGTTAAATATCCGTGTATAGATCTCAACTAATGTACACGGTTGTTTATGTAATGAGCCGTGCAGAATAACTATGTCGACACGGATATTAACCTAAAAGTCCGTGTAGACAGAGACATCGTACACGGTTGTTTATGTAGTGATCCGTGTAGCTCGGCTTTGGAGAGCGCCACTTGGCAAGGAATTGGACACGGTTGTTTATGTAGTGATCCGTGTAGCTCGGCTTTGGAGAGCGCCACTTGGCAAGGAATTGGACACGGTTAATTATGTAGTGATCCGTGTAGCTCGGCTTTGGAGAGCGCCACTTGGCAAGGAATTGGACACGGTTAATTATGTACTGATCCGTGTAGCTCGGGTTTGGAGACCGCCACTTGGCAAGGAATTGACCACGGTTGTTTATGTAATGATCCGTGTAGCTCTCAGGAATTGCACACGGTTAAATATCCGTGTATAATTTATTCAGGGGATTATACACCCTCGCACTCCACACGGCAGGAAATCCGTGTAGCTCCCCTGTTTATGTCCGTGTACAATGACCATTTCTGTAGTAGTGATCGTGACATGATGTGTCAAAAATAATGGAGAGAAGGCTCACTACGCCTATGACATGTCATGTTTAGTTACATTCTGACAAATGCATTGCAAGTCTGTGACATGACAGTCATGCTCAACTTTATTTTTGTTAGTTTTTAAATTATTCATTTAAAGAATATAGAAAATGCTTAAAATTACGAATAAATTGCAAAATCATTGTACAGTGATTAAAATATCGTTGATTTTTTTTTTTTCATGTTAAACCAATTAAGAAAAACTAAAAGATAGAGTGAGTTTCAATGGAGGCCTGTTTTAGATTTACGGAATCTCTTTAAAATTCATATCAGATTAAAACGAACGGTTTGTATCTCTCTACACCTTACCCTACTACCTCTGGTATCTCATTGAATCTGAATTTCAATGGAGTATCATGTGCTGAAATCACATCAAAATACGGAAAGGTGCTCTGTAAGGGCCTGTTCGGCTGTAGCTTAAAAATTCATTCAGAGTGAATTTTTTTTTTTCCACGTGAACAGTGATTTTCAGTTCAAAAATTTTGTTTTCCCGTACCCATTCCCGAACCCACACTGCAGCCGAACAGGGCCTAAGTCTGTATCACTATCATCTGTAATTAAATTGGGCCTTATATTGTTGTGAAGTAATTTGGGCTACATTGACTTCTTTAATTCAAAACAGCCATGTACATCAGCAACCTCTTCACTTTCCCTCATTATATATCTTATTAATTAGCAGCAGGGTTCTAAATAGCGCGCTATAATGCCGCTATAGTGTTTTCGGACCATAAAAGCTATAGCGCTATTGGCGCTATAGCGCCGCTATATGGGCGTAGCGCTGTTTTTTTAACCGTTCCACTATGATGCAATAAACGCTATTTAAACCTTTGATTAGCAGCAAAGCCAAGCTGTATGATATGTTGCTTAGCAAACTTGATATCCCCTTTGTTGCTTCATAACTTGAGGGATCTTTTGTTAAGTAGTTGGTTCATATTTTGTATTTGCCTCTCAAGCACAATTTGTAAGGACCTATCCGTTTCTAATGAAACAGGTGGTATTAAGCCACTATTATAAAAAAAAAAAAAAAAATTAGCAGCAAAGCCAAGCTGTAGTTACAAATATATAAACAGGATTGTTAAACCCTAATTTTTTTTGTTAAAATTGATCCCCTAAGCCAAGCTGTAGTTACAAATACATGTTTCTTCTAAGACAATAAAAAAGACTTCACCCGGATTTGTGAAAATATTAATGTGAAAAAATGTTAAACTTTTGACCAATGCTAATTCTATGGATTGGTACAGAATTTGTAAAATATTAAAAACTTAATTAATTAAGCCATTTTTGCCATGACCTCCTGTAAAATGACTTCAGTATCAGCATAGATTGATTTTGTCAATGGTTCATCCTTCTTCACTACTGCCTCCAACAGCTGCCATAGATTAGAAATCAGTTATAAAAAAGGATAAATACATAGTAAAATTATATGTGGGAATATTTTTAAGCTGTAAAGTGAACTGCATAGTACACTTTCATAATATATACCTATGTAAAAAAATAGTAAAAAAATTCTAAAAAATATAAAATTTGGTCTCCAAACATATTTTATTATGAAGATCATGTTGAGTGGTTCGGATCGACTGTTCGGACTTTGAAAATGGAGATAAAAGATGTAGAGCATATTGGAGCATAAAAATTATGGTGCATTTGAACCCTCATATATATATGCATGCAATAATGGTTCAAAATATACAACACTTACCATTTCAGCATTGTCAAAGAGACGATTCGCAAGGTTGGTGAGCGGCGGTTTCTGCTCGTCAGTGGCAGCATTGATGACGATGTCAAAGTCGTAATACATAAAGGTCGACTTGAGGCACAAGTACCGCCTGATATGGGGCCAAACATCACCTTGATATATTAGATCCTTCATGGCCAAGAGATCAAATGCACATTGCTTCAATCTATACGCACTCCCCTCGGGTAAAATCTTCGACATGTATATTCCATTTTGAAGAAACGACCGTTTGCCGGTTTCTTCGTTCGTTATCTCTGTTTAAGTTATATTGATTTTTAGGTATTGTTGATTTACAATTTGCAAGCTTTTTCTTCACATTGCCATCATAAATTCATAACAGTAGCATTCGGATATATGCTAAGACTTTAGTAAAAGAGAGAACTGAATGAATAAAAATGAGAAATTTGAAAAGAACTAACTGCTTGTTACGGTTGGAACCGGCAACGGGTGGCTAGTAATCCACCACCCGTTGTCAGTGACCTCTTCATCAGCCCGTGCGGGTCCCATCTGAAGCTGAGGAAACAATGCAATAGCACCAATTCCAAAAGACACCCTTCTTGAAACATGAAGCTTCTCATTATTAGAAGGATTAACTTGGTTTTCTCTGGAATCTGATGATGTGCCAAGGGTTGATCTGACTATGAATTTTGACACATTAGTTTGTGATTGTTTGCATTGGATGAAATTGGAGGCAACTGCATTGATGCTAGAGAGAGAAGAAACCATGGCGTATTAGTTTTGAGAGAGTATAGATTTAGAGATTAGAAATTAATAGAGACTCTGTTGCTTATCTGGCTAGAAAGAGGAGGGGAAAGAAAAAATATACCCAACACCACTCAAACTATATCCACTTAAATGAACTAGTTGACATGATCTAATGCGGCTTCCGTCATGTAGGTATCTGTATGGGATTCTTGTCCCCACATGTCAGTGCTGGGCTAGGAGCCCATTAATGGCCCACTTCTGAAGACTAGCTCATAGTACTTCAATAGTGTCATAAGTCATAACGAATGACCCTTCTGATTCACAATTTAAATGTTGTTCTATGATTAGCTCATAGCCTCATATTGGTGGAGCAGTATTACTCGTTACACATTTTCGCTCTAAAAAGGTAGGTAGAAGATAATTTAACCCGGATAAATTGACCGTCGTCATGGGATTATAACGTCCCAGAACAAAAAAAGAAAAAATGAAAAAGAAAATTGGTGCGCATCCACAATGCTGAACAAGAAGGAATCAGAGTAGGTCCGATGCCCATCGGATCTACCTTGGTTCGATGGGTGTGATGACCATTCGATCTGCATCAAGCTTCGTGTGCTCTGCATCAAAATCCGTGCAAGTCTGTATCAATTTCTGTGCACATAGATCTTGATGCTAATCGTACGGTCCTAGAGCTAATTGAATCTAAATGTAGGTCCAATGCCCATCGGACCTACTCCTATCTCGAACAAGAAAGGGATTGAAAGCGGGTTGTTCAGTAGAGAAACTCTTGGACAAGGTTTGATACGTTTTGAATAAAGGTTTAAATAGCGTTTATCGTGTCATAGCGAAACGATTGCGCTATGTCCATATAGCACCAATAACGCCATAGCTTGTATGGTCCGAAAAATCCATAGCACCGCTATAACAGCACTATAGCGCACTATTTAGAACTCTGGTTTTGAAGGTTAACAACTGCTACTGACAAAATTGGTCCATCTTAAGTCCCCAAATTTGGTGAAAAAAGACGAGGCAGTTTTGTGATTTATAAGAAACCCCATTATGACTAGGACGTATGTTGACAATATGTTTTATAAGAGAAATTTGGATATATACCCATCACAACTTCTTTAATTAGATATTTACCCATCCAAAATTGAAAATTAGATATTTCCCCATCTAAACATAACATATTTATTAATATACTCATTTTCATTTTTTCTCACTAAAAATTATTAATTAATATGAATTAAATATTTCAATGACTATTTTGCCCTTATCAATCCTTTCCCTTAACTGGAAGCTTCTTCTATCTCCAAACTTTTCCAACAAAAGTCGTAATTAACCACCTCAATTGCTCCCTTCACCACTGGAAACTTTTCCAACTGGAAGCTTCGTTGCTCCCTTCACCACCTCAATTGGTAGCGCTTCTCATCTCTTATGTCTCAGCATGGATCAGTGATTGCTGGTACCGTATGCCTCATTGTACCAGTGTTGGTACCAGTTTCATTGTGGTGGTTCTGAATGCTCCAAAATTCAATGAATATACTTATGGTTTCAAATAAAAAAACGAATACTCAATCAAATTCATGAATTCTTGAGAGAAAGGGCGGGATTGGGGAAGAAGAACGGTCTGCACAAATTGTTACGCGGGAGGATTTTAGGAAAGGATTGATAAGGGCAAAATAGTCATTGAAATATAATTCATATTAATTAATAATTTCTAGTGAGAAAAAATAAAAATGGGTATATTAATAAATATGTTATGTTTAGATGGGGAAATATCTAATTTTTAATTTTGGATGGGTAAATATCTAATCAAAGAAGTTGTGATGGATATATATCCAAATTTCTCTTTTTATAAAGTGACAACTATTACAAGTACTAGGATAACGATGCCATTTTTTTATTTTTTTAATGCTATTAATAAAAATTTCGTGTAATGTTCAGGATCTTCTGATAATAAAATATTGTTCATTTATACATACAAATTGCTAAAGGGAAGTACTCAATCTGGTGGTCGACTGCTCATTTTCAAAACCAGAGAGAAAATTAGCGCTATTCGTTGAGCTGTATATAATTAATTGTGACCAAACATGAGCTACAAATTTTCTTTTTTTCCTTGTCATAACCTGGCCAATACATTCTTTTTAAATACAAAAACAAGCATCCCAAAATTGTTTAACAATAGGAGGAAATTATTCTACTATCCTGGAGAACTTCACATTGCCTTCATCTACAAGGCCCACTTGCTTCCTTTTCCTGGAGAGGGATTTGAAACCTCTACTTTCATCCACAAATTGAGCTGCAGTTCTCTCTCTCAGTTCCACCAAACTTTCAACATCTTTTGCTCTTTCAATGACCTAACAAAAAAAAAAAAATATATATATATATATATAGAGTCCGACTAGGCTACTCCATGGAGTAAAACGACTTGGTACTCCACGCCATATCTTCATTTTCAAAGTTCAAATAGTCGATTCGAACCTTCCAACATGTTCTCCATATTGAAATGTGCTTGGAGACCAAATTTTACATTTTTTGGAATTTTTTTACTATTTATTAAGCCACTTTGAAAATCTGAAAATCCTTATGAACAGTAAAAAACAGTAAAAATTTCTGGACCGCCGGATCAGTGATTTTCAAAGTGGCTTAATAAATAGTAAAAAAATTCCAAAAAATGTAAAATTTGGTCTCCAAGCACATATCAATATGGAGAACAACTTGAGCGGTTCGGATCGGTCGTTTGGATTTTCAAAATGGAAATAATGAGGCGTGGAGCACCAAGTCGTTTTACACCATGGCTTAGCTAAGCCCAGCACTATATATATATATATATATATATATATATATATATATATATATAAATATATTGTATATGAAGTAACAAATGTAAGTTAATATAGTTATGGAAATTGCTCCAGAAATTCATTGCTCCAACTAATGCAAAATATTATCAAAACTGGTATCTTGTACTCTTTTTTTCAATACATTTGCAGATAAAACCGAAAAATAAGAATAACAAATTTAAAAAAATTTATCCTGTTAAACATTTCATGTACTTGCTACCATCTTAATTGAAAAAACTTTCTTCCTCAAGCTAGAATTGAACTAAAAGTTTGCATAAGAATAATATGAAGCTACATATATAGAGTACAAATTAGAAGGTAAAAGAATGGTCAGTTTTAACATAATCTTCAAAATCTTTATGGAAATCTCAACTCTACTAGAGGAAAAACTGAAAATTGACAACAGTTCATGCCTAGGGGCATTTTATATTTATCTTTATTTATTTTATACTTTTAACAGTAAATTTAAAAGCAGGGTTTTATTTGCAATTGACCCAAAAAGATCTCCATGATTGAGATAGTAAAATATTTTGCAAATGCCCAACAATAGCAGTAACTTGCGAAAAAAGGCAATAATACTGAAGGTCTGGAGTGAAGGGATGAAATACCAAATGTCGGCCATAGAGATGAGTATTGGATAGAGATTGCATGGCATTTTGGGCTTCTTGTTTTGTGATATAATCCACAAATGCAAAGCCCCGGCTGTTCCCATCTTTTTTTGGCAATCTAACACTCTTTATCTGAGAACAAAAAAAAAATATGAATTTTTGTCAACAAAGGGTTCCAGTACTAGAAAAGAACCAAATAACTAGAAAAATGAAAAACCAAAAGTCCTCGAAGGGCTGCATTTAATGAAAAGATCTATTTGAATAAATGTCAACTGCAAGGGTTCCATGATGGTTTACTACAATGTATCTGTTCATTCTTTTAGGTTAGATTGGGTAACACATATAGAGAAGACAAGTCCATTTTTTTTTTTACAGATTTTCAGACATACTTTTATTACGAGTAATTGACATGCTGATATACCTTACTCTACATTATGGTCCATTTCTGAACATGTAAACTGAAATGCACCAGGCAAACCAAAGAGCTAAATTGTGGTCTAAACATCAAGAGATGACCAAACTACATTTTGCAAAAATTGGTAGAAAGGAGTCAGGCCTAAGGGTGATAATTCATATTTTAGAGGGCCATATGAGATATTACACATTTTGCTAGGTCATGTGATATCAATACTTTATGGAGAAAAAAATTATGTGAAAAAACCAACTAAATTACCTGACCAAAAGGACTAAACAACTGCCTTATATCTTTTGCTTCTGCTGCAAAAGCCACATTACGAACAATTAGTTTCGTAGAACTATACTCCTTTCCCTCTTTCTTTGGAACTGCACCCTCTTTCTTTGCATGGCAGAGTTGTAGCATTAGAGCATGCCCATCCAATACAGTTCCCTGTATGAGAACAAAACAGAATATAATACCTTCAAGACGGGTAATTTCATACAAGGACAACAAACCATAATCTTTTGTAATATCGGAAAATTTCAGGTCTACCCTGATCCAGCCCGTCAAAGTTACAATTTGGTGCACATCATCATCCCAAATAGATAGAAAGAGACAGATTAAATACATTAGCACAATTGAATAAAAATATTAGTTGGGCAGGGAAACTCAAAACCTTCTAACCAAACCCAACACGTCACACGTGCCATCAGCTAATCAAGAATCATATTCTTCTACATTGCAAATCCTAATCATGCCTAGTACAACAAGTCCAAAGTGTAGTACGGCCACAAAAGAGAAATGAATCTATAGAAAAGGAGAGCTGTCACAATTAAACAAGTACAACATAGCCCAGGAGGGAAATAATACCTGAAGTTCTTTCAATACATTGGTAGCTGTCTCGTGTGAATCAAACTCTATGAAGCCAAAACCCTCGGAGACATACTTGCCATTTTTAAGGTGCTTTTTGATCTAACAAAACGATAAAGAACATTTTAAGAAAAAAGTGAAAGCTGAGATAAGGTTAAAAAAAAAAAAAAAAAACAATTAACAAAAGACACCTTCACGCTTCTTATAGTTCCACTCTTGATATTGTTGCTAAAATGTTGCTTTAATAATTCCTCTGTTGTCCTAAAGTTCAAGTTCTTGACATAGAATGACCTCGACTGCAAGAAAATGTTGAAGTGGCCAAAAGTCATTTAAGGGGGGAAAGATGATAATTGACTATAGATTAAATCCTGCGAAGAAGCTTTCAGTCAAATTAATGTAGAATGCTCAAGGTAAGTCATATTAATTGACTTGACGTCCATTGTAATGTTTGAATGTTCTTTACAATAAGCCAAGAAATTGGAAATCAATTCCCAATAAGAGAATTGCAGACAGGTCAGACAATGGGTGTAACTTGGAAGTAGAAAACCATCAGATATTGTAGCATATGAAACAAAAGCTGTGTTTCTTTTAAGGGAGAGAAGGCAAACCTCAACCCTGTCAAGGTCAATTTCTTCTTCATCTACTACCCCTAAACTTTGATCCAACAGAACCTTCTTGGTTGACTTCTCCCCTACTGCTGATAAATCATTTGTTTCTTCTTGAGCAACAGTTACTGTTGTTTCTAACAATATATTCTCCGGTGCCCATTCCAGATAGAGAGGGGCATCTCTGTTAAAACGGATAAGGGAAGAGGGAAAAGGAAAAGAGAAGATAATAGCTCAGTAAAATTGAAAGCCTTCTTGGAGTTTTCCTATAAATTTCAAATTTGGGGGGGGGGGGGGGGGGGGGGGTACTCCGAGGTACTTGAAGATCAAATTTCATCCAATTAGATCGAACCAATTATTTGGATGTTCCATTTCTTACAAACTTTATTGAGACTAGATCATGCCGAGGACTTAATTGATGTGACTAGGTTATGTAGAGGGCATGGCCAACTTTGATTTGGCCAGAGACATAAAACCACTAAACCCGAAGTATTGCATCACAAAACTGCATTTGCCATTACAGGTCTATATCATGAGCAAAATACAAATCCTTGATCTCAATAAAGTTTCAAGAACTTGAAAATAGTACTTGTAAGCAAAATTAAAAGTACAGAATGAGAAACTACCTGTAACGCTTGTAGGCTAAACCCTTGAAAGCTGAACGAGCCTCTGCCGGTTCAATATATATTACCTGAGATTCACATCAGCAAAAACAGAATGAAGTTCCGTGATAGATGCAAATGAAAAGAATATTATGCAAACTATCTGCAAATAAAACAAAAGTTTCTCATAGTTGCAATGTAGATCTAAAACATTTTGGTATACAACAATTAATTGTCATGTCAAGCAAAATATTTTAGTAAATTACACTATATTTTGCATAATTATTGGAGAACTAGGGCTTTGTAACAATTTTTTTGTCTTAATATATATTCGTTGACGGCTGGGCGTCAACCATCAAAAAAAAAAAAAAAAAAAATTCATGCCAACTAGTGAACCCGCCATCTGCTTTCCCTTAACCATATCACAGTCAAACATAGCAAATATAGGCTCAGACAGAGGAAGTGTTTTAATGGAGTATTCATTTTCCATTACAATGATCCAATAGTTTTTCATAGCAACATCTAAAAAAAATGCAAAAACGTCATTTGCAGATGCAAGATTGCCAGGCATTGTTTTTGCAAGCAAGCTACATGTCCAGAATGCCTATACTTAAAATTTATCAGCAATAACAATGAAGAAAAATGGAGCACAGGTAAATACCACGGCCAAAGCTCGAGTTGGCGGCAGAATAATCTTTTCAAGGATACCAAATTTACCAAACATGGCAAATAAATCCCCCTCTGAACAACTATAGGGCAAGTTCTTAACCAAAATTATGTGATTGCTTCTCTTTGTACTCTCACTCTTCTTTGCAGCCAACTCTTCAAGTGCAGCCACATTTACCCCCAAATTGGAAAGAGATCTTTTCATCTCAGCTATAATTTGGGTCTCACCAAGAGCAATACGAACTGCCAGATCATCAGCCTCCCTGTTGAGCAACTCGCTTTTTGATATGCCGTGCTTTCTTGCTATATTCTCTACGACCTGGTTGTAAAGTAAGTGATAGAGGTCAACTAAACTAAGTAAATCAATCAAATATGACGGACAGAAAAATGACTATTCTTACATGCAACAAATATTCTTTTTGGGAAGAGAAAATAATACTACTTTATTAAAATTTGCAAATAATGCCCAACCTGGATTTTGCAAAACCCAACATCTCCATACTATATCGCATAATCTTAAGTTCTTAAAATGTAGAAGGATTAAAAATTTGGCCCAAATTGCTAAAATATGTTTTATTTGTCCTCATCTCAACTTGAACATATATCGATCCACATAAAAGTTGCTGGCCTTCAAATTCATATGATCCAAATATGAATTTTGATTATGATAAAAGATATTCCGAAATTTTTATTAATAGCAAAAAAAATAAAAAAATATCGAGAATAAAGAAGAGTTTTGCCAAAATTCGACAAATAACAAAAACGTGATAGTCTATAACGTCCAGGGGACGTTATAGACCATCACGGCCAGCTTGGCCAAAAGATTATCCCTACGCTAAACAGCGAAAAAATGAAAAAAACATAATCCCTGGACGTCTTTGTCCATCACGGCCAGAGAGGCAGAAAAAAATAAATAATAAAACTCTGGACTTCATAGTCCATCACGACCAGAGAATTGAAAAAAAGAAAAAAAAACCTGGACGTTTTTGTCCATCACGGCAAGGAAAAAGACGTCTAGGGATTATGTTTTTTCGTTTTTTTGCTGTTTAATTTAGGGATAATCTTTTGACTAAGCTGGCCGTGATGGTCTATAACGTCCCCTGGCTATCACGTTTTTGTTATTTGTCGAATTTTGGCAAATCTCTTCTTCGTTCTCGATATTTTTTTATTTCTTTTGCTATTAATAAAAATTTCGGAAAGATATTGAGTGAGGCTATGGTAATATGCATATTATGGATCAACCTGTGCTATGTATCCATATCTCTATTTCCAGAGGTTAAATAGTCTATCCGAGCCGTTAAAGATGATCTCAATATGAAAATCTACATGTAGACCAAATTTACATTTTTTAGAATTTTTTTACTATTTTTTTAGATAGGTAAGAAAAATCACTGATTTTGGATGGTCCAGAATGTTCAAATCAAGTGTTTTTCTACCTATCTAAAAAAATAGTGTAAAATTTGATCTACAAGTACATTTTAACATGAAGAGAATGTTGAACGAGATATGAGTCCGTAGCACGGACCATTATGTAATATACATATTACGATTGTCTCACTCAAAATTATTTGCAAATATGGTAAAACAAGAGAATCAATTTAAATGAAGGTTGAATCATAACTATATCTGTACTTGTGTATTAATTATTCTGCATTGTAGTTTGCTTTTTAGTGGTTAATTACAAAATTAATTCCTATAGCATCCAACCCAGTCGTGCAAACCAAATAAGTAAGACCAAACTAAACCTATCTGCGAATAATTACACAATGCAAAAAAAAACCATGAATAAAAAAAATCAAATACAACTTCAAGAGAGAATGCATACAGTGTCTGGCCGCATGTAGAGACTATTCCAGGCGCGTGTATCACCACTTGCTTCTGCATCTTTTCTCTGCTCCTCTCTCATCTTTTTCAAACTCTTCTTCTTCCCTCCCAGTGCATCATCAACCCTTTTGAAAATTTAATATGTTAAAATTGAGTACTCTATGTTACTATCTGTTGCAGCCTATTAATCTCATAAAGCTAAGTGTGGTAATGCAAATACAAAACATGTTGAGAATACTACAGACAACCCAGATTCAATCAGGACATTTCAGTCCACTAGAAGGTTAGGTTCAGGTTAGTATGTCATGATCCAACTCTTACCTCATTAAAATATATTTTATGTATAACCAACATGCCAATTTATCATTTATACACTAGTTTACCCAAAAAATTTAACAGAGAATATAAATAATCCTCCTGTTTGTGCAAGATCACTATGCAAGTATTAAATCTGAAATATTGGGTGTCTACCAGTTAGCTTAACATAACAACAAGAATACTACAGACAACCCAGATTCAATCAGGATATTTCAGTCCACTAGAAGGTTAGGTTCAGGTTAGTATGGCATGACCCATTTTTTGCCAACCTCTTCAAAACAAGGCTAACCAAACCACCAACAGCTCTGCTAAGCATTGTTTTGTTTGTTGGTGAGATCCAAGTATGGCATGAGCAATGAAGTGTCCCTCCAAGGGCATAGATAGACATGGGCACAACAAAAACAAAAATAAAGGGAAGTAGATTTGAAGGAATATGCTTACTCTGCTTTGTCATTCTTTTGAGACTTGGCAGCCATAACATGCAACAATCTCCCTTGAAAAATTGAATTGTCTAATTCTTCTAGTGCCCTGAAGTAAAGGATGGTCATTAACTGTATCAGACTATCAGTAAATAAGGTTAAGGGAAGAGAGGATTTCAAGTCATAAGCACACAATTGCAAAACCGGAACTACCTTTCATTTGGAAATGGCAATAGTTGCAGATTACACTGAGTACCTCTTCTCGCATGTATGACATAGATCATATGCAAACAAAGCTAGAGATGTTGGATTTCTGTGGTGAAAAATATTTAATCTGTTGACTAAAGACAATGATACCCCCTACAGCCATACCTTCAACACCAGCAGATTTAGGTTTTAAATTCCAATCTTATAGGGGTTTTTATGTCGTGAGTGGTTGAGCTAACATATAATTTTCAGAAGTAATTTCTGCCAAATAGATACACTTTGAACAATGAGATGCTACATGCAAATTACCAGATGGTAACGAGTGTTACTAGTGCACTAATGAAATGAGGGATGTTTCTTTACAAACATGTCCAAAGTTCTACAGTTAATATTTTTTCCAAAAAAGAAAAAGAAATAAATAGATACCTGACTGCAGATTCGGGAGAGGCAAAAAGCACATAACCAATGCCTTTGGATCTTTTTGAGTCTCTGTCAACCACCACATGTACCTGTGAAACATCTCCGTGCTGGCTGAAGAGCTCTCTCAGTTCATCTTCCCTGAAAATCATAAAGCGCAAGAAGAAAAAAAAAAAAAGCAAGAAGAAACAATAAGACAACACCCACAAAAGGGTTATGCCAGAAGGCATACAAGTACACCTCAACTATGAATCAGGCACTTATCAGTGCCAGACTAACCTTGTCTGAGATCTCAAGAGATCTAGGTCTGAAACTTATGGTTTAAGATTTTTAGCAGTTATATAGTTTATTTTTATACAGTAGGGTACTATAATAAAATGACCCAGAAAAAGATAACAAAATGCCAATAAAAGAAAATGTAATTTTAAGTATTAAGAAGAGGAAAGCAAAAAAAGAAAAAGAAAATAAGAAGGGAAAGAACATAATTAACAGAACTGGATCATCACCATTAGCCAAGATTAAACCTGCAAGGTACAGGAACCTCATAAAGGCCTCAGTTTGCGGCATGATAACTTTCAGCTGATATTTTAGACATTTTGACCATTTATACTTTATACCACAAATGCTGCTGCATGGTTTACTATGTACAACCTAAATGCTCGGCAAATCCAAAACTACCTTAAAAGGACCAAAAAGCTAACTCAATATTATAAAGTAAAAAAAGATATGCCAGACAAACTCACGTTGTTGTGTATGGGAGATTCCTAACAAATAAGCGATCCGTATCCAAAACCAGCTTTCTATTATCATCACTTGGGTCTTCTAAATCTGAAGCTGATTTCTGACCTCCATCCCTTTCTGTGTGCTTCAAATCCGATTCTGATTCCAATTCCAACTCCTTTTCTGATTCCTTCTCCGACTCCGATTCTGACTCGGACCCCAATTTTGATTTTGCCTCCTTGTCAGATTCCAATTCCAACTCAAATTCAGATTCTGAATCGGACCAGTTTTCCTTCACTCTGCTTTTGAAATAATCCATATCTGTGACAACTTCATCCTTTGGTTTCTTCTCCTTTCCTCTATCCTCCTCCTGGGATGGTTCAGTAATTTCACTAGAAGATTCTATTTCCCTGGCTTTACTTCTCTTCTTGCCAGGTTTCTTCTCTTCAGCTTTGACCTCTTCCTCAATACCTTAATTTAGCAAGGAGTACGAAAAGATATGAAAGAAGAAGATGAAGAAACAAAGTGCAAGAATGAAATTCAGTTTCAATAATAAAACCCTACAAATACTTAAACTACTCCTGAAATGAAGGAATTGTACAAATTAGAACTACTATGTCACCACAACTGCAAACAATACACAATGTTTCTCATGCTTGAAGCTGTCTTTAACTTCTTTATTTTTTTGGTAATGTGATAACAAATCAAATTATAGACAAAATAACTCATTATACCTCTATGATTTTTGCTCAATCAAGTAACGCATTGCAAGAGGAAAGAGAAAAATAACAACCAACTAAAAAGACTGTTAAAAAAAATCCAAATGAACATTAAAATTTGTAATTGCTTTTAGCTTGTGTCAATTTGGGCTTTAAAATTGGAAGATACCGACCAAGTACAAAATTGTCAACATCTAACAGGTTTGAATCGCTAAATTCAATGCATGCCAAGATATCCAAGTTTTTGTCACAATTTTTAAATATCAGAAGTACCACGTATAAGTTGCAAATATAGAAACTTATTCATTCTAGTTAGCAGCCAAAAAGAAAATAACAAAAAGCCAATATAAAGATAACATGGTTTAACTGAATTGATACCAGTCATGTCATTTTCCCATATCTTGGACTTCGAGCGGGGCTGCATGACATGCAAGAAATCCTGTAGCTTCGGATCAGACAAAGCCTTGCTCTCTGATATTGTTGCTTGAGATGAATTCAGGTCCCCTATATCTTTTTTGAATTGCACATTATTTTTTATTTCTTTCTTTTGAGAGTGTCGGGACCAAGGCCGAGGCAATGCTGTGTCACCCACCTTTCGAGCAACCTAAAGCAAGTTCAATTGATTGTATAAGTTTTAGTACTTCGGACTATGTCTTAATAGTTATCATTATAAGCTAATGGGTTTACTCACTTCACGTGCATTACACAATTGGTCCCTCCTCAAGACTTACAATTAATATCGACCACAATAAATCATTAGATATAATATGAGAAATGCCACATACATAATTTCAAGATTGGCACAGACAAGGTTTATTGTGGTCAATTTTAATTATATTTATGATGCAAAAGATAGGCAATTAATAGGAACCTTTGCATGTAATATTAAAATTTACGTCATCACTTCTAGGGAAACTAGAGGAAGAAACAAAAGTTATTTAAATTATCTGTTTATTCAACAACGAGTGTAGTTTATACTTAAAAATGAAAAAATGTTTATCAATTAAAGTAAAGAATAAGAACAGACCCTACCTGACCAGTAACTAAATGAAGAAATGTCAACTAGGATTTAATGCTTCACATGAATTAGTGGTTTTAATATTATTACATAAGGGTAGTTTGGAGCTTCGGCCTGTTATCTAAGATGAGAGATAAATATCAAGTGCTAAACGAGTCAGGTCAGGTTGGATCATGATGAACCAATGTCCTGGACCTTACAAGTATTGAAGGGTACCTCACAAATAATTTTGCAAGTATCCATGTAACTGTTGTTGAAGTAACTAATGGCTGCATGAGCCTCATTCTCAGTACGAAAGCCAACAAAAGCAAATTGCCTACTCTTCCCATCACTGTTTTATAACCAACAAGAGATATAAAATGAGTTTTCCTTGTATGACCAAGAAATGTGTATTAGCTCATTGTACATTTAGAACCTGGCTTGTTGTCTTTCTGTACTAACAGGTCTGGTTATCCTTGTTGAAAGGAAGGACTACACATCTGCACTAATTCTGTGCGGCTATGCACCCAGACCAGCTTTTTATGATGATGGACTGAACCTTACTTTCAGTAAGGTAATCTATTAATGCATTTTACCAGTAAAACAATAATGTATACCTAGTGCGAATGACCTTCGCATCAGTAACCTCTCCTTTTCGAGAAAAGAACTCCCTTAACCGCTCTTCATTTGCATATTTTGGCAAGCTCTTTACACAAATCCTGGACCTATTTCATGCAGAGAAATAAGAAAAGGTGAATTGGGAAAAGAAAAAAAAAATAATTGATATCCAGTATTAGTGCAGGTATGATAACAAAACAATTATGGTGAATCTGTACTGATCATGCATCCTACAGCAGATACAAGCTCTAACGTTTATGACTGAGTGTACACAAGCTCTATAGTTGAATTGAGGTTTGTTGAAAACTATTACTGAGATTAATTTTAAAAAGAGTGATCATACAACATATAATTTGACGACCTAATAATTACTACCAGCTCTCCACTTCAATTTCAATCTCCCAAGAGTGTACATGCTCTTGATTGAATTGTCATTGAAAACAATTAGTAAGATAGTTTTGAAATGAGTGATTATACAACATACAAGCCGACCAGCTAATAATTTTTCACACCTCCCCACTATCCACTTCTATTTCAATCTTGTATAGTGTACACAAACTCTATAACTGAATAGAGTTTCATTGAGAACCACCAGTAGTTGAACCAGCAAATATTTTCATTGAAAAATATGTACATTAAATAACGTATAATTGGACCAGCAAATATTTTTTCCTCCTCTCCACAGTCCACTTCTATTCAATCTATCCCTAATTTCAACCCACCTGTTAAACCAGTAATTGTGATATTCCCATCTAATTTCCCTAAAATGAAAACTAGTACTTACATCCTTTATAGAAAGGAACTTCTGGAGATATTAATTCCACCACAAAAAAAGAAAAATTGCATTTTTTTAATAAACAGGTAGAGAGAATTTAGGAATAGGTTTAACTAAACCAGTGTACAGCACTGCTAGCGCATAGAAATACAGAGTAGCAGGAAGAGAAGATTTAGTTCTAGGGTTTTCAGCCTAAAACACCGGACAAGACAGGCCGCTAAATGCTAGTCCTACAAAGCTCGTCCATGTTTGATTGGCCCATAACAGAGCAATGTCTTATAGCAATTCAAGTTGTAGACTTGTAGTTCATCTCATACCTTTCACTGTGATCCATCATACTTCTCTTATCTTTTATCCGCCTCTCTTTCTCTAATACGCCGCTGGATCTCTGCCTCCTTTGTCCGTACAAAGCCGCGGATTCCCTTCTGCTACGTCCAAGACGTAGCGAAGCAACAGAGATCGTGAATTGAACACAAGATCAAGCAATTCGATTCAATTTCAAAGAACTGAATCTAAGATACAAGTAAACAGTAGAGAAAAGGGATAAGTAGAAACCTAGAAAATCTTATTTTTATTTCATATCCCGAGTACATGCACTTCAAGGCCTTTTATAGGCGATGGCAGAGAAACAAGAATAACAGAAATTGGTTGCTTATTCATTCTAATCCTATCTTGATTACAAATCTGCTCTTAATTGGCTTAATTGGCTGATTTGGCGTAACAGTTGGGCCCCGCCTGCAGTGATTCTTTTTTTAAATCACATCTGCCCGGGCTCCCTTTAGCTCTGACCACCCAGCCCGTTTCTTCTTCTTCTCCTTTGCGACATCCATCCGGGTCGAATCTGACCCATGTGCACCAGGGACGTGACACCTTCTTCTCCAATACGCACCCGCTCTGTTGCCTCCTCTCTCTCTTTTCCAATAAGCGATTGATTTAATTTTTCTTCTTTCTTTGTCATCTTACTTCGGGTCCTTAACGCTTTTGTTTAGCTGTTATTTGTTGGGCCTACTAATTTGAGCCCAAGTTCTCTTTTTTTTTTTTCTCTTTTTTTTTAACTCTTGAGTTATTTTTGGGCTTCAGGTTGGGGTTGTTTTTCTTCGTGGTTACTTGCACGATGGTATGTAATTATGTATATACAAATTGAAGAAATTAACCAATTGATGTGTATTTGATCGGTTAATCCAGTAAATACAAATTGTCAATAGTAATTTTCTTGTGATCAATCCAGTACTTGCTCAATTTGGTGTTGAAATTGAGAGGTCTTTGCAAAATTTTACAGCAAATTGTTTTAGATGGGCATGATCAAATCAATCCATTCTCATCATTGCTGGAAAAATCAGAATGTATTGCAAATTGGAAAAAAAAAAATGCAGTAATTGTTGGTTTAAATTCCTGGCATCTACTATGTGTTTTCTTTTATACGATTCTATTTGGGACATGACTAGTCAAGATGCTATAATATTTTATCAGCGTATTGAGAAAATAATATAGATTATATCTAAAAGTTTTATTTGAACATTTAAGTTTCTAAAATTTAAGTTATTAAAATTTTAAAAATAAAAATAACACTAAAAAAACTGAAGATATTTTACCTTTTTTTATAGAAAAACAATTTGAAACGGATTATAGATTAAGCTAAGTACATATAATAATTATGAAAAACTATTTTTTTTTTGTTTATATTATGAAATCTAATCTCTCTTTCCAATTTCAAAGAATGTTTTTGAGCAGAAATTAGAAAGTTGTGAGAGGAATTGAACTCTTTACTTTTGAATAACTTTAAGAAAAATTATGAGCATCTACATCCTAACAACTCAAATAAGTTTCTAAATAACTGTTAACCACTTTTTAGAAATTGAGGTTTCTAAAGTTTCTAACTCTCACATTTCTGAAATTAATTTTAGAGTTTCTATTAAGCCACGTCAGCAATAAATTAAAAAGGAGAAATAATTTGAGCCAATTATTTAGCTAGCATGGAGTTTATAAACAATTTCTTAGAGCATATGCATCCCTTAAACTATTAGAGTTTCTAATCTGACGTGGCAATTGCTAAATCAGTAGATGAATTTCTTATTTAGCAACTTTGCTCAATAATTTCTTATTAATAAATTTTTTTTTTGCATAATTTCTAAATAAGAAACTCTCCCACATTTCTAAAACTAAATTAGAAATTATTACATCAAATTAGTATCAAATTAGTATCAGGAATGTAGCTGCTCCTATCTGTGGTGTTATTAAAACCGAATGGGCTCTTTTTAGTCACTGACATAATGGCATTGCAGATAAACCTTTTCCCTCATTTGCGCATTGAACCCAATAGTACTTGTTTACTGTGTCTGTGCTCAACATTATTACCATGCCCTCATTCGGCCATGTCTCATCTCTCTTTAAGCCGCCACCACCCAATAGATTGCCAATAAATTAGGAACTGATACAAAAAATAAAGAGAAGAAGAAGAAAGAGAAATGTTGTGCTATGTGGGGAAGGCAACGAAGATCTTCATGATCGCCATGGCAGTGCTGGTGGTAGCTGGTCTAGTCCTGGCGTTCGCATTAATTATACACCGAATACCCAGACACAGGTCCACACAAGATGGTGCCTCCTCTGATACTACCAACTGCGACCAAGGGAACTCGTACAGTGTTGCATGCAGCCCTGTTTTGTTACCGGATCCGGGTGATTCGGGTGTACCCGCTCCACCTCTTCTCAACCCGCAACCTCCTCCTGTTGCCCAGGGACCAGCCTTCCCTTCCAAGCCTAACTTTCAGTAGCCAAGGTTTTTCTTTTTCTTGTTTATTCGCTTTTTTAAGCTTTTTAGGGAAGTTTTTGTGTGTGTTCTCTCTCTCTCTCTCTCAGTAGAAATTTTTACAATTAGATAGTTGTAGATTGTGAAGAAAAAATTTATTGGCTTCTGTTTCTCCGACTTCAACAAGAAAAAAGTATAATTTATCTTCACATCAATTTTACAAAGAAAACAAGCCCACTGAATTACCAAGAAAACTTTTGGGGAAAATTTTATAATGAAACCCAATATACTATTGTATTTTAAGTTCTAGGTCACTTTTCAATTAACTCTTCACTCAAGTTACAATCAACAAAAATGCAAACAAAAACCTCTTCAACAAAGCTGCCTGAAACCCATGTAATCTCCATTAGTGATCTGTTTCCACACATCAATTGCACCAAACAAGGTGATTATCACGGTGCTAAGCGCCATTACCACAGCAACCATAAAAACAATCAGGGAAACCCTACCCGATTTTGCTATTAGCCTGTGCATTGCCACTAATCCAATGGATGCTGAAGCAAGGCATATTAATCCATAAATTACTGCTTCATTGATCCTTTTCATGCCTAACAGTATGTATTGTGCCATTGACATGGATGACAAGAAGAAAACCATGAGAGAGGATGTGGCTGCTGCTGTCTGAAAAATTATGTTGTAAATAGAAAATATGAATGAAGTAACAAAGTTAATTATCTCATTAATCAATAACAGTATCAATCTAATTATCATTAATTATGATAATAAACTAGTTCTCTTAAATATAAATTAGTTTCAATCAGCAAAGAGGATGCATGAAACTATGAGGGGGAGCTATACTTACAAACTATTGTGGGCCATCAATGAGGGTGAATCATATAAAATTTTTATGTTACGAATGGGGTTAATTTTTACCGTGTCTATAGCATTTTACTCTAAACTATATAAAAAATTGTGTATAAGTACATAAATTTTGAAAATAAATGAAAGTCAATGGACCCCCCCATTCCTTGAACTTCCCTCGGCCCTAAGAGACTTTCTATTATGTAATTTTTTTTTTTTTTCCTTTTGAGCTGGTAGATTTTGTATGTTTTTAGCTGGTAGATGCAAGTAGGTATTCAAACATGTTTAGTTTTGAAATGAAAGAATTGCATCAAGATTTTGTATTGAGAAACTAGAAAAGCTACGTACCTTCGGAGGTACTCCAATGAAAATAAAAACCGGGCTCAAAATTAGGCCGCCTCCTATACCAAACAACCCGCTTAGTGCACCAGTTAAAATCGCTGCCAGAGGAAAGACATACCTAGGCAAGGATTCAAACTTGCCCTTGATTGCACTGCCCTGATTATGTAAACCAGTAAAAATTAGTAGGCATTTACCCGCTACTTCAAACAAAAAAAATCTTATAGAAATTCTGCAATATAACTTACCCGCTTGATAATTATTTAGTATAACAGAGATTTCTAATAATTTCCGGTTACTAGAAATCCAATCCGGAAGAAATTGAATATAGAAAATTAGATTGGTACAATTGTTATACCTTGTTGGTACCACAAACATGATTTTCATGTTCATGTTCCTTTCTCTTGGTGTACAAAATGTATGCAGTGAAACCAATTGCAATGGGGATTTGGGAGATGGTAATCGACCAGTAGGTAACTCCGCATGGCTTTATATCAATCACACCCTGAAAAAATTTAAAACTTGGCTTTAGAAAAAATGGTGAAGAAAAGAGAGGAATTTCTCACTTTTGTTTATGTTCATTAATTAATATATTTATTGTTCCTTCTAACATTCTAATATTGTACTTACAGGGGAAGGGGTTTAAGTCTCTAAAATGATAAATTGGTCCTGGTTACAAATAAAGGGTTCTAGCAAAATATTTCAGGTCTTCTCAACATAAGACTAATTAATTGGTGATTTGTACAAGGGTCTCATTACAAAAGTGTTCTGACAGCTACCTAATTAAAAACCAAAAACAAAACAGCTCAGCATGTTGCTTTTCTGTTTTGGTGATAACAGCTACATATTTATTTTAGCAGTTAATAACAGTAAACAACACAGCCCAGCTTTGCTACATCTGTACTATTGTGAAATATTATATTTATGATGCTTGAGCTGGCGCAATCAATGCCTAGTGTACATCACAAAAACTGCGCATCATTAAATTGTGTTTTAGTCGAGATAGGTAGATATAAGACAAAATTATATGAGTAGAACTAAGGTGTGATGTGCTCACCAAAGAGTTTGAGCCAAATTCTTTGGTGAGCATAACTCTATAATATATCAGATTCACTTTAAACGAGATGAATCCAAACTGTTGAAACCGATGTACTTCACGAGTGATGTGCGTACATGCAAAATTTTGAATGTTTCGAATTCATTTAGTCTAAAGTCAAGCGGTCAAAATTGATGAAAAATGAATGATTCAAATTGAAGTTTTAGAAGTTATTTTAATGCATTCATTTTTCATTAATTTTGACCGCTTGACTTTGTACTAAATGAATTCAAAAAATTCAAAATTTTGCATGTATGCGCATCACTCGTGAAGTACATCGGTTTCAACGGTTTAGATTCATTTCGTTTGAAATGAATTTGATAGATTATAGAGTTATGCTCACCAAAGAATTTGGTGAGCACATCACACCCTAGTTCTACTCAAATTATATAGTCATAGTGGTTTTTGTTATTATAAGATTAATTACAGTATAACATATTGCAGGAAATCTCAGCGACTAGACCAAATGGTCCAAATCACTGAATCATTCCTCCACAGAATTGACATGTTTCTTTGTTTTATTTTGGAATTTTAACTAATGCATCATGTCATTGTTCTTTTTTTTTCTATGATGACACACTTATATTTATGAAAATACTACTTGCAAAACCATTGACTAAATAAATGAATGTTATAAGAGAATATTGTGGTGACAAAGCGACGTTACAAAAAAGACAAAAGGAATATTTTCTTTGACCTCTAATTTCTCATCTTCTAAATAACTTCTAGCTATTAAGAAGATTGTAACTATTTCTGATTTTTTTTTTTAAATAATAAATAAGTGTGTATTGAAACAAAGTAAAATATGTATTGATGTAATACTAAAATTGTATATTAAAATATGTATTGAGTACAAAAGATCAAGATAGTTATTGATATCTATTAAAATGTGTTTTGACTTGATCAAATTCTGCATAACAGATTTCAAACAAGTTGCATTGATATAATATGTGTACATCAGTATAATTAGGTGGTTATCAAGCTTAAAAAGACAAAGCAAAATCATATTCGACTACATAAAAACTTGCTACATCTTGCAATCATATATTTTTTAATGAGTGAGGCTATGGTGCTATGCATAGCACGGATGGCTAGTGTACTACGGCTCAATATGGTACTTTTTAAAATCCTAACGGTCGATCCGACCGTTCAATGTGATATCCATATGAATATGTACTTGCAAACTAAATTTTATATTTTTTCGAATTTTTTTACTATTTTTTTAGATAGGTAGAAAAATCATTGTTTTTTGACAATTCTGAACCATCAAAATTCTACCTATCTGAAAAAATAGTAAAAAAATTCGAAAAAATATAAAATTTAGTTTGCAAGTACATATTCATATGGTTATCACATTGAACGGTCGGATCGACCGTTAGGATTTTAAAAAGTACCATATTGAACCGTAGTACACTAGCCATCCGTGCTATGCATAGCACCATAGCCTCACTCTTTTTTAATTATGCTTTTCATTGCTTATTTAACTCCAGAGCATGTGCTGGTTTTGGAAAACAGATCTAACCTGTCAGACTACTAACGTGTCCATATAGGATATTAATATCTACTATATATTTGGTCATGTGTTCTAGGGGTGCAAACGGGTTTGATATTATCCGATTGTATCCGTATCCGTATCCGAAAATTAGATACGGATATACGATATCTGAATATCCGTGCAGATACGAATACGGATATGGTTTTGAATTTTAATTATCCGTATTTAAATAGTAGATAAATACCATATAATTTACTATATATTATGAAAATATTTATGTATATATATATATATATGAATATCCGATATCCGATCCGTATCAGTATGTTTCCGTCTAACATCCGATTTGTATCTGTATCTGAAAATTAAAAATGGATACGGATTTTACCACTATTAGATCCGTATCCGATCCGTTTGCACCTCTAATATTGTGTTCTCACATAGTCAAACTAAACTTGATAAACATAAGCATTAAAAAATATGCAAGAAAGTAAAAAAAAGAAAATGCAAACCTTGCCATGTTTATCTCCAAGGACAACATGTAGAACAAAAAAACACATCCAAATCATGACAAGTACCATCACATCTTTCCATGGGACCAAATTTGGCTCTCCAGATTCATTTCCCTTTCCTTCTCTCTGGTCCATTAAAAGTGGCACCTCAGCCCCACTTTCTCTCTCATGAACGTCATCCTCAACCCCAACTCTCTTCTCCTCTGATTCACGCCTCCAAATCTTGCACCCAGATTGCATAGTCATTGCAGTGCTACTTGCAAGAACTACAGCAAACAATGCTGTAATGAGCCAGTCTGGAAACATGATATTGCACAAAACCCCTATGCTTACACCAAGGAGCATGCAAGGCTGTGAAAGAAGGGTGATTTCATAATTTACCAGGGATTTGTCATCCAAGAAACAGAGAGCGTATATTACATTTGCAAGTGCACCGGCCGCGACCATGAAAGTGGTGACAGCTGTGGCTGATTTGAGACTAAGTCCGGCAACCAGAGTTAGAATCGGCAGAAAGAGGGACCCACCACCAACCCCACAAGCACTTGAAACAGAGGAGGCAATGAATGAGAGTATCCATGCTATGATAGTGTTGAAATTATGATTAGTGTTTTGTGAGGATAGCTGGTGGTTTCTCCATTGAGAAAGTTTGTGTAATATTTTCTCCATGCCATGATGAGAGGTTGGTAATTCCTTCCTTGGTTGTGATGTGGAGAGTGAGAAGATAGTCAGATAGGTTAGAGAGATAAAGAGGAATTGCAAAAGAAATGTTGTGGAGGATTTCATAGGGAAAGATGAGAATTGGAGTGTACAAAATAGCCAATGTTGTTTCCTTTGGAAGGATTATTGAAAGATAGATGACAACTGTTCAAGTTGTGCGCATTTTATAGTTGCTATTTCATCAACCATATTCCTTTGGACTTTGATTATAAGATCTTCTCTGACCATGACTAAAGCAACTTTCATTGAAATATGATTTCATTTTACTAAATATGTATTGTTGGGTGTTCATAAAAAACCATGTAATTAGGATATGAGTGTTGTATTTGATATTTTGATTCCAACTATTTCTAGCTAATTTAGATTTCAAGTTTTGGTGTTTACATTATATTTTTATTTTTAAAATTTTAATAACTTGAGATCTAAATTTAAATTAAAAGATTATGATATTTTAATTATGTTTTGTTGTTACTAAAAATTTATAAAAATATGTTGTAAAAATATGTTTATGTGGATAATTTACAGATAGAAAAAAAAAGAAAAAAAAGAAAAACTTATTAATTCATATAAAAATAAAAATAAAATAAAAAAGTGATAAACTTTTATGTACAACTAGAAAAAAAAAATATGAATCACATTTAACGGTTTTATTTTAACGTATAAATTTGAGAATTTTTGTTATTAAAAAATTAAAGACAGGCGCATGATGGAGGCATTTCAACTCTCTTTTAACATTAGATACGTTATTCGTTAAAAAATCCACAATATTTGATATTATTTCTTTTTAAAAGAAAAATGGAAATCTTATCTCCAAATTTCATTAAATGTTGGGTGTTCATAAATTTCTCGCTATATTGTGTCCCCTAAAACATGGCTCTATGACTAAAAAAGTCGGCATTTCTCAATTGACTTTAAACAACTTTATAAAATAAATTGATTGAGCGTCATTGTCAGCTTAATAAAAAGAAAAGGTTCAATTCAATCAAATCTGCTGCCCAAGGGGCAAGGGCCCATACATGCAATAGAACAGATTTTTCCTTTTAGGAACACTATTTTGCAAAACCAAAGTATTCATAATAAGAGCCTGTTCGGCGTGGTACTGTGCGCTTGGGAAAAAAAAATTCACTCAGACTGAATTTTTTTTTTCCCCACGCGCACAGTAAAATTCAGTTCAAAAATTTTATGTTCCCATAGACCCATTCCCGTTCCCTTCTTGGCGCTGAACAGGTCCTAAGCGTACAAAATTACAACCAAAATGCAGGCTGCAACATTTATTTTAAAACTATAATTAAAAATAATAATTTAAATATGAGGTTGATAATATAAGAGAAAAAAAAAGTGCTCATAAGTCAGAAAACAATAAATAATAAAAATACCGCAGACTTTTTTTTCCAAACAAATAAACTAATGAACAGCCAGAGTAAAAGAAATAGCGAGAATTGTTTAAACCGAAAAGATAATAATTTTTAAGCAAAAATAACAAAAAAATAGATAAACAAGTGGATTGCCTCTTTCAAATATTCTGGGGTTGATATCATTTTTTCGTCTACATTCATGAAATAGACAAATAAATTTATAATATTTTTCAATTATATTTGTTTTATGGAAGATGTTGGTCATAGTCATACTTCTGTATGTTCCCATTTTTTCATCTATGCACATAATCTAGACTAGGTTAGGGCTATTATCCTAAGATTATCTTTTTAATACGCGTCTTTTTCCCAATCAAACAACAAATTTATTCAAACTGTCACCGAAATTTTTTTAGTTACCACAACATAAAATCAAAATTAAATGATTAACTCCCGGCTCGCGCACCAAAATGGGTTGGTGTGTGGACTGGGTTGGCGCAGGCGCACCAACTGGTGCGCAGACTGGGTTAGAGCATCAACTGTTCCGAAATTTTTACTGCTCTTCAGTGCGTTTCACCCCGTTTGAGCACCAATTTTGGTGCGCCAACCCAGTCCGCGCACCACCCCAATTTGGTGCGTGAATTGGGTCCGCGTGGGTGGTGAGATTGAAAATAGCTTGAGCCGGGTGATAATCATTTAATTTCTATTTTTTATTGTGGTAACTAAATAAATTTCGGAAAATGTCATAACTACAACTCTAAGCACGTTGAATCGTTGATTCACAAAAATCCTTATTTAGTACGTATTTAAACAAAAAATGAAATTCATAGAAATGTGTAATCTTGTTATTGAACCGTTGATTCTACATGTGATGAGGTGTATATCGAATTTGTGGGTGCCTTTTTTTAGTTATAATTATTTTTGTGATATATTTTTTTTCTTACTGATGTTATCATTCTTCTTTATATTATCGTGATGTATTAACAACAAAATTTATTGTTGGGTGGCTCTGGTTTAATCGTTAAAGACAATGCTTTTCGAATGAATAAGTACTTGTGATAATATCTGTATTATGAATTATTTCATTGTTTTCATGTAAGAAAAACAAGGTGAAAACATGAAATTTAGTCTTTATTTAAGTGTCAAAAATAATGTTTTATGTGTCTAGTTTGAAGCTCAAATAAATAATATTTTGTAAATATTAAATAGTTGAGTGATCTGAACTTCAACTTTTTATTAAAAAAAGATAAAATAGAAACAAGATGTAACACTAGAGATGTATATATAGCAGTGTTCTAAATAGCGCACTATAGTGTTTTTGGACCCCAAACGCTACGCTATGATATCAAAATGCGCTATTTGCGCTACGGCCGCTATAACGCTATAGCGGTCCGCTATTTGCGCTATACAGTATGGATTTTTTTTAAGCAATTTATATGGGTTTTAAATAAAGATAAAAAAAAGCTCAAATCGAAATTGAATTTGTTGCTACTTGCTACAGATAAATCAATTTGAAATTGGGAATATAAATTGAAATTTGAATAGAAAAAAAGTCCAAACCGAAATTAAAATTTGAATAGAAAAAAAAAATAGATTATGTCATAAATCATGATGCTTAAGATATTTTTAATAGGAAAAATCGATAGTTTATGATATTACTATGGATATTTTGAACCGCAATTTGGACTTTGTACGGGTTCAATATGAATATTATAATTTCTTAATTACTTCGGTGTTATATATT
The DNA here is from genome assembly GCA_025461125.1 of Carex kokanica. Lineage (NCBI taxonomy): Eukaryota > Viridiplantae > Streptophyta > Magnoliopsida > Poales > Cyperaceae > Carex > Carex kokanica. Next base: position 1,263,873 of record JAJGRX010000838.1, on the reverse strand, counting down.
GTTCTATGAGACTTTAGATAATGTTGATATTTAGTACAAATATTGAATATACGGAATGTAAAAAAAAAAAAACGCTATGTGGCATAGCTTCCACTATAGCGACGCTATTCGCTATAGTTTTTTTTGTAGCCTTCCTGCTATAATGCTATAAACGCTATTTAGAACCTTGGATATAACTCATGCATGCAAGAAGGAGAATCCAAAGGAGTGCTGATTCACTGTGCAAATTTCTAACTGCATATGAAGAACAAGTGCAACATTTTATGGTATGGCCACAGAAATCATATGAGTAGAGCTCCTGGAATATTCGCATATAATATCTACTAATATCTTCGGGACTGGTAATATATTTTATAAATTGATAATAAAGTCATAATGTAACTGTTACAAGTCTACAGACACCGCCTATTCAAGCTGGTGGACCTGGTAACCGAACAAACACTGCCTATTCAGAATTTTTTTTATCAACCATAATTAACTTCTTCTTTTTTTACGAAACCAACGTGATTACTTTTTTTACAAAAATCATAAGAACTGAAATGTTATTTCGGTCCGTTATTTTTTTTTCTATTCCGGACCGAAATGGTATTTCGGTCCGATTTCCTTTTTGAATTTTCTGTGGTACTAGTTTCACAAGTTTTCATATGATCCACTACAGAAAATTCAAAAAGTGAACCGGACCGAAATATTATTTCGGTCCGGAATAAAAAAAAAACAACGGACCGAAATGACATTTTGGTTCTTATGATTTTTGTTAAAAAAAAAAATCATGTTGGTTTGATAAAAATATATTTTTTTAATTATGGTTTATAAAAAAGATTCGCCTATTCAAGCAGACAAGACAAGACAGCCTCAAATGAGATCTATGAAATCTGGAGAATTAATGTTGCAGGGGAATTGCGATTTCTCCTGTGCGCATATTGATAGGAGCCACAACGAGTTGGCTGGTGAACTGGCGAAAAAAGCGCCACAAACAGGGATTAGACTCAATAGTGTTTACTTTTCCTATTTATCGCTGGTCTCTTGTATAGGAAACAGGACAGACAGGAACAGAATATCGATGTCCTCATACATGAGTGAGTTGTTTTGTAAAGCCTACGGGCGTCAAAGATGTAAAAACTTTATTTCAATATATTTTAATTCTAAATTTAATTCGAATTACAAATTAAACATTTGAAGAGGACAAAAAAAATTTCAGAAGAGCAAAGTCAATTAAGATCAATAGATCTCCACTAAAACTCAAAATTCAGGGGGCAGCTGCCCTCCTAGGGCTGTGGGTCCGCCCCTGTCTCATTCGTGTCTCACATCTTATCTCAATATTCAGAGTCTAATCCAAACCACTCAACATAATATCCATTCACATTCTTATCTTCATATTCAAAGTCCAAACAATCGATCCGAACCACTCAACATGATCTCCATATTAAAATGTATTTGAAAACTAATTTTTTTTTTTTTTACAAGCTTTTTACTATTTTTTAGATAGGTACAAAATCACTTTTTTTTCAGAAGATTTTGAATTATTCAAGTATAGTGATTTTGTACTTATCTAAAAAAAGATAACAATTTCCAAATACATTTTTAGTGTGGAGATCATGTTGGACGGTTCGAATCGACTGTATAGATTTAAAAAAAAAAATAAGAATGTAAGGCACAAATAAAATACAAAAAAATAAAGACATTTGAACTCTTACCATTTGTCAATTAGATCTGCATAGTGCTTAGCTGATAGAATAATTGGCATGACCATTTGCTTGATTCACCTCCAGATGCAAAATTATGGAGAATATTATCAATTTGCAACACCTCTTGCTGTTGTCCAACTCCGAAATTTTTTTTCTTACCACCCTCTAAAATCCGAATTAAATCAATACCACCCGTTTAATCCGATTTCAAATTCCGCCACGTACGCGCACTGAATCTGCGCACGGATCCCAAATCCGTGCGCATAGTGGATATGCGGACGGATCGGCTCGCAAGGTGGATATGCGCACGGAACATAAGGTGAAGGTCATGCCGAACTATTTCTGGGTCCAGAGCTGATTGGTTTAGGGAACTTTTGCGATTGATAGAGAGATTCAAAGTGTGACCAGCAAAGTTCTAACTTCACTCTCTGTTGTCGCCCCCGATCCATCCGGCTTTTCTAAAGTTGGGATCAAATTTCTTTGTTCTCCTTTTCTTATACCTTCTATTTTACATATCGTTTGACAACTTGAGTGTAAAGTAAATTAAATTGTTTGATAACTTGAAGGAGTAAAATATTGAAAAATGAATTATATCTATGACAGAAGGCTTCACAGACAAAATAAGTGAATAATAAGTTAATTGATCTGAAAAATTAGTTTAACTTACTCTATCTTTACTCCCTTCTACTTCTATTTTACTCTTCGTTTGACTGTTTAATTGTAGAGTAAGAGAATTTACTCCGTAATCAAACATGGATAATAATTGCATAGGAGCCAAAGACCTGAGTAGCCTGATGAGGATACTATTAAATGGATTTTGAGTGCAAGAGTGTTTTATGATATTAACTTTCTGTAATCACATATGGTTTCACAATAGGGTGCAAATGGGTCAGATACTATCCGTCTGAATTCGGATCTGTATCTGAATTTTTGCGGATTCAAATAGTCAAATACAAAAGTTTCTTAACACGGATACAATTATAAGTTATCCGGATGTGGATACAAATTTGATATCAATTTCAGAAGTGGATACGGATAATTTATCCGTATCCATATTTTTTCATATTTCATTTTGGATATCCAGGTACCGCTTGGCAGAAATTTATATTGCGCTACAGCCACCGCTAGCCCGCTACCAATTAATTCATTTTATTTTATTCCTTTTCTTCTCCGATGTCCCTTCGACTTGTTACCTTACTCTCTCTTTTTTTAAGGTTGGAGGCTGAAAGCCCGCCAACGTGTTGTATTAATAAGAAAATTATTTACAAGCCAAAAAGTCTGGATTTACTCAAGTTACATCAAAATTCATAGATTAAATAACCGAAATTTTTAAATGTAGCACCAATAAAAAAAAATAAACCAAAACGGCACCAAATCTGAGAAATTTCAGATTTAGCACGGCCGCAGATTGGCTGAGCGGCCCCATTTACTGTGGACCGCAGATCCGCTGAGCGGCCCCAGGCTTCACATGTTCAAATGTCGCCAATTTACAGTAGCTATATGCTTTATAGACTTCGTCAAAGTATGAACATGGTATATGATTAACTAATAATTCCAAACAAAATTAGTATATTGTACAAAATGGATGCATAATGTTTTTACTCTGGAGTCCAAATATTTAAATGTAAGATTGGTCCATGCAAATTATACTGAATCCATGAGGTCTAACATGTCACTCTCAATTCGGTGATAGAGAGGGAAATAAATCTGCTGTGATTCTAAAAGAATCGCAGGACCTGTTATTCTAAATCCACCCCTTCATTTCTTAGAATGCACAAATCTAAAAAAAACTTATTTTTTATGCACGAATCTTTAAACAGATGAATGGATGGATTTGGAATCACAGCAGATTTGTATCCGACAGAGAGTAGATGCCATGCAAATTTGGGAAAATAGGGTCCGCTCAGCCAATCTGTGGCCGTGCTAAATCTGGAATTTCTCAGATTTGGTGCCGTTTTGGTTTTTTTTTTTTATTGGTGCTATATTTAAAAATTTCGGATTAAATAACATAGTAAGCAACGCACAGTAGATGCTTGCATGATTCCCTCTTTGCATCCTCGTCGCTCTACCCACTTGGTACTCAACACGCTTGGTGCCACAATTGAATTTCCAATGCCGTATCATTAATTAAAATTTCCTCCGTCTTGCTTTTGTACGAGAAGAACCTCCTGTTCCTTTCTCGCCACAATGCCCACATGCCTGACGCCCATGCTGTATCCCAAAGCGATTTACCTTACTCTCTTAATTTCCTAACTCAACGATTTTCTAAATTAACGATTCTGACGAAATTGACGAAAATGTAAAAGCTTCAGACTAAATCTTCAACTCTAGCAAAGTAGCGATGGCATTAGGTGCATCAATCTATTGATTTTTCTTAACATTGGCAAGGACAATTCTCATTTGAAGTTTATTATTTGCTAGTAGTGCATATTTTTTCACAAAAGTTTTGAACAGCTTGATGAAAACATTCGGTAGAAAGCTAAGATTATTAGATTATATTTGTGCATAACATGATATTCTTACATCGTCTCCGCCTTTTAGTAATTTAACAAAAAAGAAAAAAGAAAAAACAGAGAACAACCCTTACTGCAAAGTGCCTACTACTTGGTACCCTTGAAAATTTTAGAAATTGTTTAATGATTATTTTGAGGTCTGATTAGGATTATTAGTGTGATTTCTGTTTGAGGTAGGACATGATAAACTGGTAATTGCAATTTTATTCATGAACTTAAATACATCTATACGACTATACCAGGATATGATAGACTGATGGTTATGTTGGTGAATTTTAGTTATGGTTATATATTTTTTAATGGCATAACAAGTTAATTATATATATATTTTGAATTAGGAATTTGAATTATATTCATATTTGTATCCGAGAAAAAATACGGATACAAATATGGTTTTAGTAATATCCAATCCGTATCGGATCCATTTGCACCCCTATTTCACATATGAAAGCCGACATTGATCTTGTGCTGCGGGGATCCGTATCCTCTGCATTCACTCAAAAGGAAATCTTTTGAGTTAATGAATTTCAACCGTCTAATTTTAAACGGAGCTAATCCAGCTCGTGTCTATAACATAGGGGCTCTTTAATATTAGTGCAGATCTAGTTCGCACAAATCTTAAAACAGATCGGACAGTCGAGATTCATTAACTCAAAAGATTCTCTTTTGAGTTAATGCAGAGGATATGAATTCGTGCTGCGGAGGATCTTGTTGAGAAATTAAACTGTCCGGAACAATGTTATCAGAACCGGACCGGAGGTTGACCCGGTAAAGCTTCGGCTCAACGGTTCACTGGTTAGACCAGTGGGTCAACCGGTTCAACCATTGATTTTTATATGTATATATTTATGAGATATATGTATAATCATAATAAAAACATGTTATCATATAGTGAAAATTCACACATACATATTAAATAATATAATATAAAAATAAATTTATGAATTAATCAAAAGTTTCTCCCACAAATATAATAAAACTACTCATTTTATCGACAAATGACAAAATGATTTTTTTAGGAAGAGAAACATATAGCATTCCGATATTTTAAATTTTTGTACGATAAGTTTACTAAAATATTAAAGATATATAAATTTAGTGCTTTCAATACCAAGTATCGCAAAAATATAAATATATAGATAAGTTCAAGTTCAAGTTCTTGAATAAACAAATTGGACTTTCAGTGACAAATTTCATAAAAATGTTAATAATAAGATAATAGCAAATATTGTTTCAAGGTACACATTATTATTTGTATATAAATAATTGTGGTGTATATAATTCTTAACTGACTTTGTTATAATATCTAAAATAATAGGGTCTTCTATAAAAAATATATTAGATGAGAGAAAAGTATGCATTTCTTTTTTCCTGACATGTGACTAAAAGTCACGCATCTAGACTACAGTCTAGTTTCCTACTACAGAGCACATGTGACCTAGTGTTTTTCTTTTTTGTTGACACATTTAAATCGAACCGTAGGTTCTGTGGTTCACTGGGCCTGATTTTTAGATAAAAACGGCCGGTTCAATTAAAAATATCCGGTTTCATTGCACATCCGGTCTTAACAACAAACCAAACCGGAAATAAGTCCGGTTCCGGTTTATTCCGGCCGGACCGCCCGGTCCGGTCCGGTTTTGATAACAGTGGTCCGGAAAGTTACATGGTCTGGGTTTGGGTGGATGGAACTTGATTGGGATTTGGGTGTAAATTAAAGTTAGGTTTTGGGCCTTAGTTACGGGCTGATTATTTAGTCTTATTGGGGTTTGGTGTTTGATGAGATTTGGGCTTCTGGAATTTACATGGTCTATCCTGTGTGGTCATTGATGTGTCAGGTAAAAATTGTCTTTCATATAAGAAATCACATGTTCAAAACTTAATATTTATATTGGAGGTGGTTTAAGAATTTTGAACCTCATTCATGATAGAAAAACCTCATTTTCCTGACACAAAACATGCCTAGTAACCAAGTTGGTTCATTGTCCTCACTGGAGAGAAAAATATTAATAGAACGAGTTAAACACGGGGGCGGAAAATAGTGGTGAGAAAGGGTGCTAAGCACCCCTGTAGTTTGGTCCATTAAATTTTATAATTTTTATATGCATTAATATCTTTTAGCCCCTTCTATAAAATGAAATTACACTATATTTGATTCTTCAGCCCCCCAATCTCTATTTTCTAGTTCCGCCCCTGGTTAAACATGGCCTCACTGGAGAGATGCAGACCAATCAAATTACCTAAGCGACTCGGTAATTCAGATTGGAACGAAGCAATCCAAATCCAGATTGTTTCAGGACAGGAATCGAAATAGCAAATCTAGTAAACAATTTTTTTTACCAGAATGCAAATCAGGTTCTGATTTTGTGCATTAGCAAGTCTTTAGATTTATTATAGAATGCAATCTTGAATGCAAGATGGCTCAATGTAAACTGCAATGAAATTAATTCTACAAGAACACTAGCTACTGAATTTTGTCGAACACAAGCATGAAGAAATCATGTTCAAAGCTTGCAGATCATGTTCTGTTCAATCCAAACTTGATAAACTTTGGACTTTCTTTGACAAGACCAAATCTTGATTCAATAGCTAAACGATGCATCTTTCGGGTTCTAAAGATCCTTCAGTAGACTTCATAGTTACCATCAACTGAAAAGAAAAGCAACATTTTTAAACAGTGATGCTTCCCATTATTGCAACCAGCAATATACTACACATCTCCTTAAAATATATACAAAAGAATGTACGGAACAAATCATGTCAATATTCTACACATAGCCTTGAAACCAGCAATTTGCTCTATACATAGCCTTGAAACAAGCGATTTACTCTATAAAATGAAAAATACGAGACCACCAAAATGATTATTGTGCTTCCAAAATGAGTGCCACAAACTTCAAGAAAATCTCAATTGTAACAAAACGGAACTACAAGAATTCTTGGTCGAGTGGAATATTTTCACCTCCGATAGCTGCATAATCAAGATGCACTGTTGTTCCATTTCGATACTTCTCTTGATGGTAAAAGGTGTTGTGTGTTGGATTTATCGAACAGTCACGATCCAATGGTCCACATATAACAATTTGTGCATCTTTGGATGCCTTTGGTAGAATTGATAGTTGCCCATGAACTATTCTTAGGGACAAGCTATTATTTGAAACGTCACATTGATTCATGACTAGAAAGATCGATTCTAACACTGTAGCTTTCTCCATGAAAAACTTCACCAATTTTAGCTCAAGTGGTGAACCGTCAAAATTGGTGATTTTGATCCATTTAAGATTTTGAAATACTATATCTGGTGTATTTTTCTCGGCAATCACCAAATCGCTTATGTCATATTGTTGATCAAGATTGCTTGGAAACTACAAGATCATCAAAGAAGAAAAGAGAAGATCAATTTCACAATTGGGATCTCCTATTCAAATAATGCACCAAATTAGACCAGTATGTTTTGCTTTGGCAAAATGATATTGTGACCAAAAAGTAATCGTTGTGAGATATAAGTAAATTACCACAACAAGCAAAATTAGAAAATCAATAGAATTGTAGAGACACAAACCTGAATAAAAAGTTTCTCTAAGAATGGAGATGGGCAAAGGTGGAAAAAGGTAAACATGCAATGGAGATGCTCTTCACTTATTGAATCCATGACAAGTTGCAATTCTAGTAAATTGCGTAGTTCCATTGGGAAATCTTCTTCATTATATTCTTCTTCTACAATTACATGCTGTTACACAGAATTACCATGTTAATAACCATCATAAATAAAAAAATATATAATATAGTTGTACTTTAACATAAATTCATTTCAGTAGATGTAATTGGTAACATTCTAATTGGGACAAATATATCCCAAGTAGTTTTTCGAAAAGAAGCAAGTGTTAGTTTACAGATTATGTAAAAATGGAATTTATTAAAATCTAACAAAAAAATCAGTAGAGAGAGAGAGAGAGAGTACTATTAAACTGAAGGAGCAAATAGTCAAGACTTTAACATGTGAAAACTCCGATAATACCCCAAAAAGCTCCTCATCATTATCTTCTAATCCGACCGAACAGAAGTAGGCATCGGTCACTTTTGATACATTACCAAAAGAATGAGAGAAAGATATTGATCCATGATACAAAAATGACTCGAGTTTGGGTGCCGATATCTCCATATCGTACACACCTCTACAATCAACCATCAACAATTTTTGAAGCTTCAATTTATCCCCAACAAACTTAACCACCTCCAGAAATTCACACCTCTTAAGGCTAATATTTTCAAGTGAAACACACTTTTCTAATATATTGGTTAACATCTCATCGGTTAAATTTACATGATCAAGGGACAGGGAATTCAATCCAACCAAATTGGTCAAGTTCAGAGGTTCAGAGAAATTGCACCTTGACAAACTCAAATGGGTCAGAGAATTACAATAAAATAGAGAATTAGGTATCACAAATGGCATTCTATCATCCATGTAGATTTCTCTGTACGAGTTTAATACCCCTTGTGACAAATCTAAATCGAGTTCTTTGACCCCTTTGGCTAAAACGGTATTAACCCAGTTCTCCAATTTGGGGAAGAAATTTTCAAAAGGGGAGAAGAGAATTCCAAACTTGTTAAGGTTTCTGTTTCCATGGAGCTGGAGATACCGATCTAGATTTGCGACGAATTGCTTGGGGGATTGATTGCACGAGAAATCTTCGCCGAAATGCAGAGAGGTTGAAGAGACGAGGTTGAATTGCCAGAAATGTATCCATCTCTTAGATAAGGTGCTTGTTCTAATTGCATCCTTGAGAGGCATCAAACAAACAATGGATTCGAGGATTTCATTTGGGAGATTGCTAATTCGATCTTCACCTCTCCCCATCAATGTCTTCTCCCTCGCTCTCTGTGAGTGAGAATCAATTCAACTAATGAAATAGATCGGATTGATTGTACTTTCGGGCATTTAGACTTTTTAGAAGATATTCCCTTCTTCCATGGGAAGGTTCAATTAAAGAACTGGAAATGTTTCTCATCTTCAAAGTTTGTCCCCAGTTTGTTATCCTCGTATATGTTAAGTGTTAATTTAACCACTTGGTTTTTGATATTTTACTACTGCTTCAACAAATCAAACGCTCATTTTATTTTCTCATGGCATTTATTTTTAATTTTGTCGGGACATTAATAATGAAGGAAATCATGAAAGGAATTTAAGTGTTTAACATTCATTGGATCAACGATTTTTATTTTTTTAATTGAACAGTGAAAATATCAGTTCCTTACTTTATTTTATTTTATTTTATTACAAAATCACTATGGTAACATTTAAGAAAATTATACTTTTTTGTTTAAAAAGGTTTTTTTACAAAGTCCAATTATATCTATATGATTTCATCCGTAGCGTCAAGTCAAGACTTCTAAAAATCTCCGCAGAAATCATCCAAATATAATCGGATTTTTAATAAAATTTTGTTCAAAGTTTTTGAACAAGGATATATGATATGACACTGCAGATTACTTGTTTTTTTCTTTTGAGTTGATGTAGATTACTTGTGAATAGGGGTGTCAACGGGTACGGTAAGGATCGGGTGGAAGCATTTTCATATTTGTACCCATTACAAATTGTTTTTACCCGTATCCTATCCTTACCTGCTACAAATTACCTTACCCGTACCCTATGTTGGGTTCTGATGGTACTTAAGGCAGTGGATTCAAATTTTTGACAAGAAAAGTACTAAAAGAGATCATCATGTGCGACTGAAATCAAATCAAATTCAAATTTTCAAATCAATAAATATCATACCTTTTGTTTCTTGTCTCCAAACAAGAAATGAAGGTCTTTGAGATGTAGGGTTGTAGCCTTCATCTCCTTGTTGATGTTAATGGTGATTGATACCTTGCAACGCCTTGGTGGTTGATGTGTGCGTGACTTAGAACGCCTTGTACCAAGATGAGACTCCAAAGTAAAAGTCATCCACAGTATCCACCAAGAAATTAATTAGAAACCAAATATTCCTCTTGCTAGAGAATACTAATTTGGTTGCTCCTTAATCCCTATTCTTTATAGAACTATTCTTGAGTTTTAGAATTTGTGGGTTCTCAATACATGAGAGATGAAACAAGAGAGAATTTTGACAGAACTTCAACTCTCAAAAACGAATTATATCTCAAAAGGAATAAGAGAAAAAATATATATATAACAAACAAGGAATGTAAATTTTGTTTTCAAAATTAACTCCACGTTCTATCATGTTTTTGATCACGATCTAATTCGAATTAAATTCTGCTCCAGAAATAAAAGTTATAGATCTTTCTTTTATCTTTCCATCCATATATAGTATGCCCAAAACAGACATTGTATGAGAGCACTATAGTCCAAATACGAAACATGTGCAGCAGTTTACAAAACATGGAGGTCCAAAATAACCACCACGTTCTACCACATTTTTGACCATGATTTGTTTCTAATTTGGCTTTCACTCCATAGAGGCAAAGTTCTATATATTTCTTTGACCTTTCAAGAAATATATAAAATGCTAAAAACAGATGTCTATTGAGAGAGATATGGTCAAAATAAAAAATGTTGCGCAGCAGTTTTCAAAATGGCCATATTTTGTCTTTTGTAATAAGCACTTTAGCATTACTTTACATAGCCCTTGTGTGTGGCTTAGTAGTAGTTTGTTGGATATACTTTGATGTTCTATTTTGGTACATACCCATATGAGGTATCAGATTTTCTGTGATGCAGATATCATTTTGCTGTGAGATAGCTCTGATAGAACATTATCCTGTAACTTAATTTTGATTTTAATAATGAAATGGGCTTCGGCCTTTTATTCAAAAAAAAAATAAAAAACACTACATAGGTTACTCCTGCATGATATACCGTTTTGTCCATTAGATTTATTAAGCTATCATTATCCAATGGATCACATTTTGTTAACCATGCTCGTACATTTTGTTGCCTCTTAGAAGAAAACAATTCTCAGAAGCAAGCTTTCATCTTATACATTGTCATATTCATCCAGTACCAAAAGAGATCGGTGTGAGCCTCTAGAATTGGTAATTTTAGTAGAAATTTATAATTGATCATATTGAAGGGAATCATGTATCAGAATTAATTAGAGTATCACACAGCCGCTCGTGTTCGTATCTATTTATAAAATACAATTCTTGGAGCCACAAGCTGCTTATCCCTCGTATGGATCACACAATTCACAAGCTTCTTTAGAAAAGGGGGAATTTCAGGTATATTCCTCAAAAGTTTTAATATTACGTATTTATCCCTCCAAAATCAGTAATTATATATTTATCCTTGAAAATTATAAAAACTCACATATTTGTCCAATCTAACTTTATAATATATCAAATATCTCTAAAAATAATTAAATAATATTTTTAAAACTTAAAAATTTATTTTACACTATTAATTAATAATATGTTGACCATTATACCCTTCCTTCCTCTCTCTCTTTATCTGTTGAGTTCTCTCCAAGGCAACCCTAAAACCTCCCGCCCCTCCTCTCCAAACGCGTCATATCACAAATTTCTCAAACGCGCCAAATAACAGATTTAAGGGCGTTCTTTTATAGGCATCAAAATGTAATTATGTAATTATGTAATTATGTGACTTAAAATCAAGTCAAGGTATTCCTTTGTGATTGAACCGTGTTAGCACTAACTTTCTGGTATTTGACCCTGAGCAGCAGCATAGTATTCCATATTTGCCCCTGAATTCCGATTGTACCAATTTCTGTATTCTGTCGTGATTTCTCTGGCGATAATTGTTGACATATTTGATTCTTCTATAAATATTCTCTTACTGATGAGTAAAAACAAAAATTCAATACCTCTTTAATAGACTTAAACTTACTGATGAGCACCTGATTTGTTTGGGAGCACATGATTTGTTATAATTTTGGGAGCACTGATTTGCCTAATTTTGTGAAATAAGTGGTACAATTGTGTAATGTTTATTATGTTTATCTTGAACTTTGAATGTTTATACAGTTGTAGTTGCATCATTTTCATTTTTTTATGCAAACATGAATTGCATCACTTACATAACCAGTGACACCAATGCAACATTAGACAACTACTGAAATTGGCCTGTTCAATTTTTGAAAGCTATTAAAAGTTTAAGAGGTGACGAAGCATTATCTATCAAGGAGCAATCTGGTTTTCTCCATCATCTTTGTTGACAAGAATGCCAAACAACAATCTTTCAATGAACTTGATTCTGACGACAACTTTATGGTCAGCGAGTACCAGCGTTTTTAGAAGGAAATGAAAGGAAAACATGAAGGAATTGAGAGGATCGGCGCAGCTTGTTTTTCAGCCGGTTCAGATCAGCGGGTAACAGAAAAATAGAGGGAAACAAACCACAGAATATAAAATAAAAGCTGAAACAAGCAGGAATGAGGCCTGGTACAAAATGGGCACGGTACTGGTACATTAGCATGGAGAAATACAGTACTGGACTAGTACGGGTCAGTGGCATAATGGACTGGTACAACAGAATAAAGACATACTGTAATGACTGGTACTTGTACGGTTCTGTACTGGTACTGATACGGTTCTAATACTGGTACGCCGGCATGAAGAAAATACCATACCGGACTGGTACTGGTAGGCTATGGTGGGCAACAGAGCAAAACTAGATCACTGACTTCAATTAGAAGTTTACATCTGTGCAATGAAGAATAGCTACTGCAGAAGAGAAATAGTGAAATACAGTGGCATGCAAAGGTGCTCCAGAGAATTGACTTTAATGATAATCATTTTCAGTGCTTCCTTTTATTTACTCACTGCTTTGTTTTTGTTTAAATTTCTAACACACCAGCTTCTAAGAAAACAAAAGAAGGGTAAAATGGAAATACATAGAAAATTAATGTTAAACTAGTATCGTGCCCGTGCGTTGCAACTGAATATATTTATAAGATAAGAAAAATAAATTTTCATAAAAAAATAAATCAATGAAAAAAAAATTATTTAACAATATTCATGGATATAAAAAAGAGAGGAGGTTTCCAATATCTCATGCTCTTCATACCTCATATTTTATATCTTCTTTTTCAAAGTCCAAACTGTTGAAATTTGACTTCACCGGTTTCAAGAAAGTAAATCTTTCAATTTATTTGAATAATTAATTACTCCATTAATGCAGATTGCTCATATATTAGTGTTACTTTATTTTTCGTTTTAGAAATATGGACAAAATGGTCCAAAGAAAAAATCTCTCTTACCTTGTTGCTGCCTTGAGCCAAAATCTTGCTGTTAAAATCCTCATCCTTAGATCTGTATAGAAACAAAATTAAAAATATATTCTAGATTTGTCAGGGTAATATGTATAGAAATAAGGAAGTGAATAAAAAAAATATTTTCATTGTGATCCGCCGTATAGAAATGGAAGGTGGAGTCAATTTAATTGGAGAGGGAGAAATAAATAAATAAATAAATTAGGAAACGGAGAATTATATCGCTAAATTTTAGAGTATGTTCAATTTTAATTGTAATACATCATGCGATGGTATGTGTGGCGAGTATGTTTGTAGCTAAATTTAGACTTCTACACATAAAACAGATGCATTTAATCAAAAGAAGATAGATTATGTGATTGGAGGGCTGAGATTAAATCCGAAAATTCATCTTTCAATCATAGCCGTTGGCGGATCGGACACCCAACGTGCTTAATAATGGAATGGAGATATGATAGATTGGACAAATATGTGAGTTTCTACGATTTTCAAAGATAAATATGTAATTACTGATTTTGGAAGGATAAATACTTAATATTGAAACTTTTGAGAGATATACATGAAACTCTCCCTGGAAAAAAATAAAAGGAAAGTATAATACCACGTGTCATTTTTCTATTGCTAACTGCCAAGCGAATTGCAATAGAGGAAAAGAGTTCAAGCGAGATGATCTGGCGGACCGTGTAAAGAATTGCAAATTGAAAAGATGTGCAATCTGTGGAGCCCAATATCCCTGCCTTGTCTGTTTGTTAATGGTCCCCACGACCAAATCCATCCTGCTGATCAAGTTTTGGTCAGATGGATCTCCTAGCCGTAAGATTACAAATCAGATTAGATCAACACATTTACGACCGTCGATGGCCATCTGCACCGATTATCAAATGACAAGCTTTGCGTTGTTTTAGCAAAAATACTAAAAAGCAATAAATGTTGCAGTTTTGGTTCTCATATCAATTTTGATGTGCTAACGTTAATATTTTTTTGGGGGGTGATTGAATCCCGAAATTTTTATTAATAACTCCAAACAAAAGAAAAATATCAAATGTAACTCCAATCCCAAAAAAATTTCAAATCTAACCCAACCGCCCAATGATGGGGCGGTTCACTCCACCCACCAAATCGCCCAACCATTGGGCGGTCCACACGGCCAAGCAAACAGCCCCATGGTGGGGCGGTTCACTATGCAGCCTATAAATTGTCCATTCTGGCTCTCATTCGCACACTCTCTCGCCCCGAATTCCTCGCTCTTCTCCGCAAGTATTTTTTATTTTTTTTATTTTTATTAGTATTTATTATTATTATTTTATTATTTATTTTACTATGCATTACTGTTTATTACTGTAGATTACTGTTTATACTGTAGATTACTGTAGATACTGTGCATTACTGTAGATTACTGTTTATTACTGTAGATTACTGTTTATTACTGTAGATTACTGTTTATTACTGTAGGTTACTGTAGATTACTGTAGATTACTGTAGATTATTATTATTTTATTTTTGTAATTAATTTTATTAAATATTTTTTTTTTATTGTTGTTGTTTTCTAATAATTTAACTGTGTACTATTATTTTGTAACTGATAAAAGTTTGTTTATTAATGTAGATAAAATGTTGGTTACACTATATGTGGGCGGGAAGTTCGAGGTGGGTGTGGAGGGAGTACGTTACTCGAAAGATCCGACCCACGGCTTTGAGGTAAATGAAAACACCTCATTTCTGGAACTTAAGCAAATGGTATTCGAAAGGATTGGTGTAACCCCCAACCGGTATGACATAGATTTGGTTACTCGGGTTGACGCAGGGCGGGATAGACCTTACTATGTAAAGTATCCAATAACAAATGAGGATGGTTGGAGATGTGTTTACAATACTTTTCAATCTACGGGTACCCCGATAATGGAGTTGTATTCCAGAAAGTTTCTGCATCGGACCAGGGTTGGACCTTCTATAGACCATACAGGTTATGATAGCCCAGTGCAGCAGCACTCGGGTTTTGACCACTCGGGTAACCAAAACTTGGGTCATGTATCACCGTCTGAACTGCACGCGCCACCCGTTCATACTGATTACACTGCTGATTACACCACTGATTATACCACTGATTATAGCACCGACCTACCACCACCACCACCTCCACCTCCTATTCAACCCGTAGTAGAAGCCAGATTTCCTTCTGTACCACCGTCCGTATCTATACTTGTACCTGTTATTGTTTCCCGGAGAGATGCTATGCTGGAGGCTGAAGGGGTTGATGCCATACCGGAGCGTGAAATTAACTCGGGTGATAGTTGGGACGGGGATTGGGATGCAGGAGGAAGAAGCCGAGGAGGCTGGAAGAGATGTTCAAAGAGTTTGCCAAGGTATGTATATTTTAGATGAAATTTTAATAAACTATTTACTTATATTTTTCTAATTTGAAAATTTATTTCTGTGTAGTATTGTCCGAAGGCAAATTCGTACTTACTCAAGGTGGGGAAAAATAATCCGAGAGATCTGCAAGAAGCACCCGCATATGAGAAAATATTTCAAGCAAAAGATGGAGGTTGGAGATGAGAAATAATGACAACAAATGGGTCCGAGTCTTTGAATGCTGTTTTCAAGCAGAGCCGAATGTTGCCCGTGGCAGCCATTGTGGAGGACACTTTCTACAAGCTTAATGCATGGTTCGTTGACCGCCGTGATAAAGCAACATAATTACTCGCCAGGAACCAAACGTTTTCAACAAGGGTGGAGGGCAAATTACGCAAACATAGGGAGAAAGGTTCAGTTATGACCGTTGTCCCGTATGGGGGTCGCTTGGAATTCGAAGTTCACTCTCCGAATAAGTACGCTCCAACCAGCCGTAGAGCAGATGGGACTATGGAGTTCATTAAAAGGCCTTACAAGTATGTTGTCATTATCGGAGATGACAATACTGTAACATGCACATGCCAAGGAATCCAACTAGCTCACCTACCTTGTTCTCATGTTATAGCGGTGTGCCGAGTGAGAAACTTCCGTGAGGATGATTTTGTCGCCGACATGTACCGTACCACTTACCTTGCGAGTACTTGGGGTGCATCATTCCATTCTTATCCCAACCAGCATGCGTGGCCGGCCTATGTTGGAGATAAAATCGTCCCCCCCAGAAAGTGGATCAGGTTAGGGAGAATACTTTGTGTATGCACTGAACTTCTTTTTAATATGGTTATTTAACTTCTTTTTATATCAGAAAAGGGAGAAGGCCCCACAAGCGTGCTGTAATGACAATGGATCAGATGCAGGGTAGGCGAATGGGACATCAGGCTCGCCGTTCAACTTGTGACAGGCAGCGAGCAGGTACATTTCATTTTATATTTTATAATTCATTTTACATTTTAAGATTTCAATAACATACCATTTTTGGTGAACTGGAATGCAGATGCCATCAACGAAGCCAACGAAAGAGAAAATGCTAGAGTTGTTGCGGAGGCAACTAGTAGCGGTAGTAGTCATGCAGAGGCATCCGGTAGCGGGAGTAGTGTCGCACAACAAACTGGAAGCAGATCGAGAACTCGTCGACTTCTAAATTTGTTCGGTCGTCGTCGCTAAATTTGTGAACTGATTTAATTAGTAGTTTTGTAACTATTTTTGTATGCTTCATTTTTGTTATTTTCATAGCGCAATTAAATATACACAAATTGACAACATAAAAATATTTACCACGTTAGCCAAATCGACAATCAATACAACAGCCGTATAATCGACAATTATTATAAAATAATCGACGGTTCTAACGTCAGACGACGCATCCAAACTCAACCAAATTTTATTTAAAATTACAATAAAAAAAATATATCTTACAAAAATAATACAAACTTATCATAAATATATATCTTAATATATGTTGTAAATATATCTTAATAAAAAGATATCTACACAAAAAAAATATATCTTAAAAAAATATATATATCTTATAAATATATCCTACTAAAAAAAAATATCCTAACATATCTGTAAAAAAAAAAAAAAAAAAAAAATTATGGCTAACCGCCCGATTGGGGGGCGGTTTGCTTGGCCGTGTGAACCGCCCAGTGGTTGGGCGGTTTGGTGGGTAGGGTGAACCGCCCAATAATGGGGCGGTTGGGTTAGATTTGAAAATTTTTGGGAGTTGGGAGTTATATTTGATATTTTTCTTTTGTTTGAGGTTATTAATAAAAATTTCGGGATTGAATCCAATGCACCGAATAATTGTAAAAACTACATTATTTTCAACATAATACTTTGAAGAGGGCTATTTAAATAAAAAAAATACAATTAACAGTGCAATTATTAGCATCATAATTCATCGCTTGTACCATGCTATCATAAAAAGGACAAGTATCCTCTCCATTACTGTAAAAGATTTCCTTCACTTCACAGTTTAAGATTAACTCTCAGCCTCTTTGAGATTCGGGCTAGCGCAGAGGCAGTATTATTGGACTTTGAGATTCGTGCCAAGTTAAAAAGAACAGTTCAGATCCAGTAATTGTAAAAGATTCCCTATTACGGTACCGGAGTGGATGTGAATTCATAAAAAGAATGAAGCATTAGATGAAAAAGAAATCACACTGAACAACAACAGCTATATACAAATTACAGACAAATGTTTATTAGAAAGTTCTTAGGCATCGTGTTTATATACACATTTATCCCACATAAAATCCCCAAATTAAACAGGCCTCGTTTCATGAACCCACCAATTTTTTTTTCTTATTTTTCCCTTGATTTTTTTCTTATCGTCTATATACAAACAATACGTATACAAACAGAGGGCCAAATACACTCAAACGGGGAAAATCAAAGAATTTTTTACTACTCACACAAACACCAAAGAAGCATTCAACAATTCAAACTTCTTTTTATCTCCAAAGCTAGTCATCTGCTACCCACAACATAAAAAACAAGAGATAAATCAGAACAAAGAGAGGGTGAAATCTCAATAAAATAAGAACATGAACCGTCAGATTCACTCCCAGAAAAACAAGAGCGATAAAGCATACAGCTCCACAAATACTGAAGTAACTAAACTGATACAAACTTTTGCTGAATTAGTGGTGACACAATTGATAAGTTGGTACATGCAAACCCAATCCCGAATCACAGTAGCACCTCACAAATAAACACTACCAAATTCTGCTAATTTTTTCAATTTGCTTATGCCATATTCAAAAAGGATGTTTTTTTTTAATTTATTGTTTACCTTTTCTAGAAAACCAAATTCTTATAATGAGTCGGGGATAAGTAGGTCACTGGCTTCAACGACACCATTATTTACAAGCTGAAGCCGGGCCTCTGACATGGTGTCCCTACCGTTACTATTCACAGCAACAGTCTGGGATCCACTATTTCTGTTATGTACACTGTTGCCTCCATTTTCGGAGTAGCTATAATCCATTGAACTGCAACTGCTCTGTTGCGAGAGTCGGCCTACACCTTCCTCTGACATCGCTGACTTCTGTCGGACAAGCGGGCCATGTGCGTTTGCCCTAAATTAACCAACACACTATAAGAAAAGTGAAGTCCTGACAAGGGTATTTTTGGTAATTACAGAGTGTAATATAAGATACCTTGAGTGGTGAAACCGAATCATCTGAAGAGAGTCAAAGACAGGTATCAGGTCTCTTGACCGGGCCTCAATGGTTCGGGTCGGGACCTGCTCTATCTCTATCTCCCCTTCATCAGAAGCTTCTGATTCTTTCTCTGACATCGCTTGAAATAATATCTGCCAACACTCTAACCATGGTCAGATACTGTTCACCTCAATTTGTCCAATCTTTGATTAGGATAGACTGTTCAATGCGCCTATTTTACATAAATTATGCTATTTTCAGGTAATGTTTACTCGGCTGAGAGCAAGGTTAAAGACACATCTTAATTCATTTCAAGATAGCATCATAGTGCTACGGGAAATTAATTGATGAAGGGCTTGGTCAAAATAATAATAAACATTTTAAAAGAATATAACCTAAACAAAACTATACAATACATAGAGGCATAAGTACCAAATCTCCTGCTCTCAACCAATTTGTGTACTCAACACAGGGACATGCATGTTTGCTTTTGAGTGTCTTAGAGTTTGTGAGTTTGTGTGTGAATGAGAGAGAGAGAGAGATACCCCAGATCTAGCCCAAAGAGGAACCTCGACAATATGAGTCTGAAGCTCAACCTCAGAAATGTGGTACAAGTTCCGGGACTCCTCGTTACCAAACTTCCTTGACCCGTTACTCTTTACTGACCCATTATACATGTTATTCCCATTCCCTCCCTTCTCTTGTTCCCCATAAATGTCGAATATCTCCCCGTGGTCCTGCCGGTTCTTCTTGTGACACATGTCCCACTTCTGCAATGCCTCCACAACAAATCGGTTCTCAGACCCGTTTTCGCTATACTCAGTACGGTGTGGAAAATACTGAATTATACTCCCTGATGGAGAGAAGACAAGAAGATAATCCTTGGCTGTAGAAGAAGTTGTGTTCTTGTAAAATGCTGAGGCAACCGCCCCTGAAATCGAGTTTGTGGGCCCACCCGTGGCCAGTGAAACTGCAGCACCCTTCAACCCGTTTAAGCCATTGGATCCATTTCGGATCCGACTGATGACAGAGAGGGTGACAGGTGGGCCAGGAGAGGAGAGAGACTTCCGATGGAGGCTGGGAGAGGCGGACATGTGGGGCCCACGGAACGGTGAGGAGGTGGCAATGTGGTCTATTATAAGGCTATTGTTGTCTGATTGGTTGGGATCATTTAGATAAGAGGTTGAGCAGTAAGGAGAAATGGCGAATAAATGGGAGGTACCACGGGAGCTGCTTATCATTATCCACTCACTGTCATCACTAAAACTTATATCCTTTATCACCTGAAAAGTGTTCATTTAAAACAGCGCAAGTTAGAAACAAAAAGTTAGTTGAGAAGAAACCAATAATGGTGTAACCACTTGCTATTGGTTATGTATTTTAATCCTTGAAAGCCCAAAAAATTTTAGAATTAGATGGAAAAACACCCAGACATCATGTGACAGAATAAATTTAAGTAATCAAATTCTGTAAACAGGAACAAAAAGTTAGTCGACAACTAGAAATCATCAATAATTGGCATTTTGACAATCTTCAATAGGCTATTCAATTGAAATCATATGAAATTTTAATGAGCAATTTGGTCATTTCCAACAATAAACACTTTGAACTATCTGATGTAGACAGGGATGCAAACATCAAAATATTCTGAGTTACAATAAAATAACCTATTCTGTTTTTCTAGATTAAAAGGCATTATTTATAACAATGCAATGTTACAATACTACTTACAGCATTAGTGATGCCGCGCTGAAGCCGGTAGAGATGGAAGTAGGTCCCACATGCATCAGACTCTGAGTTAGGAGCAGGTGGCATTATTCGAAACACATTGATGTTTCGGCCATGGATCGAAGCTGTCACCAGAAGTGTCCCACTTGGATCGAAGCATAGTGCCGAAATTGGACTAGTGTGTGCCCGAAATTGCACTATGACTTGCTTGGACACTATGTCTCTCACTATCACCTGCATATATTTAGTTCCTATTATATTGAAAAATAATAACATTCTGATAAGGATCCACAGAATCCAACTAAAATATTAATTCATAAACCTAGGTTGCCTTTCAAAATCGAAAAATGTCTTTTGGATTATAGGAGCTTCCAAAATTTTCTTATTAATGAGACAATCTATATTACCAATGTTTTTAATTCTTTTTCTTATTAATGAGACAATCAGCGGTATTTATATATCACGTACCATTCCAGCATTGTCATTATCTGCATGAATCCCAATGCTTTGACCGTTAGCTCTCGGTAAAGAGTTCCCGTTCATACCATTTGAACCTCTACCATTTCTAGGCAAATACTCTGATATCTTCTGATACCCCATATCGCCAAGTATCACAATCCCAGCAGCCAGCTGTCGACTCGATTCCTTTGCATAGTGTGCTACCAGACTCCCGTTTGGCACTGAACCTGAACCTATACCGGTACCAACTCTGGTACCACTACTAGGAGGGTTTAGAATCTGAGGGCTGACTCGACTTGCATCAGAAACAGTAACAGGGCTACCAGTGTATGCTAGCCATCGCGGGCCCACTGCAAGTGGGCCATACCCAATCCCAACAGGGCCAGCTACTGTAGAGGAGATTGGTAATGTAAGGATGGTGTATTCTCTCTCTAGAGTCACTGAATTAAAGCAGTGTATCTGAAAAAAAAAAATGAAAAACAAAATTAACAAAAAAAATAAAGGAATTCTGATAAATAGTGAGCTATGGGAATAAAATCAAAATTTAATCTCTGAAGGTTTTAATGCCAACTAGACACCCTAATATGCACCAACTACAATTTGAAGTTTATAAAGCAAATAATTGTGCATTCTTAAAAGTGCCCTAACCTACTAGAAAACAAAATAAAGCAAGTTATAGACTAACAACAGCACCTGTGTAGCCTGAGATACGGCAACCACGCGAGGACTGCACCGAACTGAGTACACAGCCGATCTGAACTTCAACTCATGCACATAATCATGCAATTTGAAAGAATAGAACCGCACAAAAGTGGGAAACAAGCCATCTTCACTTGCAAAATCTTGACTTCCATCATAACCTTCATCAAAATTGCCAGCTGAAGATGTACCATCACATGCAACTATTAACAGAGGCCGAGCATCGGCAAACTGGTCTATGGTTTCATTTGATAGATTAGGGTTGGGATTCTTTTGGACTTGGAGAAAGGAAACAGGCCCATCGTGGCGGGATGCCAGCTGGCGCACTTCACCAGACTGCTCCACATCCCATACCTGAAAACCAGACTGATATCCCAATAGGAGAACTTGACGGTAAGAGTTTGGGTCAAGCTCTAATTTGTCGAATCCAGCCCAACGCACCTGAAAAAAAAAAAATTTTTAATTAAACATTACAGAACATACATCCCTTGCCCCACCCGCTATGGGACTCCCAAACACTAATGAAATTAGCACATTTAATGTTGCTAAACTAGTTCCACTGTTCTCAGTTTAACAGAGATCTTGATACAGAATATTCCACGTAAGAAATGGTGAATATTGGGGCTGTTTCATAAAAGTTGCAAGTTTACTGACAAATAAATAAGAAAGTTAATGTGGTATTGCTAAGTGATGTTTGCTCTCAGCACAAATGGCCCCCAATCATTACCACAATATCAGTTTAAAATAATAATTTAGAAAGCATTAAAGCATAAACCTTTATGAGCATTTGGGTTAACAAACATCAGACACCATATATTGCAATTAAATAAATAACAAGTACATAAAACTTCTAACCTAGCAGCTGCTGCTAGGCCTTTAAAAAAACAAATACATAAAACAATGAAGATAAGGATAACCCACAAAAGCAACAGCCCTGTACAATTACTTCATATGACTAATAGTTAGCTAATATGCACTCCACGGAAATAACGCAAAAATTACAAAAAGTAAAGAATCTCAAATTACTAGACAGTATTATTAAATTGAAATAGGCAGAAATTACCTGATCACGTGTTGAATCCTCCGCTGCATTAGCAATTGAAGAAACGATAGATGCACCAGCCGAACGAATTGTTGAAGCGACCGTAGATGCCCCAGAGGAAACAATCCTCACATAACTGGAGAAAGATTTGGCCGAGAGTAGCCCTCTGTTACTACCATTTCTCCCTCTCGCCTCATCGTTTCTCATCCCAATTTCAATTTTGACAGAGGAAAGTGGATCAATTCCACGAAATCACAATCCCAAACTTTCTGGTTCCAACAAAAGTGCGAGCTTTCTTCTAATAATCTAAAGCAACGACGATTGATGCCAAAAAGGGGCTTCCTTAAATAACACGTTGCTATATCCAGAAAAGATTAGCTTCCTCTCTAATTAGACACGACTGCTTCGAACTTCTAGTTAAATTTCATACGACAAAAAATATACGACGAGAAAATCAAAGCTGGTGTAAGCCCCAATTAGACACGGAAGCAACACCTGTTTCAACTGCTAAAGGATCGGGTAAAAAAAAAATCTCCCTTCTCCTAAAAATAAATTGAATTTTATCGATTTGGCAGGGTTATTAAGAGAACAGTTTTGTCTGAAAAAGGACTCTCGGTTGGAGAAAAGGGAAGAAATCTCTGGTCGAACTCTAAAAATAATCAAAATAAGTAGGTGGATTGGGGGTCAAGTTGCTTTTTGAGACAATTTTTCCCTTTTTTTTTCCTTTTGGTGTTTTGCTTTCTTTCGTAGTTTTACTTGATCTTGTTTGCGAAGTAATGGAAGAGAGGAGATAATCTTAGGGGAAAGGATTATAAGGTGGACCTAGTCTACGATAAAATATGATTATATGAAGCACTGTAATGTGGGGCTCGCTTGTTGAACAATACGTGGGATCCACATGTCCTCGAGTTTGTTTGACTATACAAGGTGCATTTTAATTATTATTCGATAGGAAGTAGAAAAGACAACATGTAGGCAAACTACAGAATGGACCAGGCTTTGTGGTGTACAGTCTACATGTTGATATCTAAAATCCATTGGCAGGTTAATACGGTGTAAAGAACCACGTTCATATAATTTTTTTTTAAGTGAGGGGTGTTGCCGTTTACGTCTGTGTCTCTATCTATCTTCCTCTGTGTTGTCATCTAGTTGTGTCTAAGCCTTCCCTTCCCTTCCCTATGTGGCCATTGCTTCCTTTGAGAGTGCTAAAAGTGAACCTATTAAAAGAGAGAGAGACCCGCTACACTAATAGTTACACCGAATAGCATGTGCTTTACAAAAGCACTTATGCTTAAGACTTGAAGCACAAATAATCCGTTTATTTTTTCACTAATGACTAATTATTGATTGAAGTTTACAAATAATATTCATCAAGCAATAATATATTCACCTATTTCATGCGGAAAAAAGAACAATTAATAGATATGATTGGTGTTGAAATAGGTTGCTAGTTTGGCGACATTAAAATATAAAATGAGGGATTTATTCATGATTGTCGGTGTCACATCACTATTAATAGAATTAAATTTTGGATAATTATTTTTAAAATCTTAAATAAAATATGAATTGTTAGAATTTGTATACATCTTCCTTTTATGTGTACATAGAAAGTTACATTGTTATAATTTTATTTTGATATGCATGAAGAGCTCATAAAACGGACCAAATAATGGCGATATACATATACTCCTCTTTATGGCCATCGAAATGAAGTAAAATTTCATAATTTTTAAATGCATGTAAATGTAAATCGTTTATAACATATCTAACGGTTTATATTAACTAATTCATACACAAATAAAAAAATTAATACATTTGACATTAATGATTATGGCATTGAAATCCTTCGCAATATGAAATATGATGATGAAATCATCACTGGATGTGCCAACTTGGGTTATCCAACAATGGATTCGATTACCTGAAATCCAATATCCATGAATAGTAACTTTAAAATTTCTGAAATCTGAAATTCAGTCCTCTAACTTTTTCTGTGCACGCATATCGAAATAGCTGATTTTTTCTGTGTACGCATCTCGAAACAATTCAATACCTGAATTCGGAATTTTAGAGTTACTGTTGATGATCTCAGATTTCAGCAGATTTGGATCCACCAACAATGGAGTGTGTTTGATTTGATGCTGCTATTAGGGGTGTAAACGGAGCTGGATTATCCGATCCGAATCTGCTCCGTATTCGAAGATAATCCGAATCCGAATTAAACGAAGCAAATAATATCCGGATACGAATCTGGATATATTCAAGGTGAGGAGAAAACGTCCGGATACGGATTCGGATAATTTTCGCGGATCCTAAATGGAGCAGATATCCGTATATATCCGGATACAAATTTTCACGGATCTAGCTCCAGCAGTATCCAGTAGCTCCCCAATTCACTGTTTGAAGCACTACAAAGAGAAGTGCATTGTATACTGCTTCCTCCTTTACTCTTCTTCTAATGTGGGATTAATATAGACAATCAATCCGGACGTCGCTGCTTTCGAGTTTGAACTCATTTTTCATTCTTTTTTTACTTTAAAGCTTGGCCCGACATACTGCTTTAGTGCTTTGAAGTTTGTTCCAATTGTATAAATTCTTCTCCATTTCTACATTCAAGAACACCTCCATTTTTTTCATTTTTTGATTTGGTTTTCTTAATTTTAGATTCGTCAATTAATTTGCTTTCATCATAACAGGCTGACTCTTTATTAGCGAAGAGGAAAATAAATCTGCTGTGATTCTCCGGAATCGCAGGACCCTGCGATCCCCAATCTCAGCTGTTGGTTTTTTTCGTGATGCGTGCATGAAAATTTACTTTTCCAAAGTGTTTTCGAGATCCGCGCACAGATAAATTTGAACCGTTGATTCGGAATCGCAGGATCCTGCGATCCTACCCCGGATCGCAGCAGATTCGGACTCAGCGAAGAGCACCACCCAATCAAAGAACATAAACTGGGCTAGGCGCCGGGAATTAAATTTTTTAGTTAATATTTGTATCTTAAAATTCATATGACTCAATTATTCGATAATTATTCGTTTAGTATCCGTATTCGAATCCGTATTCGTGGATTATCCACTCTGTATCCGTATCCGTTTAAGGTGGATTTGATTTTACATTTTGACATTCGTTTACTATCAGTATCCGTATTCGTATCCGCTTACTGAAACGTAGATATGGATATGGTATCAACATTATCCGCTCTGAATCCGCTCCGTTTTCACCCCTAGCTGCTATACATGGCCAAGACTGCTATTCGTATAAAATTATCATCTCATTGAGCATATTCAATAAATGCTCATAATATATTAATTTGATAATCGATATTTTCTTTCATTATTTATTTATTTATATTCTTATAATCATTATTGCTATTATTTATTGTTATTATTTTTAAATTAGCACCTGGGAAAAAAATACGCAAATATCTGAAGTGATTTTTTAGAGAAGTAAATTAGCAACATTCAGCTCTGATTTAGTGACAAAGACAATACTCTCCGTGTGAGATGTCGCATATTTGAAATCCAGATGAGAAAATATCTTGTTAATATTAAATAATTTGGTTTGACCTCCAACCTTACTAAAAAAATAAATTAGCAATTATTTCAACAATTGTGCCATTTTATGACCATTTGAGCACGTCTGTCCATTTTAATGGCTATTTAGAAATTTATGTAGTTTGATCTTTGATGGTGTAACTTTATTATTTTTGTATTTACTCTATTATAACCATATTTTAGTTTAGAGCTTCCAACTATTTTTTAACTTCCATATTTCAGATTCATCTTTCTAATTATTTTACTATTTATAATAATAAACAATGTTCTTGAACTCCAAAAATAACAAAAATACCCGTGACAATGAACAAAAATATTTTCTCTGATTTTTTTTTTTTGGGTAAAAATTTCTTTACGGTAGAAAAAGAATATTTTTTTTGTCATCTTTCAAAGAATTGGAGCTGATGGTCAATAATAAATTGAAAATGAGAAAATATTATGTATACCTTTCAAAAACTTCCGAATTACTTATTTCTCCCTCAATAAGTCATCATATTATATTATCTCCGAAATTTTCCTTCTAAATTTTAAATACTCACAAATTTATCCAATTTATTATCTTTTTTATTAAAACTCATTTAAAATTATAAAGTATCCATTAAATCTAAAAATATGTAGTCCGTGTAAAAAAAATGTCCAGTTTTCTAATTAATCAGTTTTTGAAAAAAAATATTTATTTTTCTACTTGTGAAATATATACAGTTACATTTAGACATACACTTGTATGTCTATATTATCTTCTAAATTATACTTCTAAATTTTAAATACTCACAAATTTATCCAATTTATTATTTTTTTATTAAAACTCATTAAAAATTATAAAGTATCCGTTTAATATTTTATTAAAATAACAAAAATATGTAGTCCATGTAAAAAAAATGTCCAGTTGTCTAATTAATTAGATTTAAAAAAAAATTATTTTTCTACTTGTAACATATATACATTGACATTTAAACATACACTTGTATGTCTATATTATCTTCGAAATTATCCTTCTAAATTTTAAATACTCACAAATTTATCCAATTTTTTTTTATTAAAACTCATTTAAAATTATAAAGTATCCATTTAATCTTTTTATTAAAATAATAAAATATGTAGTCTGTGTAAAAAAATGTCCAATTTTCTAATAAATTAGTTTTTAAATTTTTTTTTTCTACTTGTGACATATATACAGTGGCATTTAGACATACACTTGTATGTCTATATTATCTTCGAAATTATCCTTCTAAATTTTAAATACTCACAAATTTATCCAATTTATTATCTTTTTTATTAAAACTCATTTAAAATTATAAAGTATCCATTTAATCTTTTTATTAAAATAATAAAAATATGTAGTCCGTGTAAAAAACATGTCCAGTTTTCTAATTAATCAGTTTTTGGAAAAACATATTTATTTTTCTACTTGTGATATATATACAGTGACATTTAGTCATACACTTGTATGTCTATATTATCTTCGATATTATCCTTCTAAATTTTAAATACTCACAAATTTATCCAATTTTTTTTTTTTATTAAAACTCATTTAAAATTATAAAGTATCCATTTAATCTTTTTATTAAAATAATAAAAATATGTAGTCTGTGTAAAATAATGTCCAGTTTTCTAATTAATTAGTTTTTGAAAAAAAATTTATTTTTCTACTTGTGATATATATACAGTCACATTTAAACATACACTTATATGTCTGTCATAAATAAGAAAATGAACAATTTTCCCTTACATCCAGCCAACTAAAAAAATGAATATTTTTCTTACACCGACATTTAGTGAGTGGCTCGATTTCATTCTCTTCTTCTTCTTCTGGCTCCTTTTAGACTTCTGACAGTGGGATCATAAATTCATCTAGATTCACACACGATCTCTTAATTATGTACCAATCGGCCAATCCATGTGGCTCAGAGATTTGTGTCATTGTGAGCACATTTTGAACCAAAATTTTTATATATAGCATTTTCTAAAAAAAAAAAAAAAAATCAAAACACACCTGTTTCTGGATTTTTCTAATTCTATCCAGGCCGCAGAACACCGAAGCGGCTCCAAACAATGGGGTTCGTACAATGCCGCTGCGCCTCCCTTTTATTTTAAATCTGAAATGTGTTATTTTTGTTTTTAAAATTGTTTTATTCTATGTCATCCGTAAAGAAACTGGCACTGATGATGCAAAACAAAAATAGTGAAAGAGAATGGTACTAAGCTTCTTCTATAAATTAAAAATTAATTTTAATCATTAAACTTTATACTTTTTACACATTAATATTTTTCAACCTCATTATAAAACACAATCTCTCAATCTCAAATATCTAATTTTGCTTTGAATAGCCTAGAAAAAACTCTACATGTGAATGTTGCTTCTTTTAGGCTTCTGACAGTGGGATATTAAATTCATCAAGAGATGTAGATTCATACACGATCTCTTAATACCAATCGGCCAATCCGAAGAGGCTCATAAAGTTGTGTCATTGTGAGCACATTTTGGAAACATGGACCACATATTCATGTATGTAGCAGTAGCAGTGATGTAATCATGTCAAGGAAACTTATAAAAGCCACTAGAGTGGGAAAATTGGTATGGCAAAGTTGGATCCGTCACGGAACGGTACGGTTACGGCACAGCACGTGTGTTGGTTACGTGCCGTAATTTGCGTGTTCTGTGCCGTGACCATTCACGTGCTGTGACCATCTTTAGAAAATTTGACGCGGCACGGCACGACATGCGAAAGATCTAGTCACGGCAAGGCACGGCACGTGGTCACATGTAATTATGACCGTTAGATCTCGACCAAATGGTGAATCATGAATAAACTAACATAAATTATGATCAAATGGTCACGCGAGTCACGTTTGAGCACGACGTGACTCATGTGGCGTGATCATTCGTGTGCCGTGACCACCCCTTGATATATTGGTTACGGCAAGGCATGGCATGACACGTGAAAAATTAACTTAATCACGGCACAGCACAACACGAGATCAAAGTTACAACATGTTAGTTACACCACGACACGGCACGGCACGGTACGTTTTTTCCAATCTAAAAGCCACTGCATTGGGCTGTACGGATTCAATGCCTTAGCAATAGGTCAAATCTTTTTAGCCACTATTTATGATTCTTTTTTCATGGTTAAAAGAATTTTTAGTTTTGGACATAACCGGATGTTGACATATAAAATAAGAAGAGCCTTGTAAGCATTTTTCTAATTGTGGTACTAAGCCCAACAATAGTAGCCCATTGGGCCTTTTGATTTTGGTAGTAATTTTGACGTTAATTATTTAGAAGTAACACGTGTCAGTACTCTATTTGTGATAATATATTTTCACCCGCTGACTCAATTGACTCCAAATTCCAAACCCATTATAATTAGGATTTTTTTTATAAACCATAATTAAAAAATTGATTTTTAGGAAACCAAATTACTTTTTTTTTTACAAAAACCATCAGAACCGAACTGCCATTTTGGTCCTGGAATTTTTTTTTTTTTTGGGACCGAAATGTCATTTCGGTCCCGACTAGTTTCACAGCTTTTTACAGCTTTTCGCAGCCTTTTTTTGTGACACTAGTCGGGACCGAAATGACATTTCGGGTTTGATGGTTTTTGTTAAAAAAAAAGTAATCAAGTTGGTTTTCTAAAAATCAATTTTTTAATTATGGTTTATAAAAAAAATTATTATAATTATTTGCATTTCTTTCTTTAACTCGAGTCAATACTTCCTCACACTGATTTCCTTGTAGTGGGACTCGAAGAGCAGTTCTCAGTTTGTAACAGTGTTGTAAAAACGTCCGTTTAGACCGATTAATCGACTGATTAGTCGTTAACGGTAATCAAATCGTTATGGATTCTCATGACTAATTGGCTGATTATGGCCGATTATTTCTGATTAATTGTTTGGCGATACTCTGTCCGTCCGACGAGTGCATATCGTTATTTACAACACTGGTTTGTAATAGTTGCTTTTCGTTTCGAAAATTTTATCTATATATAAACAAAAGAGTGAGGCTATGGTACTTTGCAATGCGCGGATCATTTCGTGCATTAGATTCATATCTCCGTCATCAAAGTTTAAATAGTTGATCCGAACCGCTCAACATTATTATCATATGAAAATATACTTGGAGACCAAATTTTATATCTTTTGGAATTTTTTTACTATTTTTTTTGGTAGGTAGAAAATCACTACTTTCGGATGGTCCAAATTTTTTAGATCAAGTGATTTTCTAATTGTCTAAAAAAATAGTACAAAAGTTTCAAAAAATATAAAATTTAGTCTCCAAGTATATTTTCATATAATAATAATGAGTGGTTCGGATAGACTATTTAGACTTTAAAAATAGAGATGTGAATCCAATGTACAAAACGATCCGCGCATAGCAAAGTACTACGACAAAGGCGTAATGAATGCCTTCCCTAGCTTACTAAGTTTAGCATGATCTGAATTTGAGCTGCCTAAAAATTATGGATAGATGAACGGATGGATCTTACTGGTTGTTCTGAAATTGAGCTATGTCTAAAGATCATCCGATGCGTAGCAGATACCAGATGATTAACTTTGAAAGTTTGCATATGTAGTTCTTTAATAAGGTTAAAGATTTTAGTGGAGCAGTTTTAGCTTCATATAGTGCACATGATACTAGTATTGTGTCCGTGCGTTACAACAGAGACATATTATAAGAGAACAAAAATAATCTTATACAAAATAACAAATAACATTTCTTTAATGCATATTAAATAATATCTACATGTAAATAATATTTTTTAAATAATGTATTATGTAACATTTTTTTTTTTTGACAAATTTTCATAAAAAAATCTCAAACAAAATGACATATTAAATGACAAATAACATTCTTTAAATGATATAAAAAATAAAAAGATAAGAAGACATGACTAATCAATTATTAATTAATTCAAAAATTTCTTAAATGATATTTATAAAGAAAAAAAAATCAGAATTAATCGGTAAGATGATACAATTTGCATGTGGAGAGTATGTGTCAAAATAAATTTATACTTCTACATGCAAAAATAAAAATAAAAATGCATATAATCTGATTATTTGATCAGAGGGCTGATATTTGATGGACCAACATAGTACTACTACTTTTAAAGATTTATAAACTCTAATTTCTACTTACGTTCATATCACAAGCGCATGATCCTACCGTGTAGTATGATTGGGGTGTCGATCCACAGGGATAGTGTATTAGATTTTTAAACAATTTTTACTAGTCTAGGTTATCAGGTTTCTTACAAGTTTGAGGTGGTGGTGCTAATTGTAATCAAGGTAGCCTCTTGGATTCAGGTTTCTGTCATTCTTAATCATATTATTATAAATTTCGACGTCTCTCTACGTCGCATGCGGAACTGTCACTATCGCATGCGGCCTAGATTGCCCCACAACTATCCCGCATGCGGCACTGTCACTACCCGCAGGGTGTGTAGGATGTTTTCTTATGCGATTTGAAAGGTTTTCTGATCTTGCGATCAACTTTTGGGCTATCAAGACTAAAGTATTCTAGGTACGCAATTATATTATTTTTCTATACTACCTCGTAGTTGAAATATTGATGAGTCCAAAATGAACTTCTACTTTTAAATATTTATAAACCCTAATTTCTACTTATGTTCAGATCACAAGCGCATGATTCTACCGTGTAGTATGATTGGGTGTCGATCCACAAAGATAGTGTATTAGATTTTAAATAGTTTTCACTAGTCTAGGTTATCGAGTTTATAAAAATTTAGGCGGTGGTGCTAATTGCAATCAATGTTAAGGTTAAATAGTAGATAGAGAGCCTCTAGGGTTCAGGTTTCTGTCCTTCTTAATCATGTTAGTACAAGTTTCGACGTCTCTCTATATCGCATGCGGCCTAGATTGTCCCATAGCTACCCCGCATGCGATACTGTCACTACCCACAAGGCATGCTGGGTGTTTATACGATTTGAAAGATTTTCGATCTTGTGATCGGCTTTTGGGCTACCAAGACTAATGGATTTTTGGTACGCAATTATATTCTTTGTCTATAGTACCCCATAGTTGAAATATCCCAAAGACCCAACTTAATCTAAGTATCTTCTAATGTTATTTAAATATACAATTTATGTTATCATGCAAAGGGAACACACTGGGTTCTAATCCTAGTCTTTGAACCGCTACCAAGCCTCGTTAGCCGAAGTGTTTGGAGTACTTACATGCATATCCTTCTCATACAAGGATGCAACGACTTAACACTTATTGGTATGTAGAAATCATTGGCATATAGTAGACAGAACTATGTATGCAATGATACAATAAAAAGGAATTTAAAGTGCAAATGAAAACTCAAACCATAACATAAACAAAAACATAAACATATACTAAAACATAATTAAGAATTCAAGTGCAACTCTTCTCTCTCTAAGTAACTCTCTGATCTAACCTAACAATGAAGATTGCTAGTCTACTATTTTGAACTTGACATAATTAAACACGCACACTAAATCCTATTACAAAATGGGTATTTATAGCCTTTCTAAATGAAAAGGTGGAGTAATGGAAGTAGTAGGGGACATGGGGTCCACCCATGATTGTATAGATGAAGCCAAAAATAACTAAAATAGCTTGGCTCTTAAGAAAACACGTCCTTCTAGAAGGCCTATCAGAAATTCGCGTTCTTCTGGAGGGCCCATTAGAAAATCGTCTATTTTTAGGATAGTCCACGGATCGTGCGGTCTCAGGGCATAGAGGAGGCCGCAGAAATTCCTAACGTAACTGATTTTCTTGTATTTTTCGCCATTTCGCATGTTGTGCACTTTCTGTGAGGTGTTGCAGGCTCCATGTAATGTCTCATTTTGACGTCTTATTTAGAAATCGCCTAAATTCGACACTTTTGTTCTGTTTTTGTTCTAAATACGTAACTTTCTCAAAAACTTGCCAAAAAGACCTAAAAACACGTTTGCGGTAAATAATCGAAAAAATGGCTACTTTGCATTTGCTTTTCACCATTTTCTGGAAAAAAATATACTGATTTTCGCTATATGTTTTGGCTTTATCAATATTCAATCTGCAATTTTATCTTTTAATTAAATTTGTGGACGAATAAGGACATCTATGTGCTTAATATAAGAATCGAGATAATAGTGCTGCATATAATATATGCGCTGTATGAAACTAAAACTTTTCTGTTAAAATGCCTCATCGTCTGACATGCTGAACATCTCATAAGCCGCAAAATAACACGGTGGTAGCCTGGTAGGCCAGGCGCATTTCGCTGACTGTTAACTATTCCAGTAATTAGTGAGCACAACTCTAAAAATCTATTAGATTGGCTCAAACAACAAATTCAAACTGTTGAAACCGATATATTTCACGAGTGATGTGTGTACATGTAAAATTTTGAATTTTTCGAATTAATTTAGTATAAAGTCAAAGCGATAACAAATGATAAAAAATGAATGTATTAATATAACCTATAAAATAACTTATAAAACCTACTTTTTTACTTTATACTAAATGAATTAAAAAATTTCAAAATTTTGCATTTATCCCCATTACACGTGAAGTATATCGGTTTAACGGTTTTGATTCTTTGTTTGAGGCAAATTTAATAAATTTTTGGAGTTGTGCTCAACAAACTCTAGCTCTTGGTGAGCACATCACACGCTAACTTAGCTCAAAATAAAAGTACTCTTAATCGTAATTTTTTTGCCCAACATAAAACTACTCTTAATCTTAATATTTTTTTAAGAGGATGGTTCCAATACCTCATCATACCTCATATTTTATATCTTCGTTTTCAAAGTCCAAACCGTCGATCCAAACTGCTCAACATGATATCCATACTAAAATATACTTGACGATGAAATTTTATGCTTTTTGAATTTTTTTATTTTTTGTTAATATAGAT
The DNA here is from genome assembly GCA_025461125.1 of Carex kokanica. Taxonomy (NCBI): domain Eukaryota; kingdom Viridiplantae; phylum Streptophyta; class Magnoliopsida; order Poales; family Cyperaceae; genus Carex; species Carex kokanica. The sequence goes on along the minus strand of JAJGRX010000838.1, from coordinate 1,229,498 downwards.
ACAAAATCACTGTTTTTTACTATACAAAAGCAGTGAATTTGTACCCATCAACCTCAACGGAAAATAAAATACTAATTTTTCTTTCATAATTTTTCAATACTCAATGTATCTAATTAAATTATTGAATTATATTTTCAGTTATTTTCCGGATTATTTGATATAATTGAATCCTATTATCAATTTCTAAATAATTTTTGCAAGGAGGAAGAAAATAGAAGTATTTGTTTCATAGCAAAAGTTCAATATATAAATTTAAATTGCAATATATAGTACATAAAAAATTATTTCTGGAAACATATACAAAATTAGAGAAAGAAGAAAACAGTTTAATTGTGGCCACCAAATAATCATGAATGTCACAGAAATATTTTCGAATGAAGGGGTAAATTGTTTGCAAATTTTAAGAAATGTTTTTCTGTAACATGGGGACCAAGCACCGCCTAAAAAAATATAGAGTTTTGAGTGCCTTTTCTCACAAGTATTATGTGGATCCTTGATTGTTTAAAGGATTTCAAGCATTGATTTAAAATCAGACAGTTACGTAGAAATCATAATAATTGTGGATCCATACTACCGAACTAAAATAGCCAATCAAATTTGCTCTCCATTTTTAGTTTGTGAAAAAATAACATACTACTACTAATAATAAGGAGGTACCATTTATATTATCAATCGCAGCAGATTTGTTTCCTAATAGGAATTCCATTTTTAGTGAGTGAAAAAATAACATACTACTAATAATAATAATAAAAGTAAGGTTTAAGGAAAAGTCTAAATAAGGAGGTACCATTTATATTATGGGTCTCTTCTATATATGCTTGTATCTAGCTTAATAAGCTTCAACTGGAAATAAAGAATTCCAATCAGATTTCCATATTCTTTGTCTTCCTCAATACCATATTTGAGAATATGATTACGCTCACGAGCTCCGATGGAGTCCAGTTTGACGTGAGGAAGGCGGTGGCAAAGGAGTCTCAGATAATTCGTGACATGATCGAAGATGACTGCGTAATAACCAACATACCAGTAGCCAACGTCAACCAGAAGATCCTTGCAATGGTGCTCGAGTACTGCCAGATGCATGTCGACAAAGCTGAGATGGAAGCGAATGCATCGAAACCTCAGACAACAGCAGGGGAAGGGAGCTCCTCTAATAAAAAGGATCTCAAGGACTGGGACAAGGAGTTCATCAATGTCGACCTCGACACGCTTTATGATCTCATTTTAGCAGCCAACTATCTCAACATTAGCGGGTTGCTCAATCTCACAACACAAGCCGTTGCTGACATCATAAAGGGGAAAACAGTCGAAGAGATTCGAGCGACGTTCAATATCAAAAATGACTTCACACCAGAAGAAGAAAAGGCGATCCGCAAGGAGAATTCATGGGCTTTCGAGTGAAAAAAAAAACAATTTCAAATTTCAGAAATGACTTGTCAACTAGGAAATAATTTAGTACCATATCCGAATTAATAATGGGTGTGATTACAAAATTAATAATTTATTCAATTCATATCCGAATTTTAACTGATATTGTAAAATTTGTAATGCAGTGTTATTAGAATCGCAAAAAATCGGACCTGATCACCCGTCCGCTGAAGTTATTAGCTATACCTAGGGCGGATCTAGATAAGCACAGGGTATCCTGAAAATCCAAAACTAGTTTACAAGAACTGAATTTTGAGCCTTTTTGCCCTACCCTGAAAAATCAAATTGCCCTACCATGAGAGATTTGTTTCTTCAGTTGAAGAGTTTATACAACTTCAATTCATTTTTTCTCTATCCAAAACGCGCAAGGCATCCAGTTTTCAACTATTTGTTTGATTTATTTTCATCTCCTGAGAGAGAAGGTCTTTTCAATGAGCATGGACTCAGAACATAAAATTAGAGAGTTTGACAGAACATGTGAAAAGCACGTTTCAATGCACCATGTCTAGAGCAAGATAGGAGGAGTGTTGTTCATTTAAATCTGTCTTTTTAAAATCTCTTACATCAAATGGCCATCCAGTTTTGATTTTGAACCATTCGTTTGATTTCTATAAATCTGACACAGCACGTTTCACAAGAAATTCTCTTTGCACTCTCTTCTCCATTTTCCAGTAAATGACCACCTCCATTCCTCCATTCCTCCATTTCTCATCTCATTTTTTTATCTTTTTTCTTCTTATTTTAGTGTGTAATACTTGCTAAAATTTCAGTGCACAATCCAGTTTTCTTTATTTTTTTTTTTCTGATTCAGCCACATTGTTGCTCAATACAAGTCAGATTGACATCGTCCTTTATCTTTTTCGGACACAACTTGTTTTTGACAAGAATACAAAGACATAAAAAAAGCTCGCTTCATGGACTTAACTATCTAATATGTAGTCTTACTTTTTTTTTTTTGTTTTTTAATATGCAAAATGATACTAATTTTGTTATTTTTTATTTTGTAAAAAAATACTATTTTTGTTTTTTGTTTTTATCATTTTTACGCAGTTAGCTAATGGGTTTGAATCCGATTCGATATTTTTGCCCTACCTTGTTGAAAATCTTGCATCCGCCCCTGGCTACACCACGTAAAACTGACTTAATTGACTGCGTCTTTGGAAAATTGTTGACGAAAACAGGACAAAAACCCCTTTTGAAATCAGATTTCATATGATTTGCAATTTCTTTGCGGTTTCTTCTGGATTTTTTTTCATTTTCTTGCTTTCTCCTCACACGCTAATTAAGATGAAAACTTCTGATTTGCCTCTCCTTTCTCCTTGAATCTCATCTTTGTTCTATCCAATTTCATTTCTTCACACCACTAGGATTTTGCTCAATCTCATTCTCAAATCATAAGGCTTAGATTGAAACAGAAGCACAAAAGAACCTGAAAAAATAAAAATATCAAATATTGTAAGTAATATCTTGTAATTAATAAATTTGAATTTGTAAATACTTGAAAGGTTTGAAGTTTTGAGTTGATTTTATTAAATAAATTAATGCATTACAGGTGTTCGATGAAAAGCTCAAATCAAAATAATATATTTTTTAACTGTTATATGAATAGCATGTCGAGTGGTGCCTAGGATTACCCGTGATACTTTGCCTGAACCATATAGGTATAAATGAGTTCTTCAACTTGAATTCAAATTGGTATATATATTTTTCCTTCCTCTAGTATATAGTGGCACAACACCCTGTGTACGTGCTTGCTACTTTGCTTCATATTTTGCAATTTTGTGTGCTTGCTTTTTTGCTTGATATTTTACAATTTTGAGGACAACATCGGCATAGTACCATATGATTTTCACTGCACCAAATGTCACATAGCTTACTAGAAGCAAAAGAATCATATATACTAAGCTTAATTGTCAAAAGCATATTTGTTCTCATCATTTTGACCCTTGCATTTTGATATTCCCATCAACCTCAGTAAACTCATATACTGAGCTTGTTTTTTTTTTTGGTCTATTTTTGATAAAAAGGATTTTCTCTTCTCTTGACTTTGATTTTTTTAGATAAAGGTGTCTAGGATAGAAAAGCTGTACGTAGGAGATGAATTAGGACATACAAATGCTAATGAAGATATATATCAAGATTTTTCAAGTAGTGAGTGGCATTTTACTCAACCTTAAAATTGTAACTTTAACCTTTTTATTTTGTTGCTGGTATAATATCTTAGTCATTAGAAATGCTAAACTTTTATTTTGTTGTATGAGTCTGCTTGAGATTATTTGTGACAATTAACTTGCTTTGTTGACTTTGACAAAAGTATTTTGGAGGTTTATATATATATTTCAAATGTCACTGGCGGTAAATCCTATTGTGATTATAAGGACCTTTATGTAAATTTTCTGAGCTTAGAATGTTTATTTTGTAATATGTGACATTCATTCTTATAGGAGGGACTTGGACGTAAAAGTAGATAACTTGTTGGGTTTTGAGGTTATAAGTTGTAATTGTTATAAAAAACCAGCGATTGAACTAGTTGATCCCCCCGCATCGACCATTGAACCGTTGATCCATGCAGAACTTTCTCGGGTCGATGTCTGGTCCGGTTCTGATAACATTGCACCAAATCATTGATAATTATCTGAGAAGAATCTGTCATAACCAAATCTTGAATCCATTTGATCAAATTTTGTGAGAATCCCAAATTTTGCATTACCTTAATCGAAGCTTAATTATGGTGTAAAAATGTCTTATGCATATCAGCTTTAAAGATTACTAACAGAATACAGAATACCATGCTTGTAATAAGAATGATGTAATAGTTGGTGTGCCTATATAAATCCTTCCGCTATCTTTCTTTCTTTAATAAACCCAACTGAGCACAATCAACTATATGAGGAATAACCTGTTGAACCCTGTTTGCCAAGCTTTCGACAAGATTTGTTGTATTGCATGCACTAAGCTAATAGGACTGATAATCTTGTGGCCGAGATGCATGCATGTTCGTTCTTTGGGATAAGGACGATATACACTACAACAAAACCGATCTTTAGCGACCGGTTCTGTCGGCGGTCGCTGAAGATCCCCAAAAAAACCCGAAGAAAAAAAGATTTTAGAAGTACCGGGACAACCCTTCTGCGACCGGCGGCATACTCTTCTGCGACCGATTTGGCCGGGTAGCAGATGGATTGTCCTGCTGTAGTGATATATATGCTGTGTTCAACGGAAAAAAAATTACTAATATTTCTTTCATAATTTAGATAGTTTGGAAAACGAATACTAATTCCCCAACTAATTATAATTTTTGTTCCCAATTACTAAAATACTAATATTTCTTTCATAATTTTTCAATACTCAATGTATCTAATTAAATTATTGAATTATTTTTTTTAGTTATTTTCCGAATTATTTGATATAATTGAATCTTATTCTCATTTTCTAATTATAATTTTTGCAAGGGGGAAGAAAATAGAAGTATTTGTTTCATAGCAAAAGTTCAATATTTAAATTTATATTGCAATATATAGTACATAAAAAATTATTTCTGGAAACATATACAAAATTAGAGAAAGAAGAAAACAGTTTAATTGTGGCCACCAAATAATCATGAATGTCTCATAATTATTTTCAAATGAAGGGATAAATTGTTTGCTAATTTTGAGAAATCTTTTTCTGTAACATGCATGGGGACCAAGCACCGCCTAAAAAAATATAGAGTTCTGAGTACCTTTTCTCACAAGTATTATGTGGATCCTTGATTGTTTGATGGATTCCAAGAATTGATTTACAATCAGACAGTGACGAAGAAATCATAACAATTGCCAATCAAATTTGCACTCCATTTTCATAATATATAGGAACGGTAATAAATCTGCTGCGATTCCAAATGATCGCAGGATCTTTGCGATTCCAATTCCAACCATTTATATGTTTCGAGATTCGTACACAAAAACTAATTTCTTTAGAGATTCCTGCATTACAATGAATAAACGGTTGGGATTAAAATCACAGGGACCTGCGATCCTCCTTTGGAATCGCAGCAGATTTGTTTCCTAATAGGAACTCCCTTTTTAGTGAGTGAAAAAATAACATACTACTAATAATAATAAAAGTAAGGTTTAAGGAAAAGTCTAAATAAGGAGGTACCATTTATATTATCGGTCTCTTCTATATATGCTTATATCTAGCTTAATAAGCTTCAACTGGAAATAAAGAATTCCAATCAGATTTCCATATTCTTTGTCTTCCTCAATACCATATTCGAGAATATGATTACGCTCACGAGCTCCGATGGAGTCCAGTTTGACGTGAGGAAGGCGGTGGCGAAGGAGTCTCAGATAATCCGTGACATGATTCAAGACGACTGCGTAATAACCAACATACCAGTAGCCAACGTCAACCAGAAGATCCTTGCAATGGTGCTCGAGTACTGCCAGATGCATGTCGACAAAGCTGAGATGGAGGCGAATGCATCGAAACCCCAGACAACAGCAGGGGAAGGGAGCTCCTATAATAAAAATGATCTCAAGGACTGGGACAAGGAGTTCATCAATGTCGACCTCGACACGCTTTATGATCTCATTTTAGCAGCCAACTATCTCAACATTAGCGGGTTGCTCAATCTCACAACACAAGCCGTTGCTGACATCATAAAGGGGAAAACAGTCGAAGAGATTCGGGCAACGTTCAATATAAAAAATGACTTCACACCAGAAGAAGAAGAGGCGATTCGCAAGGAGCATTCATGGGCTTTCGAGTGAAAAAAAAAAACAATTTCAAATTTCAGAAAAGACTTGTTCAATTAGGAAATAATTTAGTACAATATATATATTTTTTTTTGTTGGAAGCTCTTAGACAAATTTAGTAACATATAGAAGAAGAAGAGGAGGGTTCTATTTTAAAATATTATTTGTTATGTTAAGAACGATGTGTTGCTTGTAGGCATTTCTTATATTTTACTTTTCTATTTTATTTTCTAGCGTACCTAATTTCTGTTTATATCTGTGCATATTGTTATCCGACTATCTGGTTCTGATTTGGTACCAAACTGATATCGATCCAGAATCGGTTAATTTGAATAAGATATGGTTTAAAAAATATATCTGGTTAAATGTTATTGTGATTATAAGGACCTTTATGCAAATTTTATGAGGTTAGAATGTTTATTTTGTAATATGTGACATTCATTCTTATAGGAGGGACTTGGACGTAAAAGTAGATAACATGTTTGGTTTTGAGGTTATAAGTTGTAATTGTTATAAAAAACCAGCGATTGAACTGGTTGATTCCCGCACTGACCATTGAACCGTTGATCCATGCAGAACTTTCTCGTGTTGATGTCTGGTCCGGTTATGATAACATTGCACCTAACATTGATAATTATCTGAGAAGAATCTGTCATAACCAAATCTTGAATCCATTTTATCCAATTTTGTGAGAATCCCAAATTTTGCATTACCTTAATCGCAGCTTATGGTGTAAAAATGTCTTATGTATATCAGCTTTAAAGATTACTAACAGATCTAATACCATGCTTGTAAGAATGATGTAATAGTTGGTGTGCCTATATAAATCCTTCCGGTATCTTTCTTTCTTTAATAAACCCAACTGAGCACAATCAACTATATGAGGAATAACCTGTTGAACCCTGTTTGCCAAGCTTTCGACAAGATTTGTTGTATTGCATGCACTAAGCTAATAGGACGATAATCTTGTGACCGAGATGCATGCATGCTCGTTCTTTGGGATATATATATATAGATAGAGTGGCTAATATCAAAACGTTTGTTCCTAAGTTCTCGTGCAACTGAATGGTTTTCGGATTTTCAAAGTTCAAACGGTCAATCCAAACCGTTATATGTGATCTCTATATTAAAATATGCTTGGAGACCAAATTTTACATTTTTTGTAATTTTTTTACTATTTATTAAGCCACTTTGAAAATTACTGATCCAGGTGAATAGTAAAAACAGTGCAACTGAATTCCGGATCATGTGATCAGCAATTTTCAAAGTGGCTTAATAAATAGTAAAAAAATTCCAAAAAATATAAAATTTGGTCTCCAAGCAGATTTTATTATAGAGATCACATCTAACGGTTTGGATCGACCGTTTGGACTTTGAAAATCAGAAAACCATTCGGTTGCACGAGGGCTTAGGAACAAACATTTTGATATTAGCCACTATATATATATATATAGTATGGCTAATTTGCTTCCGGAAGCATTTCGGCCGAGGTGCTTACGGGGGCATATATTGCAATTTGATGTTCAAACAACAAATTCAAACCGTTAGATGTTCAATCTATATTAAAATCTACTTGGAGACCAAATTTTACATTTTTTGGAATTTTTTTACTATTTTTTAAGCTGGTTTGAAAACCGCTGTTTTCAATGCTTCAGAAATTTAATAAAAACAGCGGTTTTCAAACCTGCTTAAAAAATAGTAAAAAAGTTCCAAAAAATGTAAAATTTGGTCTCCAAGTAGATTTTAATATAGATTGAACATCTAACGGTTTGAATTTGTTATTTGAACATCAAATTGCAAGATATGCCCCCGTAAGCACCTCGCCGAAATGCTGCCGGCAGCAACTTAGCCGCTCCCTATATATATATATATATAGAATGGCTAATATCAAAACGTTTGTTCCTAGACTCAGGAACAAACGATTCGGTTCTCCAATTTCCAAAGTTCAAACAACAAATCTAAACCGTTAGATGTTCAATCTATATTAAAATGTGCTTGGAGACCAAATTTGACATTTTTTGGAATTTTTTTACTATTTATTAAGCTGGTTTGAAAATCACTGTTTTTATTAAATTTCTGCAGTATTGAAAAACAGCGGTTTTCAAACCAGCTTAATAAATAGTAAAAAAATTCCAAAAAATGTAAAATTTGGTCTCCAAGCACATTTTAATATAGATTGAACATCTAACGGTTTGGATTTGTTGTTTGAACTTTGAAAATTGGAGAACCGAATCGTTTGTTCCTGAGTCCAGGAACAAACGTTTTGATATTAGCCATTCTCTCTCTCTCTTTATATATATATACTAGTATCGTACCCGTGCGTTGCAACGGGACATATTATAAGATTTAACATAGAGAGGCAAATAATAAATAATAATAAAAGAAACAATAACAAATGACTGTTTTAATACAACAACATTATTTGCATGTCAGTGCATACACAATTTTTGCGTTATAATTCAACTAAATTAAATGTGGAAAGCTGCTAGAGAATAATTAATAATATGCCTTTTTTGTTCTCTTTCAAAAATGAATAAGAGGTAGGAAATTCGGAAATGAGATATGCTATCTGTCTAAATTGAAAATTAATCTTTTTATGCACCAATTAAAGCTGGAGAGAGATATGGTAATAAATATGTAATGCTTACTTCATTTGCTCAATTATTGGTATTACTTATAACGTATTGTGTGATAGTACGTGTGGTGAGTATGTTTTTAACTAAATTTAGACTTCTACACATAAAACATATGTATTTAATCAAAAGAAGACATATTATGTGATTGAAGGGCTGAGATTAAATCCGAAATTTCATCTTTCAATCGTAACCGTTGGCGGATCGGACACCCAACGTGCTTAATAATGGAATGGAGATATATATATAGTAGGGCTATTGTACTTCGCGAAGTAAAATGACACGCTCATATTCTCATTTTCAAAATCCAAAACGTCGATCCGAACCGTTCAAGTTGTTCTCCATATTGAACTATGCTTGGAGACCAAATTTTACATTTTTTGAAATTTTTTTACTATTTATTAAGCCACTTTGAAAATCACTGATTCATTGTGAACAGTAAAAAATTCTGAACCAATGAAATTCCATTTTTAGTGAATAAATAACATACTACTACTAATAATAAGGAGGTACCATTTATATTATCAATCGCAGCAGATTTGTTTCCTAATAGCAATTCCATTTTTAGTGAGTGAAAAAATAACATACTACTAATAATAATAATAAAAGTAAGGTTTAAGGAAAAGTCTAAATAAGGAGGTACCATTTATATTATGGGTCTCTTCTATATATGCTTGTATCTAGCTTAATAAGCTTCAACTGGAAATAAAGAATTCCAATCAGATTTCCATATTCTTTGTCTTCCTCAATACCATATTCGAGATTATGATTACGCTCACGAGCTCCGATGGAGTCCAGTTTGACGTGAGGAAGGCGGTGGCGAAGGAGTCTCAGATAATCCGTGACATGATTCAAGACGACTGCGTAATAACCAACATACCAGTAGCCAACGTCAACCAGAAGATCCTTGCAATGGTGCTCGAGTACTGCCAGATGCATGTCGACAAAGCTGAGATGGAAGCGAATGCATCGAAACCTCAGACAACAGCAGGGGAAGGGAGCTCCTATAATAAAAAGGATCTCAAGGACTGGGACAAGGAGTTCATCAATGTCGACCTCGACACGCTTTATGATCTCATTTTAGCAGCCAACTATCTCAACATTAGCGGGTTGCTCAATCTCACAACACAAGCCGTTGCTGACATCATAAAGGGGAAAACAGTCGAAGAGATTCGGGCGACGTTCAATATCAAAAGTGACTTCACACCAGAAGAAGAAAAGGCGATCCGCAAGGAGAATTCATGGGCTTTCGAGTGAAAAAAAAAACAATTTCAAATTTCAGAAATGACTTGTTCAATTTAGTACCATATAGAAGAAGAAGAGGAGGGATATATATCTATTTTAAAATATTATTTGTTATGTTAAGAACGATGTGTTGCTTGTAGGCATTTCTTATATATTTTTTTCTATTTTATTTTCTAGCGTACCAAATTTCTGTTTATATCTGTGCATATTTTTATCCAACTATCTACTCCTGATCCGGTACCAAACCGTATGGATCCAGAATCGGTTAATTTGAATAAGATATGGTTTACAAAAAGGCAAATTCTTCTATGGACATAAGGACCTATTTGTAAAATTAACATATTTTCATTTTCAAAGTTCAAACAGTCGATCTGACCGTTAAACATTATCTCCATATTAAAATGTACTTGGAGGTCAAATTTTACATTTTTTTTGAATTTTTTTACTATTTATTAAGTATTTTACAAAAATTTCAATGGTCTGAATTTGACTAGTTTTTGTAAAACACTTAATAAATAGTAAAAAAAATTCAAAAAAAATGTAAAATTTGACCTCCAAGTACATTTTAATATGGAGATAATGTTGAACGGTCGGATCGACTGTTTGAACTTTGAAAATGAAAATATGTTCATTTTACAAATAGGTCCTTATGTCCATAGAAGCATCACTCTTAAAAAAATATCTGGTTAAATAATGGGTGTGATTACAAAATTAATAATTTATTCAATTCATATCCGAATTTTAACTGATATTGTAAATTTGTAATGAAGTGTTATCGGAATCGGAAAAAACCGGACCTGATCACCCGTCCAGTTCGGCTCCGTTAAAATATCGCTGAAGTTATTAGCTATACCTAGTGCGGATCTAGATAAGCACAGGGTACCCTGAAAATCCAAAACTAGTTTATAAGAACTGAGTTTTGAGCCTTGGCCCTACCCTGAAAAATAAAATTGTCATACCATGAGAGATTTGTTTCTTCAGTTGAAGAGTTTATACTACTTCAATTCATTTTTTCTCTATCCAAAACGCGCAAGGCATCCAGTTTTCAACTATTCGTTTGATTTATTTTCATCTCCTGAGAGAGAAGGTCTTTTCAATGAGCATGGACTCGGAACAGAAAATTAGAGAGTTTGACAGAACATGTGAAGAGCACGTTTCAATGCACCATGTCTAGAGCAAGATAGGAGAAGAAGTGTCGTCCATTTAAATCTGTCCTTTTAAAATCTCTTACGTCAAATGGCCATCCAGTTTTGATTTTGAACCATTCGTTTGATTTCTATAAATCTGACACAGCACGTTTCACAAGAAATTCTCTTTGCACTCTCTTCTCCATTTTCCAGTAAATGACCACCTCCATTTCTCCATTTCTCATCTCATTTTTTTTATCTTCTTTCTTCTTATTTTAGTGTGTAATACTTGCTAAAATTTCAGTGCACAATCCAGTTTTCTTTATTTTTTTTTTCTGATTCAGCCACCTTGTTGCTCAATACAAGTCAGATTGACATCGTCCTTTATCTTTTTCGGACACAACTTGTTTTTGACAAAAATACAAAGACATAAAAAAAGCTCGCTTCATGGACTTAACTATCTAATATGTAGTCTTACTTTTTTTTGTTGTTTTTTAATATGCAAAATGATACTAATTTTGTTATTTTTTATTTTGTAAAAAAATACTATTTTTGTTTTTTGTTTTTATTATTTTTACGCAGTTAGCTAATGGGTTTGAATCCGATTCGATATTTTTGCCCTACCCTGTTGAAAATCTTGCATCCGCCCCTGGCTACACCACGTAAAACTGACTTAATTGACTGCGTCTTTGGAAAATTGTTGACGAAAACAGGACAAAAACCCCTTTTGAAATCAGATTTCATATGATTTGCAATTTCTTTGCGGTTTCTTCTGGATTTTTTTTCATTTTCTTGCTTTCTCCTCACACGCTAATTAAGATGAAAACTTCTGATTTGCCTCTCCTTTCTCCTTGAATCTCATCTTTGTTCTATCCAATTTCATTTCTTCACACCACTAGGATTTTGCTCAATCTCATTCTCAAATCATAAGGCTTAGATTGAAACAGAAGCACAAAAGAACCTGAAAAAATAAAAATATCAAATATTGTAAGTAATATCTTGTAATTAATAAATTTGAATTTGTAAATACTTGAAAGGTTTGAAGTTTTGAGTTGATTTTATTAAATAAATTAATGCATTACAGGTGTGCGATGAAAAGCTCAAATCACTGCACCAAATGTTACATAGCTTACTAGAAGCAAATGAATCATACTAAGCTTAATTGTCAAAAGCATGTTTGTTCTTATCATTTTGACCCTTGCATTTTGATATTCCCATCAACCTCAGTAAACTCATACTGACCTTGTTTTTTGTTTTGTTTTTTTTTTTGTCTACTTTTGATAAAAAGGATTTTCTCTTGACTTTGATAAAGTTTATATCATATTTTTTTTTAGATAAAGGTGTCTAGGATAGAAAAAAAGCTGTAGGAGATGAATTAGGACATACAAATGCTAATGAAGATATATATCAAGATTTTTCAAGTAGTGAGTGGCATTTTACTCAACCTTAAAATTGTAACTTTAACCTTTTTATTTTGTTGCTGGTATAATATCTTAGTCATTAGAAATGCTAAACTTTTATTTTGTTGTATGAGTCTGCTTGAGATTATTTGTGACAATTAACTTGCTTTGTTGACTTTGACAAAAGTATTTTGGAGGTTTATATATATATTTCAAATGTCACTGGCGGTAAATCCTATTGTGATTATAAGGACCTTTATGTAAATTTTCTGAGCTTAGAATGTTTATTTTGTAATATGTGACATTCATTATTATAGGAGGGACTTGGACATAAAAGTAGATAACTTGTTGGGTTTTGAGGTTATAAGTTGTAATTGTTATAAAAAACCAGCGATTGAACCGGTTGATTCCCGCACTGACCATTGAACCGTTGATCCATGCAGAACTTTCTCGTGTCGATGTCTGGTCCGGTTATGATAACATTGCACCTAATCATTGATAATTATCTGAGAAGAATCTGTCAGAACCAAATCTTGAATCCATTTTATCCAATTTTGTGAGAATCCCAAATTTTGCATTACCTTAATCGCAGCTTAATTATGGTGTAAAAATGTCTTATGTATATCAGCTTTAAAGATTACTAACAGAATAGAATACCATGCTTGTAAGAATGATGTAATAGTTGGTGTGCCTATATAAATCCTTCCGCTATCTTTCTTTCTTTAATAAACCCAACTGAGCACAATCAACTATATGAGGAATAACCTGTTGAACCCTGTTTGCCAAGCTTTCGACAAGATTTGTTGTATTGCATGCACTAAGCTAATAGGACGATAATCTTGTGGCCGAGATGCGTGCATGTTCGTTCTTTGGGATAAGGACGATATACACTACAACAAAACCGATCTTTAGCGACCGGTTCTGTCGCCGGTCGCTGAAGATCCCCAAAAAAACCCGAAGAAAAAAAGATTTTAGAAGTACCGGGACAACCCTTCTGCGACCGGCGGCATACTCTTCTGCGACCGATTTGGCCAGTAGCAGATGGATTGTCCTGCTGTAGTGATATATATGCTGTGTTCAACGGAAAAAAAAAATACTAATATTTCTTTCATAATTTAGATAGTTTGGAAAACGAATACTAATTCCCCAAATAATTATAATTTTTGTTCCCAATTACTAAAATACTAATATTTCTTTCATAATTTTTCAATACTCAATGTATCTAATTAAATTATTGAATTATTTTTTAGTTATTTTCCGTATTATTTGATATAATTGAATCTTATTCTCATTTTCTAATTATAATTTTGGCGAGGGGGAAGAAAATAGAAGTATTTGTTTCATAGCAAAAGTACAATATTTAAATTTGTATTGCAATATATAGTACATAAAAAATTATTTCTGGAAACATATACAAAATTAGAGAAAGAAAGAAAACAGTTCAATTATGGCCACCAAATAATCATGGATGTCTCATAATTATTTTCAAATGAAGGGATAAATTGTTTGCTAATTTTGAGAAATCTTTTTCTGTAGCATGCATGGGGACCAAGCACCGCCTAAAAAAATATAGAGTTTTGAGTGCCTTTTCTCACAAATTTTATGTGGATCCTTGATTGTTTGATGGATTTCAAACATTGATTTACAATCAGACAGTTACGAAGAAATCATAACAAATGCCAATCAAATTTGCTCTCCATCTTCATAATAGGAACGGAAATAAATATGCTGCGATTCCAAACGATCGCAGGATCTTTGCTATTCCAATCCCAACCATTTATATGTTTCGAGATTCGTACACACAAATTAATTTCTTTTGAGATTCCTGGCTACATTCCAATGAATAAACGGTTGGGATTAGAATCGCAGGGACCTGCGATCCTCCTTTGAAATCGCAGCAGATTTGTTTCCTAATAGGAACTTTATTTTTTGTGAGTGAAAAAATAACATACTAATAATAATAAAAGTATGGCTTAAGGAAAAGTCTAAATAAGGAGGTACCATTTATATTATGGGTCTCTTCTATATATGCTTGTATCTAGCTTAATAAGCTTCAACTGGAAATAAAGAATTCCAATCAAATTTCCATATTCCTTGTCTTCCTCAATACCATATTCGAGAATATGATTACGCTCACGAGCTCCGATGGAGTCCAGTTTGACGTGAGGAAGGCGGTGGCGAAGGAGTCTCAGATAATCCGTGACATGATCGAAGATGACTGTGTAATAACCAACATACCAGTAGCCAACGTCAACCAGAAGATCCTTGCAATGGTGCTCGAGTACTGCCAGATGCATGTCGACAAAGCTGAGATGGAAGCGAATGCATCGAAACCCCAGACAACAGCAGGGGAAGGGAGCTCCTCTAATAAAAAGGATCTCAAGGACTGGGACAAGGAGTTCATCAATGTCGACCTCGACACGCTTTGTGATCTCATTTTAGCAGCCAATTATCTCAACATTAGCGGGTTGCTCAATCTCACAACACAAGCCGTTGCTGACATCATAAAGGGGAAAACAGTCGAAGAGATTCGGGCAACGTTCAATATCAAAAATGACTTCACACCAGAAGAAGAAAAGGCGATCCGCAAGGAGAATTCATGGGCTTTCGAGTGAAAAAAAAAACAATTTCAAATTTCAGAAAAGACTTGTTCAATTAGGAGATAATTTAGTACAATATATTTTTTTTTTTGTTGGAAGCCCTTGGACAAATTTAGTAACATATAGAAGGAGAAGAGGAGAGGAATCTATTTTAAAATATTATTTGTTATGTTAAGAACGATGTGTTGTTTGTAGGCATTTCTTATACCTTAGTTTTCTATTTTATTTTCTAGCGCACCTAATTTATGTTTATATCTGTGCATATTGTTATCCGACTATCTGGTTCTGATTTGGTACCAAACTGATATCGATTCAGAATCGGTTAATTTGAATAAGATATGGTTTAAAAAAATATATCTGGTTAAATAATGGATGTGATTACAAAATTAATAAAATATCCAATCGATATCCGAATTAGAATTGATATTGTAAATTTGTAATGCAGTGTTATCAGCACCGGAAAAAACCGGACTCGGTCACCAGTCCGATTCGGTTCTGTTAAAATATTGCTGAAGTTATTAGCTACACCATGTAAAACCGACTTAGCCGACTGGGTCTTTTGGAAAATTGTTGACGAAAATAGGACAAAACCCCTTTTGAAATCAGATTTCATATGACTTGCGATTTCTTTGCTGTTTCTTCTGGATTTTTTTTTTCATTTTCTTTCTTTCTTTTCACATACTAATTTAACAGTAATATGCTGAGTTTTTTGGGTTTTTGAGTTTGCGACCCCGGTAAATATAGAATTCCTTAATTTCAATGGTCTTTTGATTTATTTATTTTTTGAAAATGGTATTAATAAAAATTTCGGGCTATTAAGATTGCTAACGAAATATCATTCTTGTAAGAATGATATAATAGTTGTTGTGCATATATAAATCATTCCGTTATCCTTCTTTCTTTAATAAAATCCGACTGAGCACAATCAACTAAATGAGGAATAACCTGTTGAACCCTGTTTGCCAAGCTTTTCGAGAAGATTTGTTGTATTGCATGCACTTAGCTAATCGGACGATATAATTTTGTGGCTGAGATGCATGTTCCTTCTTTGGGATAAGGACGATATATCATATATGATGTGTTCAACGGAGAATAAAAAATACTAATATTTCTTTCAACAAATTAATTTCAAATAAAGAAATTCAAAAATGATTTGAATTTAAATGCGATAAAAAAATGTGACACAAGAAGAGTCTCAATCCATTCAATTATTAAACGTTTCACAAGGTTCAGATCTACTTGCCTAACATTAGTTTTTACAAAATAAGAAGGAAATGTAAGACTTGATCATGGTTAAAAAATGGGTTCCTAATTTCCCAAACAATCTAATCACGGCATCTTAGA
Organism: Carex kokanica; assembly: GCA_025461125.1. Classification (NCBI taxonomy): domain Eukaryota; kingdom Viridiplantae; phylum Streptophyta; class Magnoliopsida; order Poales; family Cyperaceae; genus Carex; species Carex kokanica. Next base: position 1,212,982 of record JAJGRX010000838.1, on the reverse strand, counting down.
CCGAGTCTGTATCCTCTATAATATCTTAAATTTTGAATTTAGAATCCGAATCATCTGATCAGCAATTTTCACCCAGATCAGCAATTTTCTACCTATTCATTTTATTAAGCTATACACGCTGCACTGTTTGTTGCAGATCACATGGACCATCCAAAAGTAGTGATTTTCTACCTATCTAAAAAAATAGTAAAAAAATTCAAAAAAATATAAAATTTGGTTTGCAAGTACATATTCATTTTATAATCATGTTGAAAGATTCGGATCGACCGTTAGGATTTTAAAAACTCAAATATTGAGCTGTAGCACGGACCAATCCGTGCTATGCATAGTACCGTAGCCTCACTCATATATATATACTAGTATCATGCCCGTGCGTTCCAACGGGAACATCACTACAAGAATCACTAAGTGCATTTTCATATTTATTCCCTCCTCAAACATAGGTTCCTTATTCTTATTTATTTACAGCTTTTTTACCATGATTTGTAACAGTAAGCTTGTTTATTTTAGAATCACTAAGTGCACAGCCCTTTGCCCCACAAAACGTAGTATAAAGTCATGATGCCTCCATTTACTACTGTAGGCACTACCTACACATAAATCTTCTCCTCAATTTATATACTTCTATTTGGTACAGTAAACAAACAAATAATAATTGCATATATTGAAAATTAAATGACACAGAGTCACAATAAAACCCCTCGCATTATCGATTATACGAAGCAATCTTGCAATAATAGTAGCAAAAGTTGCTAGTATTTATTGTTACCAGCCATAACCACACTCGATATATGGGTATGATAATATGTAGTTTAGGCAAATTTTCGTAAATATATATTTTTTTAAAAGAATATTTCTAAGCATAGAAAAAGAACAACAATGTCAACAAAATTTTCTGTTATTTTGTGCTTCTATGAATTTTTCTTGGTTTTATTGGAGGGCTTCTCTGATTTTCAAAGGGTCGTGGATTAGATCTATATACAAACAAAATTGAAATGATTTTCTAGATTTTCCACGGCAATATGTATATAAACAAAGTAAGAGAAATAAGAAAATTAGGAAAAAATTAATTCGTTGTGATCCATATAGAAACGCAGAAGAAGTTTGGAAACAAAGAAATAAGAAAACGAAAGGTGGAGTCTACTCCATTGAAGAGGGAGGAATAAGGAAACAAAGAAATAAGGAAATAGAGAAATATATTGCTAAATTTCGGACTCTATTCAATTTTAATTGTAACGTATCGTGTGGCAGTAAGTGTGGTGAGTATGTTTTTAACTATTTAGACTTCTACACATAAAATATATGTATTTAATCAAAATAAGACAGATTATGTGATTGGAGAGCTGAGATTAAATCCAAAATTTCATCTTTCAATCGTAGCTGTTGGCGGATCGGACACCCAACATGCTTAATAATGAAATGGACATAAATGGACATATGTATATGAGATAGGAGTAGGTCCGATGGTCATCGGACCTACATTTAGGTTCAATTAGCTATAGCACCGTACGATTAGCATCAAGACTATGTGCACGGAAATTGATACATACTTGCACGCATTTTGATGCATAGCACACGAATCTTGATGCAGATCGGATGGTCACAACACCCATCGAACCAAAGCCCATCGGACCTACTCTGAATTCTATGTATATATATGTATGTGTGAACGCCATGTAATAGGACGTCCAACGAGAGAAACCGAAAAAGAAAACAGAAAATGCGCATGCGACATGATCGCTCATGTTTGCTTGATGTATTATAATTTTTTTTATTCAAATAGATTTAGATTGCTTTTAAACATAATATGCACAACTGGATATTTCCTGGATGTAAGATGAAATTGTGTATAGAAATTCTGGAAGAATAAAAAACCATTTACTAATGTAGATCATAGAATTATTTACATATTGAAAATAATATTAAAATCAAAGTTCAAAAATTGTCTGTAAAATGGCTGAAAACATTAAAATTTTAACCAGCTTCAGTCTATAAGAGGACAAAGACAAAGGAATAAAATAGAAAGAAAGAACATGATACATTTGTGTTAATAATTTTAATTACTGGGGCAAATTTAAATAAATGGCCCATTTCTCCGCCACTAATTTAGCAACCGTTTTTGACCTGTACAGCTTGATTTCATATGGACTAAACGCCGTTTAGTCAAACCTGTATTTTAATATGAATTTCTAGACCGGATAATATTTTATTTTCCGAAATTTATGGACATGGACTTTGAATCACTTGTATTATAGGTTTTGCCCTATTTATTAATTTTTGTATTATAGTTGTTTTTTTGGTGTTCATAAATAAAGAAAAAGATCTCAACAATAAATAATGGGATATATTATATAGAGAAGGGATCCACTTACACTTTTTTTTAGTGACATCGAATTATCTTTACTTTTCAAAGTCCAAACAATCAATTCAAACCGTTCAACATGATGGATATATTAAAATGTGCTTTCAACTCAAATTTTACATTTTTTTGAATTTTTGTAGCATTTATTAAGATGGGTACAAAAATTCAATGGGTCTGAAAACAACGATTTTGTAAAATGCTTAATAAATAGTAAAAAAATTCAAAAAAAATGTAAAATTTGATCTGCAAGCACATTTTAATATATCCATTATGTTGAATGGTTTCGATCGACTGTTTGAACTTTGAAAATTTTGAAAATGTAGGGAGTAAGTGGATCCCTCCTCATTATATAATATCATTTGGATGTTACCAAGAATTACCTTACTGAAATTAGTGTAGTTCTCGGGAAAAAAAAAAAAGGAAAAAAAAAATATAGACAGCCTACAGTTTTCTGTGCAAAGTGAAGATTTCATTGCTTATAGAATTGATGTATAGTTGCTCACTTGCTCATCCTTAAATTGAGATTGACTTACCTTTTCATTGGTTTCTACAAATGAAGAAGAAAAGGATGACAAGAGGAGGTATGTTTCCTTCTTCTAAGAGAGAGATCTCTCTTATGTAGAACAAATTATTCCATATTTGAATATCCTTTTTTTAAATTAAGCTTCAATTATATTATTGTGTTCTTACCCTTGCTAGCCATATTGTCAAGAAATATTTGTCACGTACATGTCTCATCATAAAATGCTACGTGTACCTAATGTAATGTCTTAGTATATCTGATTTTTATATTTTAATCTTGAAAAAGATATATATATTTTTTTACAACAAAGGTTTTTCTGTCAGTTTACTTATTAGAAAATAGAAATAAATTATGAGCGCTGAGTGTATAAAGCAATGAAAAATCAAACACTTTGGAGATCTAAGATTTTTGATAAATTAATTCAGATAATTGGGAAACAAACTTTTATTATATAAAAGACCTGATATTTTTTTTTTATTAGAAATACCTCTGCTATTTTAATAATCAGTGACTATATTTCCTATTCAAAATATAGCTTGTTTGAAACGGTGATACAAGTTTTTCTATGATACAATAAACATAGCTCATTAGATTGGTCAGATTCTTACGTTACATGATTTTTTGTGTTAATTCTGAACAATATTTATTGATAATATTTGATTTTGGTTTTGAGTGATTTATAAAATAAGTTTGATCAAGATGTATGGTGGAAAATAATGTTATTATAGTATCCATGTGGATACAATGTTAAACACATTAGATGGTCAATGGACATCTTGAGAAATAATTTTTATATCACATGCACAAAGAGTCAACGATCTTATAATTAACACACAAAAATACCTTGCTCCAGTAGAATTTTCCGCATCATCTATCCGTTAACCTACGTTATCAATATAAATAAAAAACACTAAAAAAAATTCAGCTACAAATCTCAATAACATATTATTTAGCAATGCACTTTCTTATAACCAATTTATAAATGAGGAAGGTTGAAATGCCTCGTACTATTTATATATGGTTCATTGTGTCTCACATCTTTTATATCTGTTTTTAAAATTCAAACAGTCCATCTGAACAGCTCAACATAATCTTCAAACTAAAATGTTCTTAGAAACGAAATCGTATAATTTTTGAAAATTATTACAATTTTTTAAGATAGGTACAAAATCACTGTTTTTGAACCATCCAAAAATAACAATTTTGTACATATCTTATAAATAGTAAACAATTTAAAAAATATATAAATTTGTGTTGAACCATATTTTATTATGAATATCATGTTTAGTGGTTTATATCGACTGTTTAGACTTTAAAAATATAGATAAAAAAAAATGTGAAACACAATGAGAATGAAGACATGAAACATTTGAACCCTCTTTATATATATAAGCTAAATTAATTTACATGAATATGTGTTTGTCCAAAAAATCGAGACAAACATGTCGAACTACTCTGCATATCTAATTAGACGAAAACAAATCAGAGTCTGGGTGTTCAAAAATATCTTTTTATAACTATCAATATTTCAATAAAACAATTATGAAAATTCGTCTTTAGTTTAGTGACAAATATAATACTTTTTGTATGAGAGATCGCAGATTCAAAACAGAGATAAAACAATTTCTTGTAAATATTAAATAGTTGAGTGACTAATTTAATCTCCAAGCACTGGTGTAATTAATATTTGCGTCATAAATTTAATAATAATTTTAAGTTCTCAAAAACTTATTGTGCTGTAGCTAGCTATTTAAAATCATGATAAAAGAAAAACGGTTAATAGTGTCATAGCTTTTAAGGTCCGAAAAAGCTATAGCACAGCTACAGATAGCTATTTAGAACCCTAATTTTAATCTCAATTTCAAAGACTCGTTATACTTCGTTAAATCTGTCAATGTAAACAAATGCTCATCAATCAAGCAAATCGAAATTCAAATTACAATGAATTTTAGTTACGTACCTTACGTCATTTAGAAATTACAATTTTAAGGTCATTCACTTTAAAGGATAAAGAAATAAAAAATAATAATTAGTCAGATGAGTTGCGGATCATAATTCTTTTTTTGTTAATGATGTCTTCTTTTTATCTACCTTTATTTAATTATTTGAATTTTATAATTTTTATATTATTAATTATCTATTTTTAGATATTTTTTAACTGCACTCCGTACTTCTTTTGTTGAAGGTCCAAAACTCAATATCATTTGAAAGGCCCAACAAATTTTATCAAATCATTATGAAATGGATATTCAAACTTTTGGGATCTTACATATATATTTTTAAACGCTAAACTATGACTATTTTAATTTACTCGATCCTATATCTAATTGCTAGTCACAACTAAAAATAATAAACTTATAATTTCTTCGGATTATCAAGTACCGGTTTCAAATATTAATTAAGGTCATTAACATTTAACTAATTTTTATTATTCTCTTCTCGGATAAACAGAGTGAAAGAATTATGGAATAAAAATATTAGTCAGATGGCGAGTTGCGGATCATAACTTTTTGTTTGTTAATGATTTTTTTTATATACCATTATTTAATTCTTTTGAATTTTTATATTTTAGAAAAATATTAATTATTCTATTCTTAGAAAGTTCTTTTTCACCTAAATCCTTAATATATTTTTTGAAGATCCAAAACTCATTATTTTTTATAAGGTGTAACAAATTTTATGAAATCATTATGAAAAAAATCTTCAAACTTTTGGGATCTTACAGATATATTCCTTTAAACACTAAACTATGACTATTTTAATTTACTCCTATATATAATTGTTAATTACAACTAAAAAATATTATCAATCAAGCAAAATTAACATTTCTGTCATTTATCTTGATAAGACGCACAAGAGTACAACAAAAAGTAACTAAACTGAGCTGTCTACATTTGTACTTTCATAATGTTCTCAGAATCCTTTTTTGCAGTACCAGTATGTTTCTGACATCAATTTATTCTCCACGAACCCTCTATACTGGATTAACTAAAAAATGTACATACATGCACCGTACCAGATGCATATATATACGGTGTTATTACTTAATACTAGGCATTGACAAATTAACGCTGAAGCAAGATTCCTCACATATTTTATGATTGATAAATGCGCCATTGATGCTGAGTCCAGTGGAAGTATCACATGGATAGTGTGGCCATGGCATTACATGTAATTAAGCAAAGATATAATCCAAAGGTTCATCTCCTTAACACATGCACACAGATTGAAAATTTAAATTTTAAAATAAAAAAAAAGAGGTGGCTACCACGAGCAAAGTCATTGGATCTTACCTAATCTCGTTAAGATCCGATCCGTTAATTAGTCTATTATATATCATTATTGCTATCCTGAGTACAATGATTATTAAATCCATGTTCATATCCACCTTCTTTCCAATGGAATAATTTAATTCGAATTCAGATCTGCTGTTTGTTTAATTGTTTTTCGGTTCAATATTTACCAGATATTTTATATTTGTTTTTTTTAGCCTTTCTGCTGAGTGAATCTTCCTTAGTTTTTTAACAGATATTTTATATTTGTAAATGCTTATTAGTTACTTTAATACTAAAGTAGTTCCTTTGAACATATATATTTTCCCCGAAAATGTGACTGTGAGCCTTTTTTTTAACAATAGACAAATATATTATTCATGCAAAAAAAAAAAAAACTATTTTATGTGAAACTTCTCTTTAAATTTATATAGTTACAATTGTAAGTGACTTTTGGAAGATTACGAGACACATTTTAATAATTTCCATTCTAAGTATCAAAATAATGTACTGAATATTAAAGAGAAACTCGCTAAGTATTTATAAAAAATAATATTTTGTTATAAAAAAAAAGTTCAATGTACATAGTCATATTTTTATAGCTATATGGTAAAAGCCACAAACTCAATGTTAAAGATAACTAGATATTTACAGATATATATATAGATATATATATATAGCATATTTATTAAATGAACTAGCAAGCTAGTGAAGACATTTAAAGGTGAATACTTGAAGGATGCACTGAAAATATATTTTCCTATTTATCATAAAGTTTACTTGCAAACAAGTACTTCTTGGACAATTTGATATGTAAATTCCAACGGAATATGTTGATTTTCACTCTAATATATGTATAGACTATATAAACATCAAGTATATATACGACCTGATCAAGATATATATGAAGTCGCCATTTTGTTTTGGCATGGTGTAAATGGATCTCAACTCTCAAGACAAATACCATCACTCTACCCGATACTAAACCATACCCTATATATCTAAGTTCCACAAGTATATAAAATTGCATCAATCTCAAGAGCCGTTTACCACATTTTGCTTCTCTCTGTCTTGTTTGGTTCTCTCCAAATCTTTTCAGTTATAGTATACCCAGTAACCACCATAGTTATCTCAATATAGAACCCAAAAAATGGAAAAGAGACTTCCCTCTAGTCCCTTTTTGTCACTTGCTCTAGCTTTCTTCTTCCTTTTCTTGGCCAAAAGTAGTGATGCTTTACAGGTAGGGTTTTATAACAAAACATGCCCAGATGTAGAAAGGATCGTTCGCAAAACCGTTATAGCTTTCTACAAGAACGATTCGACTATCACGGCCCCGTTACTCCGGCTGCATTTTCATGACTGTTTTGTTGAGGTAAGTTCCTTGTATATATGTAAAGTTTTTATTGGGTTATTGGGGTTCTAGTTCTTACATTTTCAAATAATTTTGTCACCCTGGCATAAGAAATGAAGCATTTCATTATGTTAGGCTCCAAAGTCTGAACATTGCTGAATAATTTTGCTCTGGCTAAATATTCTGTGTAACATGTCTTCATGATTTTGATTTTGTATAGGGTTGTGATGGATCAGTGTTGTTAAATTCTACCGCGGGTAACCGGGCTGAGAAGGATGCCAAGCCTAACCTAAGCTTGGATGGTTTTGTCGTCATCGACACAGCTAAAGCAGAGTTAGAAGCGAAATGTCCAGGAGTCGTCTCCTGTGCCGATATCTTAGCACTGGCTGCAAGAGATGCCGTTTCTCTGGTAATTGGCAAATTCATCATTTAGTAATTTTAGCCTAAATCCGAAATCTCATTTTATCTTCTTTTTGTCATACTAATTAAAGAAGAAAAATGTTAATAACAATTATGGAATGATATATTAAATATTTTACTTAAATTATGACTTATAGAGAAATATTTTTCCTTGTTTCAGGCTACAAATTTAGTAAGCAGTGGACGTTGGTCAAAAGATTACAACATGTACCAAGTCGAGACCGGCCGACGCGACGGCAATGTATCGTCAGAATCTAATGCCTTGAACAATCTGCCCTCATCATTTTGGGGGATCTATCAGCTCAAAAGAAACTTCGCTTCCAAGGGTCTCAGTTTGAAAGATCTAGCTGTTCTATCTGGTACAAACTATATATAATTCCTGATCTCAATTACAATCATATAAAAGTTTTATTAAAAGTTAGATAATAAATTGAAAAAAAAAAAACTGAAAAGATGTCTCAATCTTTTATCATGTTATATAAAAAAAATTGTTAAAATTTGTAAATTTTGACGATTATTAATTTGTTTAATTATATTAGCTGCTCACACGATTGGAAACTCGCATTGCAACTCGTTCGCTAAACGGATGTATAACTACACTGGAAAGGGTGACATGGATCCCCTCTTGGAGAAATCCTATGCTAAGAAGTTGAAGAAGCAATGCACAGCCACCGACACCACTAGAGTTCTTGAAATGGTGCCAGGCAGCTCTACGACCTTCGATCCGACATATTTCAAGCTTGTAATTGACAAGAAAGCACTCTTTCACTCTGATGAGGTTCTTTTAAGAAGCCAGGTGACAAGAGACTATGTATTTTCTCATGTTAACAATAACACAGGATTTTTCCATGATTTTGGGGTTTCTATGGTGAAAATGGGAAGGAATCAGGTGCTTGAAGGACAAAAGGGAGAAATTAGAAAGATTTGTGCTGTACGTAATTAATTAATTGGGATTATACATATTATGAATATGCTCAATTAATTATTGGTGTCACGATTATTTGGTGAAAAATTGTATTGTAACGATATTATTTTTTGAAATCTCAAGTTGTTAATGAAAGGTTTCCATTTGGGAAAGTTGGATCATTCATGATCAACTGCATTAATTGAGAGGATACTGCCGTGATATTAATTTGTTTACTTAATAATTATAATCTAATGGTCACTTTACTTTACGAGTTTTCCAAGTAAGCCTCGTAAAATGTGAATTTTTTTATAATGTGCATCGAATGATGTGCATGCACCAATTTTTTTGTTTTGGTACATTAACTAACCACGCTAAGGCATCAAACCCAATACCGACAAGTTGTAAGCGACGTACATATTGGGTTTCAAAGCTCCATAAAGTTTGTATGGTTTGTTTTTTTTTTTTTTAGGAGATCTCTGCTATGCGAAATTCCATCCCTACACTTTAGTTCTACTTCAGGAAGAAAAAGAACAAAATAATAAGATTTAGTTGATTCTTATTCTGTTACACATTGTTAAGAGATCTGCAGGGGCAGACTCAGGTGGTTCCAGAGAGGGGCAGCTGTTTCTCCTGGATTTTGAGTTTTAGTGGAGATTTATCGGTTCCGACCGACTTTGCCTCCTCTGGAATTTGTTGAATTTAGAGTTAAAATTGAAATAAATTTGTTGAATTTTGATTGGTAATTAGAATTATAAGTCAAAGCATCAGAAATTACAAGTCAAAGCATTGAAAAGTATAAGTTAAAACATTGTTTTTTTTATCAAGTACCCAATTAATTAATGAATTTAAACCCAATTAGATATTTTTTTGCCCCCCGCGACAAAAATCCTGGATCTGCCTGTAGAGATCTGAGAGCAAAGGGGAGTATCTCCTAAGGTACCTAACTATGTAAAATAGTCAAATTGTATCATGCTGAAACGGACAACTCAGATCTCATTCTATACAGTCAGGTATTGGCCCGGATCTGAATTCAAAGTTTGTATGGTTTGGTTATTTTTAGGTCTCTGCTATGCGTACTTCTATTAGTACACTAATAAACTCTTAGATTAAATATAATATAATATAATATTAGTTTAAATATTATATATAATATAATATTTATTTAATTAAATGTAATATAATATTAATTTAAATATTAAATGTAATACAATTTTAATTTAAATATATTATATGTATTAAATATAATATTAATTTAAAATTCTAATATAATATAATATTAGTTTAAATATAAATGTAATATAATATTACTTTAAATATTATATTAGTATTAAATAAACTCTTAGATTAAATATAATATAATATAATATTAGTTTAAATATTATATATAATATAATATTTATTTAATTAAATGTAATATAATATTAATTTAAATATTAAATGTAATACAATTTTAATTTAAATATATTATATGTATTAAATATAATATTAGTTTAAATATTAAATGTAATATAATATTAGTTTAAATGTTAAATGTAATATAATATTTTAGTTTAAATATTATATTAGTATTAAATAAAATATTATTTAAGTATTAAATAAATATAATATTAGATTAGATTTGATTATTATTAAATAAAATATTGAATTAGTATTGAAAAACATTAGTTTAAATGTAATATAATATTAATTTAAATATTAAATGTAATATAATATTACTTTAAATATTAAATGTAATATAATATTACTTTAAATATTAAATGTAATATCATATTAGAATAGATTCTATTAGTATTAAATAAAATATTAGATTAGTTTAATCAATATTTTATTCATTCCCTCCATCGCTATTCCAAATATACAATCCAAACAACATTTCTACTGACCCGGAATAGTCCAAAATAGCACTATTCTCAAACCACTTGGGTTAGCACTATTCTCAACCACTAACCCAAAAATCGCTATTCTTGCACTAATCCTTGCACGATCCAAACGTAACCTACACGTTCTAACCCATAATCCTTGAAACTAATTAAGTCAGATTCTTAAGCTTACTTTTAGTACACCTAAATTAATTTGCTGACAGATGACGTATAAAAATTTAGAGAACTTATATATTGTATATATGAGAGTCAACTAATGTATACTATAAATATTATGATAATTTGATAGATTTATAGAACATGTATAATGAATAATGGCGTTGACCAAAACTAGCCATAACTCAATCGCTCAGGTTTAAATGTTCATGCAAATTAACTAATTTAATCAATATCATAATATATGCATTTATTTAATTATAATATCAGAATAGGACCGAATTCGGTCCAATGCTCTGTAGGAGCTGTCCAATACGCATTAAGATTCGTGAAAATAACGTCAATATTGATATAGATCAAAGTGCACAAGAAATATTGATGGTGATTAAATAGCTCAGACATGATATTGAATTGTATTTAGGCATCCAACCGCCCCAATCCATTTAATTACAGCTTCTAATTAATGCGCGCCGAACTAAACTAACTAGTCTCTCCTTAAAGCTTTGATTTTGGGTTAATTAAATAACCACACAACACTATACAGAGAGCAAGTCCCTCATTTTATGGAGGCTGTTTCCTTTACCACATGATCAACTTTAATCATTCTTTCATGTTTTTTTTTTTTTTTTTTTGCATAAAGAGAAGTTTTGATTTGACAAATGATATTAATTGCCACTTGCAACGGTTGGCTACTCTATGGAAATTTTTTATCTGGAGAAATTAAGAAAAAGCAAGAGAGAGACAGAAAGAAAGAGTATCTTATATTTTAAATTGGTAGAAAGATAGTAAAATTTCTACTGATTCAAATTTTGTTTTTAATCTGATGTATAAATGGAGAGAATTCTTATATTAGATTTCTAGTAAAATATGATTTTTTTAAAATAGATGGAATGTTTCTATTATATCTAAATTTTAAAATACTTTATATACTTTTGTAAAAACAAATTATATTTTACTAGAAAAAATTAAAAGAAAAAAATAAACTGGTTTGGATCGGTAAAATTCCTACCGATCCAAACTTTTTCATTTTAAGATCGATAGAAGTCCTACCGATTTTTCTACCAAAAATATGATGTACTCTTTATGTTTCTCTCTCTTCATTTTTTTAATTTCTACGGATAAAAAATTTCCCTACTCTATGGGATTTATCCACCAATGACGAAATGATAGGTGGAGTATCATAATCTTGATGGCATTGCTCATCACGCTAGTCAGATATTAAGAAAGACAAATAACAAAACATAATTATTTTCTTTGGGTTAATAACATAACAAGAGTAGAATTAGGGTGCCTTTGAGCTAACCAAGTCTTACAGTGAGTTTAAAATATATTGAAATGATTTCAAACAATGAATTCTAACTGTCAAAACCGATCCACTTTATAAGTGATGTGTTTACATATCATTTTGTTTATAAATTTTGATTTAATTTAGTATAAAGTTAAGTGGTAAAAAAAAGAAGTTTTATAAGTTGATTGTAATGCGTTTATTATTATTTTGTTACCATTTGACTTACTAATTTAATTAATTCGAAAAATTATAAATTTGATTTGTATAACTTGTAAAGTAAATCTATTTCAACGTTTTAAATTAGTTGTTTGAAATCAATATGATAGATTATGAAATTAAGCTCACAAAGAGCTCAGTGAGGTTAAGAATCATGTAAGCTCAGCTAGATAAGGCTTAAAAATGAGTCCTTTCGTTAACTCAAAACAAAAAAAAGTAATAATTTAGTAATAAGAGTCATTTAAACTATTGACAGATGCAAATCAAACATGCATTTCATGCTTGATGAAAGAAACGGACTCTGCTGCTTTTCTCTAAAAAAGCAAGGTCCTGTTTTTTCGATTCCAACCATTTAAATTCGTTGAGATTTGTGCATGAAAAAATTTCTTTATCGAGATACGCAAATAAATTTTTTTGAATAGTTTGGATCGGAAAAGTATAATCCTGCTTTTCTTAGGGAAAAACAACAGAGTCGGATCCTTGATGAAATGAGCAAGATTCTTGGCTCGCTCATTTTAGAAAAAAAAATCATGTGAAAATAATAATTACGGTGCTCATAGTTTAATTATGTGACAAAGCAGTATAACAGCTAAAGATTAAAATGATA